>CM037792.1:38360005-38407394 GCA_021229015.1 Solen grandis
CCAGTTAAAACACAAGGGTTGTGGGTTTGAAACCTTTGGGGTGGTGTGGGGTTTTTTCCCCTCTGTTGAACATGTATACAATGCTGTTAGTATTTCTTATTTTATATAAATGCTCCTGCAGAGGGCCAGGTTAGTATTTTTATCACAGAATTAAAAAAAATATATTCTTTAATAATTCGGTGTATATATATATATATATATATATATATATATATATATGAATAGATGCAGTCACCATGACTTCGAAGTAGATATCTAATAGGAAAGTCATGAAGTCATATATCTGATTGGTTATAGGATGATATATGTTTGAATACCTTGTTCTTTGGTTTTACCTGTCTACATCATGTCAGGAAATGATAAGAAGAAATAGAGAAAATCTGGACCAGATGGTACATAAGTATTTAGAAGTTATGTCCTGTATGGTTCACAGTATGGTGAATTTAGGATGTGCAGTTTTATAGGCACAGCAGATGACACATAGGTGTGAAGAGGTTGATGTTAAAAAAGGTTTGGAGAGAGTCAGATAGATGGTGGGCTCTTTTATCAAAAGATGGGAGGTGGCCCCTGTCATATTGGTTTGGGAAGAACGGTGTGATTGCTCACATTTTGGGGAATACAATATGTTGGTGTTGAATAGTTTAGACATTAAGGTGGAAACTACATGAATTTAACTTATGGAATCTTTAGATGTAAGGATGCTGGCACTTATAAATGACCATGATAAAGAAGGAAAGATAGCTGCAACATACTGATTGGGTCTCCAGATATACATGGGGATATTGCAGATCTGGATGGTCTGGTAATGGTAAGGTGACTGTGTTAGAATGTCACTTGTCTATTGTGTGATGCTTCAGTGTTGGCCAAGTCTGCAAATGTTGCATTCAAATACTGTCAGAGGGCGTAAATTTAAACATTTGTCTCCCATGTTACAGAACTACGCTGGGAAGGACTTTGTGACATGCCCATTTAATGCCAAGCATGAGATGCCACGGCCGGAGCTGCGTCACCATATGAACTCGTGTCCCGACAAAGCTATGGTGGAACATGAGATTAATTATCGTACGTATACCTACTGCCACTGCAGCAAGCATGAGCTGATCTAGAGGGATGGTGGACTGTAGGTTTTGACCTCCCGGAGATTTATATTGAACAAGATTCTGTTACGTATTTGATCTAGAGGAGGGAACTGTGGGTTTGTTGGACCCCCAACCTCTTGAGATTTTGGTTAAACAAGATTCTTCCCATCCTGTTCTTGTTCCATAGAAGTTTCTTAAGATAAATTTGAGATTTACTTGGACCCCTTCTGAGATCTGTTGCTGGATCTACACTTGGCATGGCTCCACAACATGTTTATACTGCTCCTCTGTCAGAGAGCTGTAACAACACTTAGCTCTAAGTCAGGGTGTCCATTGAGTTTGAAACTGGGGCACAGTTGCTGTTTTCTTTTTGATTTTTGTACCCCTTCATATGAAGAGCCTCAGGGTCCCTAAGATTTTTGGATACATGGCTAATTTAGGGTGTAAAAAAAAACACCTCTACGTGGAGTAAAATGGCAAGCTGTAAGTAATACTAAGTTACTGGTAGGTAAAGATGTTTTTTCACCATTCTTTATTTACAAAATATCCAAGTACATGACATGAATTATTACCTGCTTAACTAACAATAATTGAAAAAAGATAATGAAATATTTGGGTACTTGTATTAGAGAAACAAAATTGATAAGGAATATCTAGCTCTAAGTGTAGGAGGTGGCAGGCTGACCTGGTTTCATGTTTTTTTTGGGTTTTTTTTGCTATAATATCGTGCTATATGTTGTTCCGAAAACTCTTGTTTACTTCTCTTCACTGAATGGAGATGTGGAATACTGTGAGATTTGTTCTGATTGAAAATGCAGTTGTGTTTCGTGATTTTTTCAGATCTTTCATATAGATAATTTCCTCAATAGCTCCTGTGTGGTAAAATATCAGAGTATTTTTTTCTTATTAAATAATTATTAAAATAGACAAAAATGATTCTAATTATATGTAAAATTTACTTTTTGATTTTTCAGTATCAAATTTGTGTTCGAAGGCATGCAAAAATATGTTTGGGAAAATATTCATGTATGTGGACTTATTGTGTGTCTGTCTGTTCACAGAGAAGAAGAAGGATTCGGGGGCAGAAGAAACAATCATGAAGGCTGTACAGACACGCCCGTCTACAACGACATCCATATTCCGAGCAGTGAGGACTGGGATGCAGGTACACTGCTCTTAAATCTTTACTGAACTATTAATTGAAATTAGCCTCTCTAGTCCCATTTTTTTTCCTTCTTTATTGGGTTGTTTGTAGCTGTCTTCCTCTCTGAAAATTTCTCTCTATCTTCTGTTTTCCTCAAAATTTCTAATTACCCCAGGATTTCTCTTTCTCCAGTGTAAAGAAATCTGCAATTTCCCCCTTAAAGATTGTATAAAGGCCTCTTCCTCATCATCTTAAAAATAGGCCTGGATACCCCTGAGTCTTAACTGCACATGGTTCCTTATACGTAATGGAAATTGGAATATCTGTCCCATTATGTTGTAGGTTTGATCCACTGCCATTCAAATTATAAGTTTATTTTCCTTGTGTGCTTGGTGCTTAGCATTTATAAGGGTTGTTCCAGGACTGGTTTGTCTAGTGTCAGGATAATGTGATTTGGGTGTGGTATCATGCCACATGTCTATGATTTGATACTGCATTAAGGCAGCTCTTTATATGTTTTAAACAGGGAGGTCCCCAAATGATTGAAATACTGTTAATGGGATGTTAAATCTAAGGAAACAATGGCAGTCTTTATCTTAGATTTGGACTTGATGAATTCAAATTTTCCAAATAATATTTTTCTAAATCTACAATATAAATCATTGATATATCATTAGTGTGTGTGTGATTTTATTTTAATTCATTACGAAATAAGTAAAAGGCTCTTGAAGATTTTGACTGCATGTATAAAATTGAAGAAAAAGTAGACCAGAGATGATAATGTGGGACAGTCCAGCCTTTTAACCCTTTCCCTCATAGAGGACACCATGAAAGACCTATGCGAACAGCATAAAACCAGATCAGCCTGCGAGTAACTCGCAGGCTGATCAGGTTTTATGCTGTTCGCTGCTCCTCAGTGGTCTGGGAATGAGTATTTTGTAATTAATCCCCCGCCGCGAAGCGGGAGGGGGGTTATAGGAATGCCCTTATTCTGTCCGCCCGTCCGTCAGTCCGTCAGTGTGTCCGAAACATTTTCGTGTCCGCTCCATATCTCATGAACGCTTGGACACATTTTCTTCAAACTCGGCTAAAATGTTAACCTCATTGAGCTGATGTGCAGAAGGCATGAAGCGGTCATGCTGGCTCAAGGTCAAGGTCATACTTGAAGGTCAAATGTTATTTTCGTGTCCGCTCCATATCTCATGAACGCTTGGACACATTTTCTTCAAACTCGGCTAAAATGTTAACCTCATTGAGCTGATGTGCAGAAGGCATGAGGCGGTCACGCTGCTCAAGGTCAAGGTCATACTTGAAGGTCAAATGTTATTTTCGTGTCCGCTCCATATCTCATGAACGCTTGGACACATTTTCTTCAAACTCGGCTAAAATGTTAACCTCATTGAGCTGATGTGCAGAAGGCATGAGGCGGTCACGCTGGCTCAAGGTCAAGGTCATACTTGAAGGTCAAATGTTATTTTCGTGTCCGCTCCATATCTCATGAACGCTTGGACACATTTTCTTCAAACTCGGCTAAAATGTTAACCTCATTGAGCTGATGTGCAGAAGGCATGAGGCGGTCACGCTGGCTCAAGGTCAAGGTCATACTTGAAGGTCAAATGTTATTTTCGTGTCCGCTCCATATCTCATGAACGCTTGGACACATTTTCTTCAAACTCGGCTAAAATGTTAACCTCATTGAGCTGATGTGCAGAAGGCATGAGGCGGTCACGCTGGCTCAAGGTCAAGGTCATCCTTGAAGGTCAAATGTTATTTTCGTGTCCGCTCCATATCTCATGAACGCTTGGACACAATTTCTTCAAACTCGGCTAAAATGTTAACCTCATTGAGCTGATGTGCAGAAGGCATGAGGCGGTCACGCTGGCTCAAGGTCAAGGTCATCCTTGAAGGTCAAATGTTTAAGCCTCCACTTTTTCATGTCATCTCGATATCTCGTGTCATGTTCACAATCATACAAATTATGTCATGATACATAAAGTTTTTAATTGAGTTACACATGTATTTTGTGGTTACCGAACACATCCTATACTTCATTGATGTTCACTTTTGTACTGTTTCCCATGTAAAACTTGTCAGTAAACTTTTAATATATGTGCCTCCGAATTCTGAGATTCATACATAACTCTGGAAAGTTAAATTGTCTTAAACTGATCTTCTATGTCTGCTACAACCATGCCAGGTTAAGGTGAACATAATCCTATGACCAAACAAATTCTAATATTTGGCCTGCGGCGGGGGATATAGCTGTCCTTTGGACTGCCTTGTTAAATTTGGTAAGGTTTAACTGTGGTTTTCTGCAGATCAGGCCTTATGTGATACCTATTGAGGGCGTCAAAATGAGTATATATGAGGGAAAGGGTTAACAAAATTTATTGGGATGTTTGGTCTGTAAGAAACACCATTTTATCTATTTGTCCATATGTCTATTGATTTAATAAGAACATTTCCTCAAAGGGGTAACAAATTTATCAGTCATGGTAGACAAACCATGCAATTGGACAAAATTTAAAGCATTGTTTATCAAAGGCAAACAAGAAACAACTGAGAGTTTTTAGAGGATTTCACAAAGTTCCTGTATATCAATGAGTCGTGTTGTATGTTGACAGAGTTGACTGATCCTGTCAGAGTGGGTCCAATGTACGACAAGTCCTACTACTCCAGGGTCAAGTTCCAGGACCCCACTGCGTAAGTCTCATGTTTATTTAGACCAGACATGGATTAAATTGTTGTTAATGACACAACTTGATGTGGCACAAAACTGGAGTACCAGTGAAAAAGTTGTATCATTTTCAAGCTTGTAGTTTCAATCCAGTATCCTTGAGGTTGTGGGTTCCTTCTTTTGTCTGCGTCATACCAAAGATGTTAAAAATGGTACTCAAAGATGTTAAAAATGGTACTCTGATATCATCTTTCTGCTTGGCGTTCAGCACATAAGGGTAGTTCCAGAACTGGTTGTCCTAGTGTTAAGATGTTACTGTGTGCAGTAATACTAGAATCTTGTCACTTGTCTACACCTTGATATCGCAGAAAAGAGAGATGGGCTGATTCATTGATAGGGAAAATTCATTAAACCAGAAATTTCTCCAGGAAACGAAGTATCTGGACAAATGAGGTTTAACTGTACAGGGATTTGAATATCTTGCGTAACTGAAACGGTTGCTGATTTTTTTTCTACAAAAATGGGATTGGAGGCCTTTTTTAGGGAATGGGGGCCACAGTAATGGTGCTAAATACTTAGCAGAGTAAGGAATTAAGCATTGATAGAGAGAAATTATGATTCAAGGTTTTCCTCATAATATTTTCAAATGGAAGGAAAAATGACCCCTTGCAGTGTTTTTTTTCACTTTTGGGGGAATGGGGTCCGGGCCCATTTGAGGGGAAAAAAAGCGCGCCAACTAGCTAAAAGGGGATTTTTTTTACTCTATACATCATTAAGGCAGAATATTTTAAATTATTTTTTCATCTCTATTTAAATGATAAAACTGACTCTAAGTTAACACCAACACAAGCACTAGTATGCTTTAACTGTTTTAATAAAATTCAACATTTTCATTGTGATGCCCATCTGTTCAACACAGAATCATTAAAGATAGTTTGCATCATTAAAAACTGTTAAAAAATAAACAAAATGGGTGGGGGCAGGTTTTTTTAGATCTATCTATAAACTTTTATACATTAAATTATGCACTTCATATATTATCATTTGTTGAATTGTGGCTTTGGGTGGCTTAAATTGATGTAGGAAAACAAAACTTGAAAAAAAAAAAAAGATGTATAAAATTAAATACATCATTATGGTTTTATTATTTATTAAATAGGTCCTGTCTTCATTAATTAATGCATTACCCCACCCACTTCACTATTATATTGTAATATGTTTTTAGCTCACCTGAGCACAAAGTGCTCAAGGTGAGCTTTTGTGATCGCCCTTCGTCCGGCGTCCGTCGTCGTGCGTCGTGCGTCGTCCGTCGTCAGTCGTCCGTCGTCAACAATTTTCTTTAAACGACATCTCCTCTGAAACTGCTGGACAGAATTTAATGAAACTTGGCAGGAATGTTCCTTGGGTAAGGCTCTACAAAAGTTGCTAAAATAAAGTTGATCCATGAAGAACTCTGGTTGCCATGGCAACAAAAAGAAAAATAATTTGAAAACTTTAAAAATCATCTCCTTCAAAACTACTGGCCAGATTTCAAAATAATTTGGTTCAGATGTTCCTTGGGTCAACCTCTACCAAAGTTGCTAAAATTATTCTGATCCGTAAAAAAATTTGCCTTATATGTATATAGAGAAACCTTTAAACAACATCTCCTCTGAAACCACTGGACAGAATTTGATTAAACTTGGCAGGGATGATCCTTGGGTCAACCTTCACAAAAGTTGCTAAAATAAACTTGATCCATGTAGAACTCTGGTTGCCATGGCAACAAAAAGGAAAAAAAAATGAAAACTTTAAAAATCATCTTCTTCAAAACTACTGGCCAGATTTTAAAATAAATTGGTACAGATGTTCCTTGGGTCAACCTCTACCAAAGTTGCTAAAATTATTCCGATCCGTAAAAAAACATGGCCGCCAGGGGCGGGGCTTATTTGCCTTATATGTATATAGAGAAACCTTTAAACAACATCTCCTCTGAAACCACTGGACAGAATTTGATTAAACTTGGCAGGGATGATCCTTGGGTCAACCTTCACAAAAGTTGTTAAAATAAACTTGATCCATGTAGAACTCTGGTTGCCATGGCAACAAAAAGGAAAAAAAAATGAAAACTTTAAAAATCATCTTCTTCAAAACTACTGGCCAGATTTTAAAATAAATTGGTACAGATGTTCCTTGGGTCAACCTCTACCAAAGTTGCTAAAATTATTCCGATCCGTAAAAAAACATTGCCGCCAGGGGCGGGGCTTATTTGCCTTATATGTATATAGAGAAACCTTTAAACAACATCTCCTCTGAAACCACTGGACAGATTTAGATTAAACTTGGCAGGGATGATCCTTGGGTCAACCTTCACAAAAGTTGCTAAATAAACTTGATCCATGTAGAACTCTGGTTGCCATGGCAACAAAAAGAAAAAAAAATGAAAACTTTAAAAATCATCTTCTTCAAAACTACTGGCCAGATTTTAAAATAAATTGGTACAGATGTTTCTTGGGTCAGCCTCTACCAAAGTTGCTAAAATTTTTCCGATCCGTAAAAAACATGGCCACCAGGGGCGGGGCTTATTTGCCTTATATGTATATAGGGAAAACTTTAATCAACATTTCCTCTGAAACCACTGGACAGAATTTGATTAAATTTGGCAGGAATGATCCTTGGGTCAACCTTCACAAAAGTTCCTAAAATAAACTTGATCCATATAGAACTCTGGTTGGCATGGCAACAAAAAGAAAAAAAAAAATGAAAACTTTAAAAATCATCTTCTTCAAAACTACTGGCCAGATTTTAAAATAAATTGGTACAGATGTTCCTTGGGTCAACCTATTTATCTCAGGTGAGCGATTTAGGGCCATCATGGGCCTCTTGTTTAAAGACAGTCTTTAAAATGTGTTTTCTTTCATAAATAACATGTTTGATAACATTATTGAAGCTTTTTAAAACATTTTAACAAGTTTTATCAGTGCATGCTTTTTTCCATTATTTCCTACGAACAAACCGGAAGTAAATTAACCAAAAAATTTTCACATGCTAATCAAGAAAACACACAAAAACAAGTTACATAATTATAAAAAATGACATTTCTCCAACACCTGGCCCATACCTTTACCAGTTAACTTTATTTTTTGCCATTTTTAGACAATTTGCCCTGTTTACTAGGTATTGTCTGCATATAACAATATGTCGTATAATGCAGACGATACCTAGTAAACAGGGCAGACGAAATATATTCAGCTGATATTTTATTGTGCAACATTTGTTGATTTAATGAGAGAAACTCATCATTTTGCACCCCAAAATGACCCCTAAGTGGGGGAATTTTCAGCATGATAGGGGGAAAAATATATACTTCTGGCAGGGGGAATGCCGCCGAATTTCGCCGAATATTTTAGCCAAAAAAAACACTGCCTTGTTATATAGATAAAGAGACAAATTTAAAAATATTTTGGGGTCATTAATGCAATATGAGGGTCAAATGGGCAATTTTGTGCACCATTGAAGATCCTGATGATTTAAGCAAAGTCCTAACTAGTACCTTTATAGTAGTAACATTGTGTGAAATAGTGTAATCCTGGTAAAGAAGTGTTCATGAAATTGACTAGACTATTGAACATGATGTGTTTGTTACAGCCTGAACAAACAGCAGAGGGGAGTTCTCAAGGACAACCGCCTGACTGCTGAGCAGAAAATGTAAGTCTACGCCTGATCAACATACTGTAACATTCTTTAGACTATGTCCAAATTTGTTGGGACAAAGGCGGTCCTACAATTTTTTTGTGTCACCTGCTGTAAGCAATGGTGACACACAGGAATACTTTTTCTTTGTCTGTTATTCTGTCTCACTTTTTCAGTCCGGCTACTTTCAGCAGGAGAAACATGTGTTCAAAGGAGTACTTCTCGATCTAAACCAGATATGTTCTTTTTTGAGAATTACCTCTTCAGTGAAATGTTATGTTCTGTTAATTTATTTGGCTTGAAATTCAGATTTTCAGTATTTATGATTATTTTATTGCCCCTGCCATTTGGTAGACAATTATATTGTTTTATCACACACATTATTCTAAAATACATACCCGACACTGAACTGCTTAGAGTGTCACCTGCTGTAAGCAGAGGTGACACATAGGGATCACTTTTCTGTAGTCTGTCCGTCAGTCACAGGTGTTCCAGATAACGCTTTTGTTCTGTATGTAGATGATCATGTACTGTGCTGAGTCACAAGCCCGTTGCATATTTTTCACGGTATGAGGCCTTAAATTGAGAACAATTTAGAGCAAAATATATTACAGGTGAGAGTATTAGTGTAGTATCTACTTAGTCAGACATACCTGCGTTTTTCAAAGAACAATGTTTTTCCAAGTGAGCTTGTTTGAGATGACAATCATAATTTGGATCCCGCTCTCATGGCAGGACTCTAAAGTATGAAGTTTTGCTTGGCGCTCAGCATGAAAGGGTAGTTCAGGGCCTCTGGTTGGCACAGTGTCAGGATAATGTGACTGTGTGTGGTATTGTGTCGCATGTCTATGACATGATACTGCAGTGTGGCAGCACTATATCTGTCTCCGTAGACATAGGTCTCCAAATGACTGAAATGCTATCGATAGGATGTAAAACCCAACAAAACAAAATGATACATCGGTTAGTATTGTCGGTATTGACCTCTCTTCTTGACATCCCCAGGGAGGAACTGGCCTTCCATGATGACCTGACACGTGGTGGACAAGAACTACATGTAGAGGACAACCTCAGGTTGCCCAGGACAGCCTCGACAGCTGCAGGGGTGCCCAAACCCCAACCTTTGACCCAGCCACAATCCAGCGTGTTTGCCTACAGTATTGGACGAGGCAGGGGGCGAGGAATGACCCAGGCACCTGCAGGTGAGTGTAAGAAACACAGACAGTGTTAACTTCTCTACACAACAATGCACTTTTATGGTTTTTAGCAGCTGAAGATTCAGGCCTCGTCTTTTCCATTCAAAGCTAGGTAAACTGCTCACAGTGTCACAACCAAAATCGTGTAAACAAAGTCAGTTGTTGACTTCTTAAGATACTAGTGTACCTGTAGCCTTCAAGTCAATTGTAACACATTTGTCCATAATCATGGCCACTGTGCACATCACCTATCAGATAATTAAACATTCAAACAAAAAGATGTTTATGAATAAATTCCTCTTTTTTTTGTATATTTCTTGATTTTTTATTTTTAACATTTATTTTAATACAGTGAATGAAAAAAAAAAAAATCATGTAATCATTTTCACAGAAAAAAAAAATTCTCGGAATCTCATTTCTGTTATACTGATATTTTTCCTATTTGCCAGAAGAGATATTGACTTACTTGTAAGGGAGCCGAGTTTTAAAGACACTGCCATGCTCTCAGTAGAGGCAACTGTTTACTCTCGTTAGGTAACGGTTACGAGTTGGTACTACATTCTATTATACTGTGATAAATCATGGGTCATTCCACTCACGTTAGCAACTGTTGGGTTCACTGAAAGCGCCACAGGTTGGCAGGGTGTTTTTCAGTCATTGGAATTTAATTTTGTATATGTTTTAAACTTTCTTGCAACAAGCTTGATATTATTGTTACCTTGCAAGTTTTTTTTATCCATTCATATTCGAGTTGGTAACAATAAGTGATGTCGGGTTCTGTTTATTCATGTCGGGTATCAGGTCATCCAGATTGTAGAATCATTGTTTTTCATGACCTTCCCAAGTACTGGTCCAACCCAGGAAACACTTAGAGGGATGAGTGTTAGTTAAAGAAACATGTTTCCCAATCGCTGTAAATTGAACATGTTTAAACTGATTAAACTAACAAAAATAAGTCTTTCACGAAAATTGCATTTTCGGATAACGGAGGATTCTCTTTCTTCCCTGAGGGGCCTCTGTAGCCGAGAGGGTAAAGTCACTGACTTTTTAACACTCACTCAGCCCCTCACCGCGTGGCTTGGAATCCTGGCAGGGTCATTTGGATTTTCATGTGAGGAAGCCTTCCAGCTGGCTTGTGGTAGGTTGATGGCTCTACCCGGATGCCTCCGTGCATTTGGGGTCTTCCTCCACCTGTAATTAGCTGGACGTCGCTATATGACTGAAATACTGTCGAAGCGACGGTAAACTCAAATAGTCAAGTCTTTCTTCCAGACTGAGATTTTCATGGTAATGTTTTAGGACTTTACCACCTGCTAGCTTATGACATTGTGTGAAATAATCACAATGAAAGAGGGCATATCTATGTTAACTTATAACTAAGGTCAGTGGTGGAGGGATTGGTAATTTAGTGGTATATACTTAGACACTTTATAGAATTTTGTTGAGTTTCCAAATGTTTTGGTGAAAAATGTTAAGTGTGTGGTCATGAAAGTTAGAGATTTGATGAGGTCATTTGATAGCCTTTAGGATTTGGTATCCTTTAAATCAGCCTCTTAATTTTTTGGTGAAATACAGTCATATGGTGCATATTTGTAGCCAAAAATAATGAAGTTTGCTTGATACCAGTTTATTTGAACTCATTCAAGGGATTCAAAATTTTCTGCAGTCTGTCCATGTGTCTGTCCACTCCCCATGCTTGCGTCTGATGAAACGTCAAACGATTGATAGGCACTAGGTTTAGTTGTGTGGATGCACAAAAATGGATATTAGACAGAATTTTATGACTCTTAATCCAGACTTTGTAAAATATACTCAAGTGTGCAAAAATAACTTTTTAGCCCACCTGAGCAAATGTCCTCAGGATGAGCTTGTGACTGACTTTTGTCTGACGTACATCATCAATTATTGCTTGTGAACACTCTATAGTCCACAGTTTTTGCCCAATCTTCTTGTAAATTTGTCAGGATGGTTGTCTGCATGATATCTCTCAGGAGAGTTCGAAATTGGGTCATGTTGGGTCAAAAACTAGGTCACCAGGTCAAATCTTTGAACATTTTAGAAAAACCTTATGAACACTATAGAAGCCATAATATTAGCCTAATCTTCATAAAATTTGGTGAGGATGTTTGTCTATATGATATCTTTGATGAGTTCGCAATTGGGTCATGTAAGGTCAAAAACTAGGTCACCGGGTCAAGTCTTAGAAAAACCTTGTGAACTTTTTAGCTCGACTATTTGAAGAATATGAGAGCTATTGTAGTTGCCCTAGCGGCTTTGGCGTTGCAGCTTTTGGTTAAAGTTTTGCGTGCAAGTTACTATCTATCTCAATAGCCATTTATGGTATTGACTTGAAAGTTTATAAATATGTTCAGGGGCATCAGACAACCAAGGTAGATAACTCTTGACTGAATTTAATATGAATTATGTCCCCTTTTTAACTTAGAAATTTTGGTTTAAGTTTTGCATGCAATAGAAAATTTGGTTAAAGTTTTGCGTGCAAGCTACTATCTAGTTTGTATCTCAATAACCATTCATGGTATTGACTTGAAAGTTTATGAATATGTTAAGGGGCATCAGACAACCAAGGTAGATAACTCTTGATGGAATATATTACAAATTATGGCTCCTTTTTAACTTAGAAATTTTGGTTTAAGTTTTGCATGCAAGGTATTTTCATGCTAATATCTCAGTATCCAGGCATGCGATTGATTAGAAACATCTTCAATATGTTTAGGGGTATCATACTTTCATGGTAGATAACTCTTGATGGAATATATTACAAAATTATGGCCCCTTTTTAACTTAGAAATTTTGGTTAAAGTTTTGCATGCAAGGTATTTTCATGCTTATATCTCAGTATCCAGGCATAGGTTTGATTTGAAACACCTTTAATATGTTTAGGGGTATCATACTATCAAGGTAGATAACTTTTGATGGAATATATTACAAGTTATGGCCCCTTTTTTAACTTAGAAATTTTGGTGAAAGTTTTGCATGTAAGATACTTTCATGCTTATATCTCAGAGTCCAGGCATGGGATTGATTTGAAACATCTTTAATATGTTTAGGGGTATCATACTACAAAGGAAGATAACACTTGATGGAATATATTAAAAATTATGACCCCCTTTTAACTTAGAATTTTGGTTAAATTCTTGCATTCAAGTTACTATCCAGCTTATATCTCAGAATTTGCTTGTGGAATTGACTAGAAAGTTAAGGAGTGTCTTCAGGGGCATCAGAAAACTAAGGAGGATAACTTTTGGACTGATGCAAATTATGGCCCTTTTCTAACTTGTGCTTATGTCTCAGTAACTAGGCATGGGATTGATTTTAGACATCATAAAAATATTAAGGGGTATCAGACTATCAAGGTATATCATTTTTGACTATTATTATGTACTGGGTATGTGAAGGGCAAGAATTGAAATAGATTTCTTTTGATTTACCAACAAGCATTTTGAATAGTCAAGTGTGCTGTCCTCTGACAGCTCTTGTTAGAGGTCACAGTTTTAGCCCAATCTTCATAAAATTTGGTCAGATTGTTTGTCTACATGATATCTCAGATGAGTTTGAATTTGGGTGATATGGGGTCAAAATCTAGGTCATCAGCTCAAATCTTATAAAAACTTTGTAAACATGCCAAAGACCACATTTTTTTGCCCAATTTTAGTGAAACACGGTCAGGATGCTTGTCTTCATGAACCTTGATTAAAACTTGAGTCACATGGGGTCAAAAAGTAGGTCACCAAGTCAAATCATAAAAAAAAAACAACATTATCCCAGTATTCATAAAACTTGACAAGAATGTTGTCTGAATGAAATCCCAGATGAGTGCAAATTTAGGTAGGGTCAAATTCTAGGTCACATAGTCAAATGTTAGAAAAAAATATTGCAAACATATTTGGAAATTATGCCTAACACAGCAATATTACTCAGGTGAGTGATGCAGGGCCGTTTTGGCCCTCTTGTTTTTTATATTGATATACATAGACCAACATTAAAATAGAAAACCCCTCTCATGAAAAAATTGTTAATTTTGTTAATTTCAGACTCAACATTCACTCCTGTGCAGCCAGCTGGCATCGGGCGTGGCCTATATGGGGGTGGGGCTGTTGGGCGTGGTCAGCGAGTTCCAGCTCCTCCCCCAGGCTTCTGCGTGCCCAATGTCAATCTGCAGTAGACAGACTAATGGTGAGGGACCTTTATTATTTTGTCCTTTGCTTTTAATAATACATGTTAATATGTCCGCCTTGGGAGCGGGAGGTCATGGGTCGATCCCCGGCTGTGACATACCATAGTTGTTAAGAATGGTATATGAGGGTAGTTCCAGGACTGTATGATCAGTTTCAAGATGACTTGACAGGATGTGGTGCTTCTGAGTGATATTGTAATTAGGCACAGTCCCTAATTGCCTGAAATACTCTTGGTGGGACATTAAGGTAAAGTCCCTGTAATGGTTCCACTACGTCTTGGACCACTTAACATCTACCATGATAACCAAAATACCCTAATGAAGCATTAGGAAACCCTGGTTATCTCCGTGGAAGGCCATGAGGTCCGAATTCTAGCGGAACCATTACAGTCTCTTTACCTTAATAAAGCAATTAGTTAAATGAGGAAACAGGACAAAAAGTGGAAGTATATGACATTGTAATTAATTTTTTTTTCCCTTGTTTCAGACATAGAGATAGGTCCCTTGTCGTCATGGTGATCCACAGGCAGGCACGTGCTGCACATGGACAGGATGAGGACAGAGAGGATATTTTGAAGCTACTAAGAAATGTTCAGCAATCTGATCCTGATCGGTTGATCAGTCTTTTGTAAATTTTATTAATTTAGAAAGTGTTTATCTTGCATTGTATTGATGGCAATCATTCATTAGTGTAGTGTTCTGTCCTTCCCTTTTTATATGTAACCTTTTTATTCTACAAACATTGAATGTGTGTTTTATTAAATGGGTATGCATGTTTTTTCCTTGATGTTCATGCTTATTACCTTTTCTGTTGTTCAAGTTCAAAAAAATTGGAAAAGAATTTATGTGTGTGTTATGATGCCAGAAAATAAACCTGAAAAAGATTATTTTTTTCTTTTGTAAGTTTTGCCATTTTCTGATTGTGTGTCCAAGTTTACTTTATGATGATAAGACTAGAACTGAATCTAATCACAGTATATTCTTGTGTTTAACATTTGCTTTAACTTTGGTTTTTTATTTGACAAGCAAATATGAGGGGATCCAATTGAGTTAATTTGTAGACTTAGAAGTAGATTGACACTGATTTTGTTAAAATCGTCAAACAATTAGAAAGTTTGTACATAGGAGTTGTATATTTATGTAGATATGTATTCCTTTTAATATGCCTCATGCTCATTTATGTTTCACACTAACAAATGGTTCGCACAAGCCTTGAAAAACCCTTGGAATTTTTTTTGTCTGTCTTGAAAACCCCATTGAAAATCACGTCTTGCCTTATAAACACTTGAATAAAACAACATAAAATTAATTTAAAGGTCTTGAATAACCCTTGAATTTGAAATTACAATATTGATAAATTACATTATTGATCATAAAAAAGTGTTCATGAAGTTGATAGAAAAATAAGGTTCATCTCTTTCATGCCCTAAAATTGAAATCGTAAGTTGTCCTTAATTTTGGTATGGAATACAGTTGTGGCTTTTCAGGATTTTCCTGTATTTATTAAATGGCGTCAAATGACTTTTATACGTGGAGATAGACATTCTTTTTAAATATTTGAGGGTCAAAATGGGCCATTTTGTACATCATTGAGAACCCTGTGGCATTTATGCACATATTGATTTTAACTCTAATATTTTGTTCTAATAGTGGTTTCAGTTTGTATTGAAAGTTTTGATATGAAATATGAGATTTTTTCATTTCTAATACTTCCTTCTAGATTAGATTTTAATTAATGCTGGACTAAAAATTGTTTCCCGTAGATAATGTACAATTAATACATTCACATGCAAAGAGTCCTGGAACTTTGAACAGTTCTGAATTTAAATTTCACATTTCAGTTTGAATGTTTTCAAAACATATCAAGCAGTCGATTTAGTTGTAAGGATTTAATGGGTTTTTTTGTCTTAGAAAATAAATATTTTTTATATTATAAATTTATGATTTAGAGTCATCTATTCTATTTGTTTTAGTAAGGTACTATTTTACCTGATTTTATCCAATTTATTGTAGTCTTACAGGACAAAATTTCTGCATCTGAATTTGAACTAGGTTTTATATGACATCTGTTTTTAACACAATAAAGATCATAACTTAGAATCTCTCGTCTTTCTTTTGTTACGTAAAAACATGACATTGACTAGATGTTGACTATCATAGTCACTTGAGTAGTCAGATGATCAGGGGTGCTGCTTATGCAAAAATACATATCTCAGAGGACATGGAAAAGTAGCATATTTATGAATACACTGGGCATTAAACAATATACCATATTTCAGTATTAAATCTGCTTCTTCACACTTTGTGACATACATGCCAAAGCTCTGCTTTTGTTCAAATGGCTAAATAAAACAAGTTTGATCCCTGTCAGAGATTTGTACCAAGTATGGGTCAAACTGGCCAAGAAATCTTGAAAAAAAGATTTACAAAGATTGCAAAAGCATCATTTCCCCAATCAACGTAAAAGAAATGATAAATTCTTTTGAAAGGTTAAAGCATCTTACCCACTTTAGATGTTGTGGGTTGGATCCCTGGCCACAACATACTCAAGTTTTCAAAACTGGTAGTTTAAGGACCAATTAAGTATCTGGATAAACATTGAACTGGGTGTGGCATCAAACCACTTGTCTATGGTGTGATACGGCAGTGAGGCAGCACTGCGCCAGATTACTAGCGCAGGCACACTATCAATGTGTGAAGTCTTTTATTGAAATAAAATTTGTGGGACGTTAACCCAACCAAACAATGGATAAAGATCGATTCTGATTTAAGGGAATCCATCCCTCAGTAAATTGAGATCATGGTTAATTAAGTGATTGTGGGAATTTTATAGTAAATGCAAGCCTTTATAGACTTAGAGCAGAATAGTCTATAACTGTCAAGTCAATGAATGCTTGCATCTGCACTGAAGTCAAAGCATTGGAAGGACCATGATTATAATTTAATGATGGATGGAAGGATCATCTTGAGTAATTACAGGGATGAATTTCTTCATTGAATGTTGTTATAGAGTTGAAAACATTCCATGTATATTGAATATTGTCCGAGAGAGAAGCACCACAATGTCTGAAATGAACCATATTAAATTGATTTCTTTTACATGAAATGGAGTACAAACTATAACATACCGGTATTATCTGAAATAAACCATATTAAATTGATCTCTTTTACATGAAATGGAGTACAAACTATAACATATGGGTATTATCTGAAATAAACCATATTAAATTGATCTCTTTTACATGAAATGGAGTACAAACCATAACATACCGGTATTATCTGAAATAAACCATATTAAATTGATCTCTTTTACATGAAATGGAGTACAAACCATAACATACCGGTATTATCTGAAATAAACCATATTAAATTGATTTCTTTTACATGATATGGAGTACAAACTATAACATACCGGTATTAACAAACTATATGTTACTATTGTTCCCAGCAAGATCCAGTACTGTCACAGAAGTTTTACTTTGATGGAGGTTTAAACCTACAGCATCAAGTCATCTTTATAGTCGTGTGATGTAACACTTGCATACAGGCTTCAAAAACTAACATATAGTACCCCATATAGACTAGTTTTGACATCTTGGTAAAGGGAGCAGACCCATATAAGATGGTTCCTTTCAGGAACTGTATGATCAGGGTCCCCTGTTTGCCCAATCAATATTTAGCTCAGATTTTACAGTCTGTATAGCAAATAAAATGTCATTGTTCCATACATGATTTAAAATTCATCAACATACCAAAGTCTGAAAAATTGTACTGGCACTCATCATATAAGGTTAGTTCCAGGACTGGTTGGCCTGGTGTCATGATAATGTGACTGGGTGTGGTATCATGCCACACTTCTATGGCATGATACTGCAGTGTGGCAGCACTATATCTAAATGAAGTAGACATAGTCTCCAAATGACTTAAATACTGTTGGTGGGACATTAAACCAAACAAATATTCAAGTCATAAAGATCTGTACTTGAATATTAAGGAGGTACAGGGTGTACCTAAACTCCATTTCTTGCACTTCAAGAAGTAACACAATTCAATATCTGAATATAATTTGAAAATAATTAGTGTTTACACCTTCAGTGCTTTTGTTTGACTGAGTTTAACGTCCCACTGACAGTATTTCAGTCATTCGAGGACTCGTGTCTACCGGAGACAGATATAGATATAGTGCTGCCACACTGCATTATCAAACTCTAGACATGTGGCATGATATCACACCCAGTCACATTATCCTGACACTGGGCCAACCAAGGGAGCTTTACCAGTACCATTTTTACGACTGGTATATTGAGGCTGGGGATCAAACCCACAACTTCCCAATTCCAGGGTGGATGCTATAGCCACTGGGACTGTGTACATCTTGATGCCATTAGTAGACAGAAAAATGCATCATCTGCAACGGATAAGGACTTGAAAGAAGGACTCATCTTTCATGTGTTTTCATGGATGGGAAGATCATCAATTAAATAGATAGTAGTGTACATGGCTTTAGGTTCAATCCCTGCTTGGGGACACATTCACAATGTTCCCAGGTGCAGAGTACTGGTCCAAACAAGGAACTGTTGTGTATAAGCCGAATCCCGGGATACTACAACATAATCATAGATACATAAGGAACCTTCTGGAGGAACAGCATAATGTGTAAGATCTTGTTTCCCATATATAGAATGTGATAAAAAGGGTTTTTAATAGAAATAGAAATTGCTTTTGTTCACTTATTTTATGTTGATTGGGAAACAAGTAAACAAGTCCTTACAACTTATGCTAATCCATTTTGAGGGTTCATTTTCACTTCAAACATTCCAAACACAAGTCCTATGAATATTTCGTCGCTTTGTGATATTTTTTTAAGGGGGGGCAAAGCTTTAATACCACAGAAAGAAAATCTCACAAAGTGACATATATACTGGTAGGCCTATCCAAACACTGGATGAATGGAATTCATAAGGATTAGGAAAACATTTTGAATGCTGTACATCATATTTAATGCACATCAATGATTAAACATACATTTTAGACTTAATATTGAAAATCAATGTTTTATATATATCTTTATGTAACACATCTTCATTTGTTGACACACCACATAGTGAGCCATTTCTTAAACAAAACCTGTTTAATCCTTAGTTAACTAGATAAACCATTTCACTGTTTATATTAACTGATCAGTTGTGTAAACCCAGTATTGGGATCTGCAACTTCTGACTCAGATAAAGTTTACACATAATTCTGGTCATACTCGTTTAGTTCAATTTTGAAATAATGGCTTTACAAAAGTCTGGCAGGTCCTTCGGGAGTCTTGACGTCACAATATTGCCGTCCACGACAACAGGCACGTCTGAATAAATGGCACCTGCGTTTTCCACGTCGTCCTTGATCGCGGAGAAGCACGTGATTTTCCGTCCCTTCAACACTTTGGCTGATATTAACACCCACGGACCATGACATATAGACGCCAGCAACTTCCCGGCGGTGTCCATATTTCGGACGAGATCTAGTATTCGTGTGTCTCTCCGCCAGTAATCTGGCGCAAATCCGCCGGGGATGATCAAACAATCCAAATCATCTGCCTTCATTTCGTCTATGCCATACTCCGCCTTACACGGGTAGCCATGTTTCGAATTGTATGTTTTCCCTTTCTCGGGCCCAACGGTGAATGTCTCGTGCCCTTCTTCTTTCAGCCGGTAAAACGGGTACCATAGTTCCATGTCCTCGTAATTGAATTCAGTCAGAATGCCAATTCTTTTCCCGGTAGCCATTTCTAAATTTTGAAAGATATTGTGAGGGCCGTATTTTGAATCGAAAGTTAACAATATCTAGTTTAAACTCCGGGACAAGAAAGTAATCACGGACACAGTTACGGATACTAGACTCTTCGCAGCAGTTATTTCCCTTGAGTAGTACATTAAAGACGTAACCATTGGAACGAATAAGTACGTACACAGCTTTTGTTGTCAATTTGTCTTCTTCTTAAAACCTTTCTACTCCATTCATTTTAGTATGACTATGTTTTTGTCAAGGAAAACATCGAAGGTATTTTTATAACTTATAAGTGCACAGCACATCATCATTTTGACGTCATTGGTAGAACAAATATAAAGCAAAGCACAGCACATGCAGTACCGTACTTTGATTATCTGTGAATCTGATAATTGATTTTGATTTAAAGGGGTTATTTTGTGACTGTTCATCAGACTGTGAATGTAAAGAAAAATTCAGAAAGAACTTCAGAGAAGTGGACATTTCCAGTTTTGTGAAAGTTAAATTGGCGTTAATTTGATATGTATTACCAGTAATTAATTATATAAAGAGATCATTACAAAATGATTAGATATTTGCCTAAATAGTATAGATTTATTGTATATAAATAGTCGCAAAATGACTGAAACCGTCGATGGGGAAAAAAGGATATATATCCATTTCATCATTACCACAAACAATAGTATTTTAATACCCCAGATGTAACTTTATCAATATCGTGGGCGTGCAAGCAACTGGCTGGGTCATCTGTAATTATTGAATTGATTGGCTATAAGTTCACCAATCGCCACATATATAAATCCATAAATCTCAATCACTTGGAGACGGTATTAACACATTTTCATCCTAAAACGCTTCGTCTTTATTTTAGATTTAGCATGAAATTAGACAAATGATTGTTCAATACACTATACACTAAAACTTTAGTGCCTGACGTCATAAAAAGGGAGAGAAGTTGGTGTCAATTTTGCAACGTCATACAAACTGCATATACAGTGAAACCTCTTTACAACGGCATTCATTATAACAACATCCTTTTATAACAGCAGTAGTCTTGAAAACTAAAGTGCATAATCCTCCTATGTCTTTTTTTCTTTACAAAGGCAATTTCTTTAGGACAGCAAAATTCGCTTAAGCAGACACCGCTGTTATAAAGATAGTTGACCGTACATGAAATTTCATTTATTCCATTTATTTATTTATTTATTTATTTATTTATTTATTTATTTATTTATTTATTAATCCTTTAACTACCAGGGCAGTAAGCACTATTTAAAGCAGCTCGTATAGTAAAAAAATTATTTTAATTTATCTGGCTGCATTACGTATATCAATACCTATCTACAGATGCATGATCACCCAATGCAACATTGTGTGATTGTAAAAAAAGAGTAATTTCTCGATCACAGTCTATAGCGTCACGAACAATATAAACTCTTATATAGAATTTTAATTTCCGTATGCTGTCTTATGACTGATCACATTTACTCTTCGCCAGTGAAAAAAATTAAGACGACATATTCTCACGTAGTACAGCAAGCACTTTTTTCGGAGATACCATATTTCATCTATAAAAAGTAGATGTGAAAATCATAGGAACCTATCAACCCGGACCAAGAAAATCATAGGAATCTATCAACCTGGGCCAAGAAAATCATAGGAACCTATCAACCCGGGCCAAGAAAATCATAGGAACCTATCAACCCGGGCCAAGAAAAACATAGGAACCTATCAACATGGGCCAAGAAAATCATAGGAACCTATCAACATGGGCCAAGAAAATCATAGGAACCTATCAACACGAGCCAAGAAAAACATAGGAACCTATCAACCCGGGCCAAGAAATCATAGGAACCTATCAACATGGGCCAAGAAAATCATAGGAACCTATCAACCCGGACCAAGAAAATCATAGGAACCTATCAACCCGGGCCAAGAAATCATAGGAACCTATCAACATGGGCCAAGAAAATCATAGGAACCTATCAACCTGAGCCAAGAAAAACATAGGAACCTATCAACCCGGGCCAAGAAAATCATAGGAACCTATCAACCCGGGCCAAGAAAATCATAGGAACCTATCAACCCGGGCCAAGAAAAACATAGGAACCTATCAACCTGGGCCAAGAAAATCATAGGAACCTATCAACACGGGCCAAGAAAATCATAGGAACCTATCAACACGGGCCAAGAAAATCATAGGAACCTATCAACCCGGGCCAAGAAATCATAGGAACCTATCAACCCGGGCCAAGAAAATCACAGGAACCTATCAACACGCGCCAAGAAATCATAGGAACCTATCAACTCGGGCCAAGAAAATCATAGGAACCTATCAACCGGGCCAAGAAAATCATAGGAACCTATCAACTCGGGCCAAGAAAATCATAGGAACCTATCAACCCGGGCCAAGAAAATCATAGGAACCTATCAACCCGGGACAAGTAAATCATATTGGATGAGACCATGTTTTTGAATAGTACAAATTTGTATTACGCAGGTTGTTTTTATATAGAAACAATAAGGGACGGGATTTGGACCACTACAGTATATCGAATAACGCCAGGTTTTGGAATAAGGGGTTGTGGAGTAACCGGGGTTCGACCGTAATTGAATATCACTAAATGTAAGGTTGCATTTGCATCATTATATCAACCTTTAAAAATAATCGTGAATGATTTATTTTCTTGTATTAGTTTTTAGTTTTGCATAAATTTAAAATTAAAATTGGCTAAGAGATGTACTGGTTAACGTCTCGGAATTTAGGTCATAACCCTTGTCAGCTTTGCTTGTATCTGATGTACGAGGGTGTCATTCTTTCAATAGATGTATTGTGTTTGTACTTTACAAGGAACATAATTTCTAAAAAAAAAACTAAAAAAAACAAACTATACCACAGAATAAATTAAGTTACAGTGGTGACATTGTAAATGTATGATGTCAATAAAAAAGCAAACTTTTAATTTAAACAAAAACATTATAGAAGAATAAATTCAGATACATTGATCAATATCAATATAAGAATATAATATCAATGAATGCAATATTAAGGACAACCTATTTATGTGGAATATATGTATTATAATCATATATATACCACCGCATGCAATGGTTTTATTCGAGTTCCAGCACACAACTTTATTACATTTTGTATGAACGCTCAAGACTGAATTAATCGTTCATTATACCACCCTTGTTACATTGAAATCGAAAACATTTTGTTGTAAAAAGTGAGTCTAAAGTTGTGTTAAATTTGAAATTAAATTCGGATAACTTCACATAGCTGATAAGAACACTCTTACTTCATACATGTATATATTTGTTAATTGCTGTCGTATCAGTATCAGAATTTTGATCATTTACTTGGTCAAATGTGCTTGCTTCTGGTGTACCGTTGTCATTGGCTACATCTTGCCTTGATCACTGCACTCCTTCTCAATATGATCTATCCACATATGACGTTTAATCTTGATACTTTTTATACGTTTTGAGTTGCGGCCAGAACAAAAATTAAGTTTTATATTTACAAAGGGCACTTCACTCTCCCTCAATGAGAAAGTTTGATCCGCCCAATGAGATCTATTCATCTTGATATCTTTTATACTTTTTGAGTTAGGGTCCGGACAAAAAAAAAACAAAAAAAAACAACAACAACAACAAAAACAAAAACACACACACACACACACCGACAGACGACCGGTCAGACGGACAGACAGAAAAGCTGAATCCAGTATACCCCCATTACAACTTCGTTTGCGGGGGTGGGAGGTATGAAATACAGTTTATACAGCCACAATAACAATATCAGAAGACTTGAAATAAACAATAATGTATAATATTAAGTGACATTCATTTACAATGTATGTGAAATATTTGTCAATTGAGCATATAATCTAATGATAATCAAACATTACATAGATCACACACAGCATTTCCTGAATTGCAGGGTGATATATAATTTATATGCGCAGAAAATATATCTTTTGTTAGGGCAACATTTTACCGATTCTCGAGTTTCTTTTATACTCTTCTGAAACCTACAAGGCGAAATACTAGTTTATATATAATTGCAATCATCATTACAAGAAAAATCAATTCAAACTCATATTCGAACATCGATTAGAACTGAATGGAATCAATGATACATTTATACAATTTCAATATAAATGTTTTAAAATCATTGTAACATTGAAATCAAGTTTGTTTAAATTAAGTTTAGAGTGAGATTATTAAATATTTACAATCTATTAATTTTAGCCTTTCGGTAGCTTAAAGAGAGGTCGACAAACATATACACATTTAATCTTAATTGAAAAATAATTAAATATTCTTAGGGAAAAAAAAACGAATCATCTTCACAATAGCTCGTAATATTTATAAATGTTAAATACTTAAATCATACTTTTATCTAGAAGAAAAAAAAAAGAGACATGATTTGTTGAAGGACATGCAGAAAGTGATCTGAACTTGATTGACATTGAACCAGAATAGAATATCGTACCGAGGATGTCTTCTTTCATCTTCATGATAACTGACATGGTCCTGTGTCAACAAATACGAGGTAATATTGGGTGTAAAGTTAACCATGCAGCCATACATTTAAACATCGCAAGTCCGTATGTATTAACAAGTACAAAGTGATATACTAAGGGTCAGAAATCTCCCTGGTGGTTGACTCTTGACAAAATACAGGGTCATATAGAAATTTAATAACAAAAAAAAACAAAAAACATATATAACTAGAAGTCGTTTGTTTAAGATACAAACGAAGCGGCTTTCCGTTTGCTTATTTCAAAGGTATTAAATATATAAGTTAATACAAAAAAAATGGAATAATGATGCATAATAATGTATGATTTAATACGTAAATCATCATTATCTTAAATACATACTTACGATTATGTTCAAAAAAAGCTTTAAATTTTTTTTTTTTTTAATTCATCATTAAAAAAAAAAAAAAAAAAAAAAAAAAAACAGGAAAATTTTAAGATAATAATATCCTCAAGAATTTTTTTTCTTACGTTATTCAATCGATTTTTTTTATTCTTTATTTAATATCTTTTTCTTTGTAAGCATATGGCTTAACATGTATTCATTACAATTTGATCCACAATTGAAATTGTAAAAAAGAAAAACAATACTTTAAAATCGATTACTTTCAACCTTTAAATTGATTGAGTTTTACATTTGCAAAATTAGAGGGAAACAAAGGCAGAGGTGTAAGCAAAATAATGAAAATAATTTCTTATTTCTATTTAATTAACGATATAAAAGTCTTGAAACTTTCAACTATTCTTTTGCTTTGTATATTTGCTTATTTTTAAAGATTTAGAAAAAGAAACCGTTAAACATTTAGAAAATATAAAAATCGATAGGAAGATATACATGTATTTGTCATTTTCTTCAGGTTTTCAGAAAGCCGTGATAGCAAATGCAATAAGATTTCCGTAAAGGTTTTCTGGCTCTAGTATAATTATACTAATTCATCCTAAAATACATCTTTTTTTTTAAAATATCAAGATAATCGGACCTATATTGAAGGCTGTAGAGCGCGTACAAACTTTTGAAGCTGACGTCAAATCTGACGTCATATGACGCCAATGAAAATTGAAAATGATTGAATGTATAAAAAGATACTTTTTTATCGCTGCAATTTCAATTTCATTAAAATTGACTCAAAATGTATGATGCCAGAGCGAGAGAAATCTTTGAAAAAATAGGATTTTGTCCATTAAATGACGTCATAACCACGTGACTTAAAAGGAAATCTTTCAGAGAAAAGAAAGTAGACCTCTGGGCCAATAAGCTGTCCAATTGTCATGCTTCTATCTCATCAGTAGCCTTTGTAACATTAAATAATAGTTTTAGGACCAAAGTTCGAAACTCGGTTTTGCCATAAATTCTTAAATTTTTCGAATTTAAAAATTTGAAAGATAAGGTGCACATCTACATCATAACATACATCTTCTGTGAAAATATCAAGATAAAATATAAAAAAATAGAGGCTCTAGAGCGCGAACAAACTTTTGAAGCTGACGTCAAGTCTGACGTCAATTGACGTCATTGAAAATTAAAAATTATTGAATTTAAAAATTTATAAGTTTTTGTCGAGGCAATTTAATTTTCATGTTGCTTAGACACTGACAACTTACCGAAATTAACTCTTAGATTTGGTTGGAAAAAAAGGAATAATAATAATAATAATAACTAGAAGTCGTTTGTTTAAGATACAAACGAAGCGGCTTTCCGTTTGCTTATTTCAAAGGTATTAAATATATAAGTTAATACAAAAAAATGGAATAATGATGCATAATAATGTATGATTTAATACGTAAATCATCATTATCTTAAATATATACTTACGATTATGTTCAAAAATAAGCTTTAAATCTTTTTTTTTTTTTTTTTTTTTTTTTTATTTAATTTTTAAGAAGATACGGAAAGCATAAATATGGATTTTATTTGATTATGCAACCGTTTTCTATCATTCAGAAAAACAAAAACAAACAAAAAAAAACAGGAAAATTTTAAGATAATAATATCCTCAAGAATTGTTTTCTTACGTTATTCAATCGATTTTTTTTTCATTCTTTATTTAATATCATTTTCTTTGTAAGCATATGACTTAACATGTATTCATTGCATATTCAAAAACGTATCAAAATTCACAATTCAACGCAGGCATTCATTCCTGCAAAAGAACAATCGGATCTTGCTCGACCAACCCAATGACCACTTACATTTCTTTCTGCAAATTAATAGGGTTTCCATGAATTAGCCCTTTTACGAAAAACATGAATAAGTCATGTTTGATAACGTAATCACTTGAAATTTTCTGGACCTTTTGTGCTTGTTAAGGTACGGCATTATTACTTATTTAAGTTAATATATACAATCTTTTGATCTTTTTAATATATTTTGCTTACAAATCAATGTTGTCATAAACAAGTGACACAACATAAATTCTTTAAGTTATGCTTTAGATTGGCATCAATACTCATGACGCTGTTCAGCTAACGTTCTATTAATCAAGAAAAAAAAGTATCTTTGAGAATGCGAACAGGTTTGTTTACACATTTTCAAGAAGGCATTCCATCAAACATGAATAACTGCCATGTTTGATGACGTAATCACTTGAAATTTTCAAGACCTTATGAACGTACTAAGTTTCGAAATTTTTGAACAGTTTAAGTTCATTGGTCTAATTGGCGATTTTATATGATTTTTCAAAATAATTCTTGCTTAAGTATGCATGACTTCATAATCACGTGACATAACAAACATTTCTTGCAGTATGCATCACTTCAATTTTAACTCTATCAATTCTGAAGATATAATTAAGATTGACTTTAAATTCATGATACCAGAGCAAAAGAAATTTTTAAAAAGAATTTTTTTTTGTCTTTTTGATGACGTCATAACCACGTGACTAAAGAGAAATTCATTCAGAAAATAGAACGTAAACTTCTATGCCGATATGCTGTCCAATTTTCATGCTTGTAACGCATCAGGGGGCTTTGTAACATTTAAATTTAATTTTTGACCAAAGTTCGAAACTCGGTATTGCCATAAAATCTTAATCTTTTCGAATTTGGCAATTTGAATGCCAAGGTGGACATCTACATCCTAAAATACATCTTTTGTAAAAATATCAAGATAATCGGACCTATATTGAAGGCTCTTGAGCGCGAACAAACTTTTGAAGCTGACGTCAAATCTGACGTCATATGACGCCAATGAAAATTGAAAATGATTGAATGAATAAAAAGATACTTTTTTATCGCTGCAATTTCAATTTCATTAAAATTGACTCAAAATGTATGATGCCAGAGCGAGAGAAATCTTTGAAAAAATAGGATTTTATCTATTAAATGACGTCATAACCACGTGACTTAAAAGGAAATCTTTCAGAGAAAAGAAAGTAGACCTCTGGGCCAATAAGCTGTCCAATTTTCATGCTTCTATCTCATCAGTAGCCTTTGTAACATTAAATAATAGTTTTAGGACCAAAGTTCGAAACTCGGTTTTGCCATAAATTCTTAAATTTTTCGAATTTAAAAATTTGAAAGATAAGGTGCACATCTACATCATAACATACATCTTCTGTGAAAATATCAAGATAAAATATCAAAAACTAAAGGCTCTAGAGCGCGAACAAACTTTTGAAGCTGACGTCAAATCTGACGTCAATTGACGTCATTGAAAATTAAAAATTATTGAATTTAAAAATTTATAAGTTTTTGTCGAGGCAATTTAATTTTCATGTTGCTTAGACACTGACAACTTACCGAAATTAACTCTTAGATTTGGTTGGAAAAAAAGGAATAATAATAATAATAATAACTAGATGTCATTCGTTTAAACGAATGATAGGACTTTCTGCAACATCTGCTGTATATAGTATATATATAGAAGATGACATAATAGATAATCTGTCCAAATCGCAGCTTTCTATCTCCTCTATTTCTATATAAAATAGCACAAATAGAACACATTCTGTGAATTTTAATAAAAGTCCGCCCATATCTTGCACATGTAGTTTACATACAAAATTTATACTATGTCATATGACATGGAAGAAAAATGAAACAGTGTTCAAATGTAAGTTTCTAACTGTCATCACACATAGAATTTCATCACTCCAGCTCAGTTGTAACCTTGTTTAATTTTAGCCTCAGTAGGAAGAAGTATTGAATATTTGTATAGTGCTATATCCTTTCGACACCTGTAACGTAGTTAAACGTATTTAGCGATTTTGGCGTGTTTGGGCTTCCGTAGTTTTGCCATAAATTCCTGGAATTTCGAACTATGGTGATATTTTGAAAGGTAACATCCCAGCCTACAAACTGATGCAATATGAATATCGTTAGAATAACAATGCAGTTTTTAGATGGTCTAAAATGTTGGGCTGCGTGTGAAGTTTTCAAGGCTTGCAAACTGCTCGCTAGCTACATAGTGTTGCAAATACGGATTTTTGTCTTGTGCCGTTGTACATGTATTAACTTCAATGCTTATTTTGGAAACAGTCAACATTCGACAAAAAACAACAACAACAAAAAAAAAAAAAGAACAAAATCAAGATATAGCCCATCAATTGCAATTTGATTTTTTTTTTTTTTTTTTTTTTTTTTTTTTTTTTAAGTCGTTGCGCAAGTATTTAAGCCTGGTGACCCCTGCGCGTGACCTTTTCCATATTTTTATGATGCATGATTATGAAATATCTTATTTTCCATGTAACTTTCTTATATGAAGTCCAATTTCAATAAACTTGGTACCGTTAGAAAGCTCTTAAAACATGCTACATTTTATACGCATAATGTATAAACTTATCTTCAGTCGTTTCTGAGATATTGACTGTAAAACCTCAAGAAAACAGCATATTATCAGCAAAATTAGCTTCATTTCGTTTAGTTTTTTTTTGCTTATAAATTGGTATTGCGTAAACCAATTTTAATAAACTAAATATCTTTGGAAACGTCATTATTCAGCTATAATTCTTATTCATACATATATTTACAAAAATCGATATTTATTGAGATATGGCTACATATATGCAGTAGGGGTGAAATCAAAATTTCCTCACGTGCCTAATAACCCATAAACATTTCATCGTCCTAGGACTATTGCAGCATATTAAAATAAGCGTTTAGTTAGGAAGAAGAAAAGAATAATAATAATAAACAAATGACGTCACGTGACGTCATGTGACGTTTATTTTCACATAATTGTTAAGACACCCAGAGACCTACTAACTGACAAAATTTCAACCTTCTATCTCAAATAGGACAGTTTTTATAAGCATTTAAATATTGACGTCATTGGTTCGAATCTTGGAACCGCCATATATGCTTGGACTTTTCGAATTTTGAAAAACGGACACCGGTATACACAATAAGAACGTAATATACACACTCTGTGAAAATTTGATGAAAATCGGCCCATTAATAATGGCTCTGGACCGTGTACAAACTTTCGTAGTCAATTTCAAATGTGACGTCATATGACGTCATAGGCTTCTGAAAATTATTGAAATCGAAATTTCAGTGTCTGAATCATTTGTCATTAAATTTTCATTGCCCTTCGACAATTCAATATATAGAAATACTCTTGTTAATATTAGAAATACATTATCATATAATGACGTCACGTGACGTCATATGACATTTATTTTCACAAAATGTTTAAGACTCTTAGGGACCTATATACTGACCAAATATCACTTTTCTATCTCAAAAAGGACCGATTTTATAAGCATTTAAAAATTTACGACCTTGGTTCGAATATTGGAATCGCTATAGAACCATGGACTTTTCGCATTTTGAAAAACGGACAACGAGATGCACAACTAGAACTTAATATACACATTCTGTGAAAATTTGATGAAAATCGGCCCATTAATAATGGCTCTGGACCGTGTACAAACTTTCGTAGTCAATTTCAAATGTGACGTAATATGACGTCATAGGCTTCTGAAAATCTTTGAAATCGAAATTACAGCATCTGAAGCATGCGGCATTAATTTTTCATTGCCCTTCATAAATTTCAAGATATAGAAATAATCTTGTTAGAATTAGAAATTCATTATCATATAATGACGTCACGTGACGTCATATGACATTTATTTTCACAAAATGTTTAAGACTCCCAGAGACCTATATACTGACCCAATATCATCTTTCTATCTCAAATAGGACCGATTTTATAAGAATTTGAAAATTTACGACCTTGGTTCGAATCTTGGAATCGCTATAGAACCTTGGACTTTTCGAATTTTGAAAAACGGACACCGGGATGCACAACTAGAACTTAATATACACATTCTGTGAAAATTTGATGAAAATCGGTTCATAAACAATGGCTGTAGACCGCGTACAAACTTTTGTTGCATATTTCCAGTGTGACGTCATATGACGTCATAGGCATATGAAAATCATAGAAATCAAAATTTCAGCGTTTGAAGCATGTGTCTTTAAATTTTCATTGCCTTTCGACAATTTCAACATATAGAAATATTCTTGTTAATATTAGAAATACATTATCATATAATGACGTCACGTGACGTCATATGACAAATATTTTCACAAAATTTTTAAAACTTCTAGAGACCTATATACTGACTAAATATCAACTTTCTTTCTTAAATAGGACAGATTTTATAAGCATTTAAAAATTTACGACCTTGGTTCGAATCTTGGATTCGCTATAGAACCATGGACTTTTCGAATTTTGAAAAACGGACACCGGGATGCACAACTAGAACTTAATATACACAATCTGTGAAAATTTGATGAAAATCGGTTCACAAACAATGGCTGTAGACCGCGTACAAACTTTTGTAGCATATTTCAAATGTGACGTCATATGACGTCATAGGCATATGAAAATCATAGAAATCAAAATTTCCTGACGTGGCTAATAAGTCATAAAAATTTCATCGTCCTAGGAGTATTGCAACATAGAAAAATAAGCGTTTAGTTAGGAAGAAAAAAAGAATAATAATAATAACTAGATTTCATTCGTTGATACGAATGATAGGACTTTCTGCTACATTTGTTAAACACTTAAAAGCTAAAAAAGTAAAAAGGATATGAAATTCCAGCCATTAACTTGCTTTTGTATGGCCATAACTTAAATAAACTTTGAAAAATATAACCGTTTAACTTGGAGGATATGGCAAAAGTAACTGAAAATCATTTTTTTTTTATATCGATTTATTTAACTTGGACTATTTTTATAATCTATGTTACAAATCAAATTTATTTTTTCCAAAATTCCAAGACGGCGTAAAAGCTGTGTAGACAGCGTCAAGTTTGATGTCATGTGACGTCATAGGCATAAGAAAATCAATGAAATGAAATATTAAGTATCTTGAATATATCAAGTAATTTTTTCATGCTCCTTACAACTTTGCAACATATAGAAATTAACGCGTAGATATATTAACATTCTTTTTGACCTTATGCTGTCAAATGACATTAATCCTCACAGAATATGAATAAGTCTCAAAGACTAATATTCAGTCCAAATATCAACTTTCTAAATCATCTGGAAGCGATTTTATATGTATTTGACGTCAATGGTTCGAAACTTGGATTCGCCATAGAACCATTGCTTTTTCGAATTTGTAAAAAGGGACCCAGGATACACATATAGAGCGTTACATATACATTCTGTGAAATTTTGATGAAAATCGGTCCAAAAATAATGGCTGTACACCGCGTAAAACCTTTTTGTCCTGACGTCAAATCTTACGTGATATAACGTCACATTAATATGAATTACATTGCATTCTAAAGCACATGGATTGATGTACATACCATTAGATTTCCATGGTCCTGGGAAGTAAACAACATATTTAAATTAACGCGTATATATCAGAAATTATTTTTGACCTTATGACGTCATAAGACGTCATGTGACGTTCATCTTCATAGAATGTAAAGCACCCTTGAAGACTTATATACTATCCAAATATAATATTATATTTCTAACTCATCTGGAAACGATTTTATACGTATTTGAAATTTGACGTCAATGGTTCGAATTTTGGATCCGCCATAAAACCTTTGCATTTTCGAATTTGGAAAAACGGACACCGGAATTTACAACTAGACTTTAACATACACATTCTGTGAAATATTAATGAAAATCGGCCCAGAAATAATGGCTGTAGACCGCGTACAAGCATTTTTAGACGACGTCAAGTTTGACATCAAAACAAGTCATAGTCAAATAAAAATTATTGAAATGGAAAAATTTCTATCTTAAGCATATGCTATTAAATTTTCAAGGTGCTTGGACGTAAACAACATATAAAAATTAACACATAAAAATTAGAAATTACCTTTCACCTCATGACGTCATATGACGTCATATAACGTTTATCTTCAGAGAATGTAAAGTAACCCTTGAGATTTATATTCTGTCCAAATATCATCTTTCTAGCTCATTTGTAAGCGATTTTATACGCATTTTAAATTTGACGTCAATGGTTCGAATCTTGGATTCGCCAAAGAACTATTGCATTTTCGAATTTTCAAAAGCGGACACCGGAAGGCACAACTAGAGCCTAACATACGCATTCTGTGAAATATTGATGAAAATCGGCCCAGAAATAATGGCTGTAGACCGCGTACAAACATTTTTAGACGACGTCAAGTTTGACGTCAAAGCACGTCATAGTCAAATGAAAATTATTGAAATGCAAACAGTTCTATCTGAAGCATATGCTATTAAATTTTCAAGGTGCTCGGACTTGTACAACATATAAAAATTAACACGTAAATATTAGAAATTACCTTTCACCTCATGACGTCATATGACATCATATGACGTTCATCTTCAGAGAATGTAAAGTAACCCTTGAGACTTATATTCTGTCCAAATATCATCTTTCTAGCTCATTTGTAAGCGATTTTATACGCATTTGAAATTTGACGTCAATGGTTCGAATCTTGGATTCGCCATAGAACCATTGCCTTTTCGAATTTTGAAAAACGGACACCGGAAGGAACAACTAGAGCCTAACATACACATTCTGTGAAATATTGATGAAAATCGGTCCAGAAATAATGGCTTTAGACCGCGTACAAACTTTTTCACCTGACGTCAAATCTGAAGTTATGTGACGTCATATAAATATGATATTCATTGCATCCGGAAGCTCATGGTTTGAAATATATGCCATAAAATTTTCACTGTTCTGAGTCAATGGCAACATATCGAAATTAACACAAATATAAGAGGAAGAAAAAAAGAATAATAAGAAGAAGAATAATAAAAAACAGTACAAACCCAATAGGACTTTCTGCCGAAAGGGCAGAAAGTCCTAATAATAAGAAGAAGAATAAACAGTACAAACCCAATAGGACTTTCTGCTTTAGGCAGAAAGTCCTAATAATAATAATAAGAAATATCAGCTTTCTAGCTTTTCTGGAAGCGATTTTATACGCATTTGAAATTTGACGTCATTAGTTCGAATCTTGGATTCGCCATAAAACCTTTGCCTTTTTGAATTTGGATAAACGGACACAGCGATGCACAATAAGAGCATAACATACACATTCTGTGAAAATTTGATGAAAATCGGTCCAGCAATAATGGCTGTAGACCGCGTACAAACTTTTTCACCCGACGTCAAATCTGACGTTACATGACGTCATATAAATATGAAATTCATTGCATCTGAAAGCTCATGGTTTGAAATATATGCCATAAAAATTTCATTGTTCTGAGTCAATGGCAACACCTCGAACTTAACACAAATATAGGAGGAAGAAAAAAAGAATAAGAAGAAGAAGAATAATAAAAAAACAGTACAAACCCAATATGACTTTCTGCCTGTAGGCAGAAAGTCCTAATAAACATAACAAACCCTATACGTTTTCCGCAGGTTGCGGAAAGCCGTAATAATAATAATAATAATAATAAGAACTAGATGTCATTCGTTTAAACGAATGATAGGACTTTCTGCAACATCTGCTTTATATAGTATGTATAGAAGATGACATAATAGATAATCTGTCCAAATTGCAACTTTCTATCTCCTCTATTTCTATATAAAATAGCACAAATAGAACACATTCTGTGAATTTTAATAAAAGTCCGCCCATATCTTTAATTTATACTATGTCATATGACATGAAAGAAAAATGAAACAGTGTTCAAATGTAAGTTTCTAACTTTCATCACACATAAATTTCATTTTTTTTATCTATATAAAATAGCACAAATAGCCTCATTAGGAAGAAGTATTGAATATTTGTATAGTGCTATATCCTTTCGACACCTGTAACGTAGTTAATCGTATTTAGCGATTTTGGCGTGTTTGGGCTTCCGTAGTTTTGCCATAAATTCCTGGAATTTCGAACTATGGTGATATTTTGAAAGGTAACATCCCAGCCTACAAACTGATGCAATATGAATATCGTTAGCATAACAATGCAGTTTTTAGATGGTCTAAAATGTGGGGCTGCGTGTGAATTTTTCAAGGCTTGCAAACTGCTCGCTAGCTACATAGTGTTGCAAATACGGATTTTTGTCTTGTGCCGTTGTACATGTATTAACTTCAATGCTTTTTTTAATCCTCTTTAATCCTAAAATGAAATTTTCGGTCCCATGTTCGAATCTTATTTCAGCCACAGAACTTCGGTCTTTCGGAATTTCGGTTAGCTGACAGGATATGCACACCTTAGTTTCAAGATGTAAAATCTGTGAAAATTTGAAGAAAATCCGACCATAAATGGCGGCTGTAGAGCGTGAACACCATTTTTCACTATTTTTAGCTTTAACGTCACATGACGTCATAGGGTGCTGAAAATTTTTTTGCTCAAAAGAGTATACTTTACTGTCATAACTCCGAAATTTTCATTATTCTGAACAACTGGCATCATGTCGAAATCATTGTCCTAAAATAAAAATTAAGAAGTGTGCTTATGACGTCACATGACGTCATATGACGTCACGACTCAAAATATTTGTAGAAATTCTGCAGAACTGCAAACTGTGTAAGTTTCAACTTTCTATCTCATTCTGAAGCTCTTTAATCCTAAAATGAAATTTTCGGTCCTATGTTCGAATCTTATTTAAGCCACAGAACTTCGGTCTTTCGGAATTTTGGTTAGCTGAAAGGATATACACATCTTAGTTTCAAGATATACCATCTGTGAAAATTTGAAGAAAATTCGACCATAAATGGCGGCTGTAGAGCGTGAACACCATTTTTCACTATTTTTAGCTCTGACGTCACATGACGTCATAGGGTGCTGATGATGCTTTTTTTCAAAAGCGCATCCATTTCTGTCATAACTCTGAAATTTTCATTATTCTGAACAACTGGCATCATGTCGAAATCATTGCCTTTAAATGAAAATTAAGATGCATGCTTATGACGTCACATGACGTCATATGAAGTCACTACTCAAAATATATTAAGAAATTATGCAGAACTGCAAACTGTGTAAGTTTCAACTTTCTATTTCATCCTGAAGCTCTTAAATGCTAAAATGAAATTTTCGGTCCTATGTTCGAATCTTATTTAAGCCACAGAACTTCGGTCTTTCGGAATTTCGGTTAGCTGACAGGATATGTACACCTTAGTTTCAAGATGTACCATCTGTGAAAATTTGAAGAAAATCCGACCATAAATGACGGCTGTAGAGCGCGAACACCATTTTTCACTATTTTTAGCTGTGACGTCATGTGACGTCATAGGGTGCTGACAATCATAGAAATCAAAATTTCCTCACGTGACTAATAACCCATAAAAATTTCATCGTCCTAGGACTATTGCAACATATTAAAATAAGCGTTTAGTTAGGAAGAAGAAAAGAATAACAATAATAAAAAATGACGTCACGTGACGTCATATGACGTTTATTTTCACATAATTGTTAAGACTCCCAGAGACCTACTAACTGACAAAATTTCAACTTTCTATCTCAAATAGGACAGTTTTTATAAGCATTTAAAAATTGACGTCCTTAGTTCGAATCTTGGATCCGCCATAGATGCTTGGACTTTTCGAATTTTGAAAAACTGGACACCGGTATACACAATAAGAACGTAATATACACATTCTGTGAAAATTTGATGAAAATCGGCCCATTAATAATGGCTCTGGACCGTGTACAAACTTTCGTAGTCAATTTCAAATGTGACGTCATATGACGTCATAGGCTTCTGAAAGTAATGGAATTCGAAATTTCAGTGTCTGAATCATTTGTCATTAAATTTTCATTGCCCTTCGACAATTTCAATATATAGAAATACTCTTGTTAATATTAGAAATACAATATCATATAATGACGTCACGTGACGTCATATGACATTTATTTTCACAAAATGTTTAAGACTCTTAGAGACCTATATACTGACCAAATATCACTTTTCTATCTCAAATAGGACCGATTTTATAAGCATTAAAAAATTTACGACCTTGGTTCGAATCTTGTAATCACTATAGAACCATGGACTTTTCGCATTTTGAAAAATGGACAACGAGATGCACAACTAGAACTTAATATACACATTCTGTGAAAATTTGATGAAAATCGGCCCATTAATAATGGCTCTGGACCGTTTACAAACTTTCGTAGTCAATTTCAAATGTGACGTCATATGACGTCATAGGCTTCTGAAAGTCTTTGAAATCGAAATTACAGTATCTGAAGCATGCGTCATTAATTTTTCATTGCCCTTCGAAAATTTCAAGATATAGAAATAATCTTGTTAGAATTAGAAATTCATTATCATATAATGACGTCACGTGACGTCATATGACATTTATTTTCACAAAATGTTTAAGACTCCCAGAGACCTATATACTGACCCAATATCATCTTTCTATCTCAAATAGGACCGATTTTATAAGAATTTGAAAATTTACGACCTTGGTTCGAATCTTGGAATCGCTATAGAACCTTGGACTTTTCGAATTTTGAAAAACGGATACCGGGATGCACAACTAGAACTTAATATACACATTCTGTGAAAATTTGATGAAAATCGGTTCATAAACAATGGCTGTAGACCGCGTACAACCTTTTGTTGCATATTTCCAGTGTGACGTCATATGACGTCATAGGCATATGAAAATCATAGAAATCAAAATTTCAGCGATTAAAGCATGTGTCTTTAAATTTTCATTGCCTTTCGACAATTTCAACATATAGAAATATTCTTGTTAATATTAGAAATACATTATCATATAATGACGTCACGTGACGTCATATGACATTTATTTTCACAAAATGTTTAAAACTTCTAGAGACCTATATACTGACTAAATATCAACTTTCTTTCTTAAGTAGGACAGATTTTATAAGCATTTAAAAATTTACGACCTTGGTTAGAATCTTGGATTCGCTATAGAACCATGGACTTTTCGAATTTTGAAAAACGGACATCAGGATGCACAACTAGAACTTAATATACACAATCTGTGAAAATTTGATGAAAATCGGTTCACAAACAATGGCTGTAGACCGCGTACAAACTTTTGTAGCATATTTCAAATGTGACGTCATATGACGTCATAGGCATATGAAAATCATAGAAATCAAAATTTCCTCACTTGGCTAATAAGTCATAAAAATTTCATCGTCCTAGGAGTATAGCAACATAGAAAAATAAGCGTTTAGTTAGGAAGAAAAAAAGAATAATAATAAGAAGAAGAAGAAGAAGAAGAAGAAGAACTAGATGTCATTCGTGAAAACGAATGATAGGACTTTCTGCAAGCTGTGTTAATGCAAAAAGCAGGAAATAGATGTTTCATGTAATGATTCACCTCTGGTAGTATTTCATGTTCATGCTAAACAATTGACATTATATTCCGAAATTAGTGCAAATGATAAGAACTTAGCATTAGTCTGTGACGTAACATGATGTTATATGACGTCAGGACATGACTGCAAACTTGATTTCTAGTTTAAAGGTCCTATGTTTGAATCTTGCTTCAGCCACAATACTTCGGTTTTTCGGAATTAAGGTTTGCTGACAAAATATTCACACCTTAGTTTCAAGATGTACCATCTGTAAAAATTTAAAGGAAATCTGATCACAAATGGCGGCTGTAGAGCGCGAATACAATTTTTCACTATTTTAGCTCTGACGTCAGTTGACGTCATAGGGTGCTGAAAATGCTGTTGCTCAAAAGCGCATACTTTACTGCAATAACTCTGAAATTTTCATTATTCTGAACAACTGGCATCATGTCGAAATCATTGCCCCAAATTAAAATTAAGTGGTATGCTTATGACGTCCAATGACGTCACGATTCAAAATATTTGTAGAAATGCTGCAGAACTGCAAACTGTGTAAGCTTCAACTTTCTATCTCATCCTGAAGCTCTTCAATCCTAAAATGAAATTTTTGGTCCTATGTTCGAATCTTACTTCAGCCACAGAACTTCGGTTTTTCGGAATTTCGGTTAGCTGGCAGGATATGCACACCTTAGTTTCAAGGTGTACCATCTGTGAAAATTTGAAGAAAATCCGACCATAAATGGCGGCTGTAGAGCGCGAACACCATGTTTCAATATTTTTAGCTCTGACGTCACATGACGTCATAGGGTGCTGAAGAAGCTTTTGTTCAAAAGCGCATACTTTACTGTCATAACACTGAAATTTTCATTATTCTGAACAACTGGCATCATGTCGAAATCATTGCCCTAAAATAAAATTAAGAAGTATGCTTATGACGTCACATGACGACATTTGACGTCACTACTCCAAATATATTAAGAAATTATGCAGAACTGCAAACTGTGTAAGTTTCAACTTTCTATCTCATTCTGAAGCTCTTTAATCCTAAAATGAAATTTTCGGTCCTATGTTCGAATCTTATTTAAGCCACAGAACTTCGGTCTTTCGGAATTTCGGTTAGCTGAAAGGATATACACATCTTAGTTTCAAGATATACCATCTGTGAAAATTTGAAGAAAATTCGACCATAAATGGCGGCTGTAGAGCGTGAACACCATTTTTCACTATTTTTAGCTCTGACGTCACATGACGTCATAGGGTGCTGATGGTGCTTTTTTTCAAAAGCGCATCCATTTCTGTCATAACTCTGAAATTTTCATTATTCTGAACAACTGGCATCATGTCGAAATCTTTTCCTTTAAATGAAAATTAAGATGTATGCTTATGACGTCACATGACGTCATATGACGTCACGACTCAAAATATATTAAGAAATTCTGCAGAACTACAAACTGTGTAAGTTGTAACTTTCTATTTCATCCTGAAGCTCTTTAATCCTAAAATGAAATTTTCGGTCCTATGTTCGAATCTTATTTAAGCCACAGAACTTCGGTCTTTCGGAATTTCGGTTATCTGAAAGGATATACACATCTTAGTTTCAAGATATACCATCTGTGAGAATTTGAAGAAACTTCGACCATAAATGGCGGCTGTAGAGCGTGAACACCATTTTTCACTATTTTTAGCTCTGACGTCACATGACGTCATAGGGTGCTGAAGATGCTTTTTTTCAAAAGCGCATCCATTTCTGTCATAACTCTGAAATTTTCATTATTCTGAACAACTGGCATCATGTCGAAATCATTGCCTTTAAATGAAAATTAAGATGTATGCTTATGACGTCACATGACGTCATATGACGTCACGACTCAAAATATATTAAGAAATTCTGAAGAACTGCAAACTGTGTAAGTTTCAACTTTCTATTTCATCCTGAAGCTCTTTAATGCTAAAATGAAATTTTCGGTCCTATGTTCGAATCTTACTTCAGCCACAGAACTTCGGTTTTTCGGAATTTCGGTTAGCTGGCAGGATATGCACACCTTAGTTTCAAGGTGTACCATCTGTGAAAATTTGAAGAAAATCCGACCATAAATGGCGGCTGTAGAGCGCGAACACCATGTTTCAATATTTTTAGCTGTGACGTCATGTGACGTCATAGGGTGCTGACAATCATTGAAAACAAAATTTCCTCACGTGACTAATCACCCATAAAAATTTCATTGTCCTAGGACTATTGCAACATATTAAAATAAGCGTTTAGTTAGGAAGAAGAAAAGAATAATAATAATAAAAAATGACGTCACGTGACGTCATATGACGTTTTTTTCACATAATTGTTAAGACTCCCAGAGGCCTACTAACTGACAAAATTTCAACTTTCTATCTCAAATAGGACAGTTTTTATAAGCATTTAAAAATTGACGTCCTTGGTTCGAATCTTGGATCCGCCATAGATGCTTGGACTTTTCGAATTTTGAAAAACCGGACACCGGTATACACAATAAGAACGTTATATACACATTCTGTGAAAATTTGATGAAAATCGGCCCATTAATAATGGCTCTGGACCGTGTACAAACTTTCGTAGTCAAGTTCAAATGTGACGTCATATGACGTCATAGGCTTCTGAAAATTATTGAAATCGAAATTTCAGTGTCTGAATTATTTGTCATTAAATTTTCATTGCCCTTCGACAATTTCAATATATAGAAATACTCTTGTAAATATTAGAAATACATTATCATCTAATGACGTCACGTGACGTCATATGACATTTATTTTCACAAAATGTTTAAGACTCTTAGAGACCTATATACTGACCAAATATCACTTTTCTATCTCAAATAGGACCGATTTTATAAGAATTTAAAAATTTACGACCTTGGTTCGAATCTTGGAATCGCTATAGAACCATGGACTTTTCGCATTTTGAAAAACGGACAACGAGATGCACAACTAGAACTTAATATACACATTCTGTGAAAATTTGATGAAAATCGGCCCATTAATAATGGCTCTGGACCGTGTACAAACTTTCGTAGTCAATTTCAAATGTGACGTCATATGACGTCATAGGCTTCTGAAAATCTTTGAAATCGAAATTACAGCATCTGAAGCATGCGGCATTAATTTTTCATTGCCCTTCGAAAATTTCAAGATATAGAAATAATCTTGTTAGAATTAGAAATTCATTATCATATAATGACGTCACGTGACGTCATATGACATTTATTTTCACAAAATGTTTAAGACTCCCAGAGACCTATATACTGACCCAATATCATCTTTCTATCTCAAATAGGACCGATTTTATAAGAATTTGAAAATTTACGACCTTGGTTCGAATCTTGGAATCGCTATAGAACCTTGGACTTTTCGAATTTTGAAAAACGGACACCGGGATGCACAACTAGAACTTAATATACACATTCTGTGAAAATTTGATGAAAATCGGTTTATAAACAATGGCTGTAGACCGCGTACAAACTTTTGTAGCATATTTCCAGTGTGACGTCATATGACGTCATAGGCATATGAAAATCATAGAAATCAAAATTTCAGCGTTTGAAGCATGTGTCTTTAAATTTTCATTGCCTTTCGACAATATCAACATATAGAAATATTCTTGTTAATATTAGAAATAAATTATCATATAATGACGTCACGTGACGTCATATGACATATATTTTCACAAAATGTTTAAAACTTCTAGAGACCTATATACTGACTAAATATCAACTTTCTTTCTTAAATAGGACAGATTTTATAAGCATTTAAAAATTTACGACCTTGGTTCGAATCTTGGATTCGCTATAGAACCATGGACTTTTCGAATTTTGAAAAACGGACACCGGGATGCACAACTAGAACTTAATATACACAATCTGTGAAAATTTGATGAAAATCGGTTCACAAACAATGGCTGTAGACCGCGTACAAACTTTTGTAGGATATTTCAAATGTGACGTCATATGACGTCATAGGCATATGAAAATCATAGAAATCAAAATTTCCTCACTTGGCTAATAAGTCATAAAAATTTCATCGTCCTGGGAGTATTGCAACATAGAAAAATAAGCGTTTAGTTAGGAAGAAAAAAAAAAATAATAATAACTAGATTTCATTGTTGATACGAATGATAGGACTTTCTGCTACATTTGTCAAATACTTAAAAGCAAAAAAAGTAAGAGGATATGAAATTGCAGCCTTTAACTTGCTTTTGTATGGCCATTTCTTAAATGAACTTTGAAAAATAAACCGTTTAACTTGGAGGAAATGGCAAAAGTAACTGAAAATCATTTTTTTATATCGATTTATTTAACTTGGACTATTTTTATAATCTATGTTACAAATCAAATTTATTTAAAACGCTTACAATTCGAATTCCATCCTGTAATAATGGCTGTAGACCGCGTACAAAAGTGTGTAGACAACGTCAAGTTTGATGTCACATGACATCATAGGCATAAGAAAATCAATGAAATGAAATATTAAGTATCTTAAATATATGAAGTATTTTTTTCATGCTCCTTGCAACTTTGCAACATATAGAAATTAACGTGTAGATATATTAACATTCTTTTGGACCTTATGACGTCAAATAACGTTAATCCTCACAGAATATAAATAAGTCTTAAAGACTAATATTCAGTCCAAATATCAACTTTCTAAATCATCTCGAAGCGATTTTATATGTTTTTAAAATATGACGTCAATGTTTCGAAACTTGGATTCGCCATAGAACCATTGCCTTTTCGTCTTTTCGAATTTGTAAAACAGGACCCGGGATACACAGCTAGAGCGTTACATATACATTCTTTGAAATTTGCTGAAAATTGGTCCAAAAATAATGGCTGTACAGCGCGTAAAACCTTTTTGTCCTGACGTCAAATCTGATGTGATATAACGTCAAATTAATATGAATTACATTGCATTCTAAAGCATTTCTAAAGTATATACCATAAGATTTCATGGTCCTGGGATGTTAACAGCATATTAAATTTACGCATATATATCAGAAATAATTTTTGACCTTATGACGTCATATGACGTCAAATGACGTTCATCTTCATAGAATGTAAAGCACTCTTGGAGACTTATTTACTTTCCAAATATTAGATTTCTAACTCATCTGGAAACGATTTTATACGTATTTAAAATTTGACGCCAATGGTTCGAATATTGGATCCGCCATAAAACCTTTGCATTTTTGAATTTGGAAGAACGGACACCGGGATGCTCAACTATAACCTAATATACACTTTCTGTGAAATTTTATGAAAATCGGTTCATAAACAATGGCTGTAGACCGCGTACAAACTTTAATAGCATATGGCAAGTGTAACGTCATATGACGTCATAGGCATATGAAAATTGTAGAATTAAAAATATCAACGTTTGAAGCAAAATGTCATATAATTTACATTTCCATGGACCATTTTAACATATAGAAATTTTCTTGTAAATATTAGAAATAGATTTTCATGTAATGACGTCATCTGATGTCACATGACGTTCATTTTCACAAAATCGTTCAGACATCCATAAACCTACATAATGTTCAAATATCAACTTTCTATCTCATATGGGACCGATTTTATAAGCATTTGAAAATTAACGACCTCGGATCGAATCTTGGATTCTCCATAGAACCATGGTCTTTTAGAATTTTGAAAAACGGATAGCGGGATGCACAACTAGATCTTAATATACAAATTCTGTGAAAAATTGATAAAAATCGGTTTATAAGTAATGGCTGTAGACCGCGTACAAACTTTTGTAGAATATGTCAAGTGTGACGTCATATAACGTCATATGCCTATAAAATTTATTGAAATAGAAATTATATTGTCTGAAACATACGCCATTAAATTTTTATTGCTCTTCGACCATTTCAACATATAGAAATAATCTTGTTAATGTTAGTAATATTTTTTCATATAATGACGTCACGTGACGTCATATGATGCAAATTTTCAAATTATGTTTAAGACTCTGAGGGACCTACATACTGACCAAATATCAACTTTCTATCTCAAATAGGACTGATTTTATAAGCATTTGAAAATTTACGACCTTGGTTCGAATCTTGGATTCGCTATAGAACCTTGGCAATTTCGAATTTTGAGAAACGGACACCGGGATGCACAACTAGAACTTAATATACACATTCTGTGAAAATTTGATGAAAATCGGTTCATTAATAATGGCTCTGGACCGCGTACAAACTTTTGTAGCTTATTTCACGTGTGACGTCATATGACGTCATAGAGATATGAAAATCATAGACATCAAAATTTCCGCATTTGAAGCATGTGTCATTAAATTTTCATTGCCCTTCGACAATTTCAACATATAGAAATATTCTTGTTAATATTAGAAATACATTATCATATAATGACGTCACGTGACGTCATATGAGATATATTTTCACAAAATGTTTAAAACTTCTAATGACCTATATACTGACTAAATATCCACTTTCTATCTTAAAAAGGACAGATTTTATAAGCATTTAAAAATTTACGACCTTGGTTCGAATCTTGGATTCGATATAGAACCATGGACTTTTCGAATTTTGAAAAACGGACAACGGGATGCACAACTAGAACTTAATATACACAATCTGTGAAAATTTGATGAAAATCGGTTCACAAACAATGGATGTAGACCGCGTACAAACTTTTGTAGCATATTTCATATGTGACGTCATATGACGTCATAGGCATATGAAAATCATAGAAATCAAAATTTCCTCACGTGACTAATAAGTCATAAAAATTTCATCGTCCTAGGAGTATTGCAACATAGAAAAATAAGTTTTTGGAAGAAAAAAAGAATAATAATAATAATAATAAAAAAACAGTACAAACCCAATAGGACTTTCTGCCGAAAGGGCAGAAAGTCCTAACTAGATGTCATTCGTCTAAACGAATGATAGGACTTTCTGCAACCTGCGTTAATGCAAAAAGCAGGAGATAGAAGTTTCATGTAATGACTCACCTCTGGTAGTATATCATGTTCATGCTGAACAACTGACATATTATATTCCGCAAAAAAATAAGCCTTTAGTTACGAAGAAAAAAAAATAAGTAGTAGTAGTATGTTTATGACGTCATATGACGTCACCATTCAAAATATATTAAGAAATTATGCAGAACTGCAAACTGTGTAAGTTTCAACTTTCTATCTCATTCCGAAATTCTTTAACCCTAAAATGAAATTTTTGGTCCTATGTTCGAATCTTACTTCAGCCACAATACTTCGGTTTTTCGGAATTATGGTTAGCTGACAAAATATTCACACCTTAGTTTCAAGATGTACCATCTGTAAAAATTTGAAGAAAATCTGATCATAAATGGCAGCAGTAGAGCGCGAACACCATTTTTCACTGTTTTTAGCTGTGACGTCATAGGGTGCTGACAATAATTGAAATCAAAATTTCCTCAAGTGCCTAATAACCCATAAAAATTTCATCGTCCTAGGACTATTGCAACATATTAAAATAAACGTTTAGTTAGGAAGAAGAAAAGAATAATAATAATAAAAAAATGACGTCACGTGACGTCATATGACGTTTATTTTCACATAATTGTTAAGACACCCAGAGACCTACTAACTGACAAAATTTCAACTTTCTATCTCAAATAGGACAGTTTTTATAAGCATTTAAATATTGACGTCATTGTTTCGAATCTTGGATCCGCCATATATGCTTGGAATTTTCGAATTTTGAAAAACGGACACCGGTATACACAATAAGAACGTAATATACACATTCTGTGAAAATTTGATGAAAATCGGCCCATTAATAATGGCTCTGGACCGTATACAAACTTTCTTAGTCAATTTCAAATGTGACGTCATATGACGTCATAGGCTTCTGAAAATCATTGAAATCAAAATTTCAGCGTCTGATTCATTTGTCATTAAATTTTCATTGTCCTTCGATAATTTCAACATATAGAAATACTCTTGTTAATATTAGAAATACATCTTCATTTATAGACGTCACGTGACGTCATATGACATTTATTTTCACAAAATGTTTAAGACTACCAGAGACCTATATACTGACCAAATATCAGTTTTCTATCTCAAATAGGACCGATTTTATAAGCATTTAAAAATTTACGACCTTGGTTCGAATCTTGAATTCGCTATAGAATCATGGACTTTTCGAAGTTTGAAAAACGGACACCGGTATACACAATAAGAACTTAATATACACATTCTGTGAAAATTTGATAAAAATCGGCCCATTAATAATGGCTCTGGACCGTGTACAAACTTTCTTAGTCAATTTCAAATGTGACGTCATATGACGTCATAGACTTCTGAAAATCATTGAAATCGAAATTTCAGCATCTGAAGCATGCGGCATTAAATTTTCATTCCCTTCAAAATTCAATATATAGAAATAATCTTGTTAGAATTAGAAATTCATTATCATATAATGACGTCACGTGACGTCATATGACATTTATTTTCACAAAATATTTAAGACTCCCAGAGACCTATATACTGACCCAATATCATCTTTCTATCTCAAATAGGACCGATTTTATAAGAATTTGAAAATTTACGACCTTGGTTCGAATCTTGGAATCGCTATAGAACCTTGGACTTTTCGAATTTTGAAAAACGGACACCGGGATGCACAACTAGAACTTAATATACACATTCTGTGAAAATTTGATGAAAATCGGGTTTATTAATAATGGCTCTGGACCGCGTACAAACTTTTGTAGCTTATTTCAAGTGTGACGTCATATGACGTCATAGAGATATGAAAATCATAGAATTCAAAATAACATTTTTTGGCGAATATGACATCAAAATTTCATTGTCCTTGGACCATATTAACATATATAATTATGTGTTTAAAAATTAGAAATTTGATGACGTCATATGACGTCACAAGACGTCCATTTTCACAAAATATTTAAATCTATCGGAGATCTATATACTGACAAAATATCAACCTTCTGTCTCAATTAGGGACGATTTTATGAGCATTTATCAATTTGACGTCCTTGGTTTGAATCTTGCATTCGCCATAGAACCTTGTGCTTTTCGAATTTTGAAAAACGGACAACGAGATGCACAACTAGAACTTAATATACACATTCTGTGAAAATTTGATAAAAATCGGTTTATTAATTATCGCTCTGGACCGCGTACAAACTTTTGTAGCAAATTGCCAAGTGTGACGTCATATGACGTCATAGGCATATGAAAATTATAGAATTTTTAATTACGCGTATGAATAATATGCCATCGAAATTTCATTCTCCTAGGACGATTGCAACATATGAAAACCGGAAAACAAACTTTTGTAGCAAATTGCCAAGTGTGACGTCATATGACTTCATAGGCATATGAA
>CM037792.1:38407494-38457494 GCA_021229015.1 Solen grandis
CCCCAAACCAGATAGCATAATGCTTTCTGCATGCGGTAGTTACCTTACCTAATAATACCAAGCTTAACGTATTACTCCTACTGCCACCCGGCCAACAGGTTCGCCACCTCAAATCTTGCAAACTCACCAGATAGCGCAATGCAATCTGCGTAAGATTTGCAAGGAGGCGTTTTGAATGTGCCGACTTACAACATGTACCAGCAGAGAACACCAATTTTAGTCATCTATAGTCATCACCTGAATAAAGTAGTTATTTTAACCCTTTCCCTCATATAGACTCATTTTGACGCACTCAATAGGTACCTCATAAAACCTGATCTGCAGAAAACCACAGTTAAACCCTACCAAATTTAATTATAAAGTCCTCATTTCCAGACCACTGAGGAGCAGCGAACAGCATAAAACCAGATCAGCCTGCGAGAGTTACTCGCAGGCTGATCTGGTTTTATGCTGTTCGCAAAGGTCTTTTCATGGTGTCCTCTATGAGGGAAAGGGTTAAAAACTGTGGTGACAGACCGATTGACTGACAACCCTCCTCATCCTTCCAAATTAGAATGATTGATTTAAAGTTTTTGTTTTACCTTGCACCTTGAACTTGTCATTTTGGCGAGTTTGGTTTAAAACAGGTGTTTATATTGGGTTATTGGTGTTTGCAATATAAAATGATTATTGTTTAAAACGGGTTAGAGATTGGTTTATAAGATGCTTAATGAGGGTCCGTCAACAGTATTAACTGTTTTATGGTTTGGACCCCGGAGTGTGACCCAAACTCCTTAAAGATGAATTTAAATGCCGAAATAGGTCGAATTTTGAAAAGCCTCACAGGTGTGATGTAGGTACTTAGTAAATTCAATAATTTTGAAGCCAAAGTGGGAATGCCAAACGTTGGAGAACGCACATAAGTATATATGTGGATGAGATATATATTTAAACTGGGTTAAAAAAAATAAATAAAGGGGGGTAATTCAAGAAAATATAAATATTTAATAATTTCCACATTGTAGACAAAATTAAAATAACAAAACTGAATCATATATCATAGAAAAAATATATACAATTATTCGAGCACCAATTAAGCCAAAACATAAAAGCCTAAAATTGTTTCAGTTTAGTACATAATCATGATGTATGGGATAAGTAATGCGTAATGTTTATCTTATTAATATGTTACCTTAATGAACGATTGGTGTAGTTAATGCAGTAAATCAGTGAAATGTGAACTGTTCAACTGTGCAGTGCTGCTGTTGTTTTGATACATTTAATTATCTATAAATTACATTTGCACCTTTGTTTAACAGTTGTGAAATGAGCTCAGTTGGGAATAGAGCCTTTCAGTAATTTTTTATGCAAAGGTCAGGAGTTCTATTCCAGTTGGGACCCCCCCCCCCCTTTTTTTTAATTCTTATTTTTATTATCAAATCTTGTGTCAGTTTCTTTATCAAAAGAAATAATAAAATGATGATATATAATTTAAAAAAAACTTAAAATAAATAAAAGAATGAATTAAAAGTATTGATAAGGTTGTTTTAAATGCGACACAATGCAGTAATGAAATATTTTAAAATGTATTTGGAACTTTTTGGACTACATATGTATAGAAGGTTTATGCCCCCACCATGAAATGGCGACGGACATATAGTGTTACACCTGTCTGTGTGTGTGAACGTGTTTGTGAGTGTGCAAGAATTCGTGTCACAGCTATAACTTTGTTATGTATGGTTGCTTTTTAAAATAACTTAACTCAAGTGATCCCTAGGACAAAACAATGTGTCGTGAATAAGAACCAGGTCGCTAGCTTGAAGGTCAAGGTCACAGCACTCAGTTGACCTTAAAATCTTGTCCCAGCTGTAACTTTGGTCTTGATTAGTCATTTTTCAAATAACTTGGCACAAGTGATCCTTAGGAAAAGACAACGTGTCAAGAACAAATACCAGGTCGACAGCTTTCAGGTCAAGGTCACAGTACTCAGTTGACCTTTAAATCTCGTCCCAGCGTGTCTTTGTTATATAAAATGGTGTTTTGAAATAACTTGGCACAAGTGATCCTAAGGACAAGACGATGTGTTGCAAAGAAGAACCAGATTGTTAGCTTGAAGGTTTAGGTCACAGCACTTGGTTGACCCTGAATCAATTCTCGGCAGTAACTTTGTAGTGAATGATTGTTTTTTTTTAAATAACTTGGCACAATTGATCACTAGGATATGATGTATTTATCACCATTAGAAATTTGTGTAAACAGTCCTGCCTGGGCTGTATCTTTGTTGTGTATTGTCATGTTTTGAATTACTTGGCACAAGGAGGGATCCGTTCATATTCAGTGACAAAAATATCATCTTATTAACAGAATGGCGGGGTTATATGTGTCCTATGGACATATTTCTAGTTTAAATACTAGTTTTTATACATTCATTATTTTGCAAGTGTTAATTTGTATTTGCATCCTTTGACTTAAATCATACACCTATTAAACAGGTTAGGTTATATGGTAAAAACTGTAAAATATGCCTAGTGTAAGCTGTCCATCAAAACATTTTGTTTTAATCTTTTCTTGTTAGTATATGCAGGACCTTTATATTTACAGAATATCTCCTGGTGTATGGTTGTAATATGTGAAAAGCAAAAATAAAATGTAACTATATATACTTATTCATAATATACCGGTATTCATATTCAAATACTAATCTTTAGGGCATAATATAAATAATATATTGAAAGAAAATAAACAGGGACAATATATTGAAAATGAAAATAAACAGGGACAAAAATAAAATGAAAATAGACAATATAATAAAAATACGGACATATATTGAAAATGAAAATTTACAGGGACAAATAATTGAAAAAGGACAATATTGAAAATGAAAATAAACAGGGACAATATATTGAAAATGAAAATTAACAGGGACAATATATTGAAAATGAAAATAAACAGGGACAATATATTGAAAATGAAAATAAACAGGGACAATATATTGAAAATGAAAATAAACAGGGACAATATATTGAAAATGAAAATAAACAGGGACAATATATTGAAAATGAAAATAAACAGGGACAATATATTGAAAATGAAAATTAACAGGGACAATATATTGAAAATGAAAATAAACAGGGACAATATATTGAACTGAAAATAAACAGGGACAATATATTGAAAATGAAAATAAACAGGGACAATATATTGAAAATGAAAATAAACAGGGACAATATATTGAAAATGAAAATAAACAGGGACAATATATTGAAAATGAAAATAAACAGGGACAATATATTGAAAATGAAAATTAACAGGGACAATATATTGAAAATGAAAATAAACAGGGACAATATATTGAAAATGAAAATAAACAGGGACAATATATTGAAAATGAAAATAAACAGGGACAATATATTGAAAATGAAAATTAACAGGGACAATATATTGAAAATGACAATATCACCACTTTCACAGTGCACTATGTAAAGTACAGATGATGATAAATAGTTTTCCAAAATTATAATTTAGGATGCACATAATATGCATCATACACAATGATGCATAGTGACAACACTGGTAACATTAAGCAATAAATATTAGTTATTGTAATCAATGAAATCATGATTAAGGTGATATTCAATTCCCAGGGGGTTGGCATTAAACCCCAACATTGCTGTGTTTGAAATATCAAATGCTGATAAATGTGTAATCTGTAAGCACACAGCTTTTTATTTTTATTTTTTTTTTTTGCAGAAAAGGCTGTTGGACTGATAGTTAAACCCTGTGTGTGTCCTTATTGATTTGTTGAAATAATTTTGATGTAAACAGAATACCGTACATGTATTTTAAAAAAAAGAAAAAGGTTTTAACATTTTTGCGTGATCTGTTTCAAAGAGGAAGCAGTCCATTGTTTGTCTCTTCCTGAAAATGATGGTTGAAGGAAAAGAGATGTTGAAAAATGTCACTCAACTCCCAAACATTTGGTATGAAACTTGGTATGAAAAATAGAAAACAAGATAACATGTCATGAGTGAAAATATTTTGTATTAATAATATCACAAGATCACCAAATATCTCACTGAACATCTCAAGTTAAAAACAAATAATAGTAGAAAAATATCTCTTATCATTAACAAACTATATAAAGCTTATTCAAAGCTCATATAGAGAGAATAAAAGGGTCCTTCATGGCTCACCTGTAAAACACAGGTGATCAGTTGTGTAAAACAAGAGGCCCATGATGGCCCTAAATCGCTCACCTGAGATAAATAGGTTGACCCAAGGCCAGTAGTTTTGAAGAAGATGATTTTTAAAGTTTTCATATTTTTTTTCTTTTTGTAGCCATGGCAACCAGAGTTCTATATGGATCAAGTTTATTTTAGGAACTTTTGTGAAGGTTGACCCAAGGATCATTCCTGTCAAGTTTAATCAAATTCAGTCCAGTGGTTTCAGAGGAAATGTTGATTAAAGTTTTCCCTATATACATATAAGGCAAATAAGCCCCGCCCCTGGCGGCCATGTTTTTTACGGATCGGAATTTCTTTTAGCAACTTTGGTAGAGGTTGACCCAAGGAACATCTGTACCAATTTATTTTAAAATCTGGCCAGTAGTTTTGAAGAAGATGATTTTTAAAGTTTTCATATTTTTTTTCTTTTTGTTGCCATGGCAACCAGAGTTCTAAATGGATCAACTTTAATTTTGCAACTTTTGTGAAGGTTGACCCAAGGATCATCCCTGCCCAGTTTAATCAAATTCTGTCCAGTGGTTTCAGAGGAGATGTTTAAAGGTTTCTCTATATACATATAAGGCAAATAAGCCCCGCCCCTGGCGGCCATGTTTTTTTACGGATTGGAATAATTTTAGCAACTTTGGTAGAGGTTGACCCAAGAACATCTGTACCAATTTATTTTAAAATCTGGCCAGTAGTTTTGAAGAAGATGATTTTTAAAGTTTTCATTTTTTTTTCTTTTTGTTGCCATGGCAACCAGAGTTCTACATGGATCAACTTTATTTTAGCAACTTTTGTGAAGGTTGACCCAAGGATCATCCCTGCCAAGTTTAATCAAATTCTGTCCAGTGGTTTCAGAGGAGATGTTGTTTAAAGGTTTCTCTATATACATATAAGGCAAATAAGCCCCGCCCCTGGCGGCCATGTTTTTTTACGGATTGGAATAATTTTAGCAACTTTGGTAGAGGTTGACCCATGAACCTCTGTACCAATTTATTTTAAATCTGGCCAGTAGTTTTGAAGAAGATGATTTTTAAAGTTTTCATTTTTTTTTCTTTTTGTTGCCATGGCAACCAGAGTTCTACATGGATCAACTTTATTTTAGCAACTTTTGTGAAGGTTGACCCAAGGATCATCCCTGCCAAGTTTAATCAAATTCTGTCCAGTGGTTTCAGAGGAGATGTTGTTTAAAGGTTTCTCTATATACATATAAGGCAAATAAGCCCCGCCCCTGGCGGCCATGTTTTTTTACGGATTGGAATAATTTTAGCAACTTTGGTAGAGGTTGACCCAAGGAACATCTGTACCAAATTATTTTGAAATCTGGCCAGTAGTTTTGAAGGAGATGATTTTTAAAGTTTTCATTTTTTTTTTCTTTTTGTTGCCATGGCAACCAGAGTTCTACATGGATCAACTTTATTTTAGCAACTTTTGTGAAGGTTGACCCAAGGATCATCCCTGCCAAGTTTAATCAAATTCTGTCCAGTGGTTTCAGAGGAGATGTTGTTTAAAGGTTTCTCTATATACATATAAGGCAAATAAGCCCCGCCCCTGGCGGCCATGTTTTTTAAAGGATTGGAATAATTTTAGCAACTTTGGTAGAGGTTGACCCAAGGAACATCTGTACCAAATTATTTTGAAATCTGGCCAGTAGTTTTGAAGGAGATGATTTTTAAAGTTTTCAAATTATTTTTCTTTTTGTTGCCATGGCAACCAGAGTTCTACATGGATCAACTTTATTTTAGCAACTTTTGTGAAGGTTGACCCAAGGATCATCCCTGCCAAGTTTAATCAAATTCTGTCCAGTGGTTTCAGAGGAGATGTTGTTTAAAGGTTTCTCTATATACATATAAGGCAAATAAGCCCCGCCCCTGGCGGCCATGTTTTTTAAAGAATTGGAATAATTTTAGCAACTTTGGTAGAGGTTGACCCAAGGAACATCTGTACCAAATTATTTTGAAATCTGGCCAGTAGTTTTGAAGGAGATGATTTTTAAAGTTTTCAAATTATTTTTCTTTTTGTTGCCATGGCAACCAGAGTTCTTCATGGATCAACTTTATTTTAGCAACTTTTGTGAAGGTTGACCCAAGGATCATCCCTGCCAAGTTTAATTAAATTCTGTCCAGTGGTTTCAGAGGAGATGTTGTTTAAAGGTTTCTCTATATACATATAAGGCAAATAAGCCCCGCCCCTGGCGGCCATGTTTCTTTACGGATTGGAATAAATTTGGCAACTTTGGTAGAGGTTGACCCAAGGAACATCTGTACCAAATTATTTTGAAATCTGGCCAGTAGTTTTGAAGGAGATGATTTTTAAAGTTTTCAAATTATTTTTCTTTTTGTTGCCATGGCAACCAGAGTTCTTCATGGATCAACTTTATTTTAGCAACTTTTGTAGAGCCTCACCCAAGGAACATTCCTGCCAAGTTTCATTTAATTCTGTCAAGCGGTTTCAGAGGAGATGTCGTTTAAAGCAAATTGTTGACGACGGACGACGGACGACGCACGACGCCGGACGCCGGACGAAGGGCGATCACAAAAGCTCACCTTGAGCACTTTGTGCTCAGGTGAGCTAATAAGATTCAAAATACATATGATCTATATGATTCTAATAATCTGATATTAGTCATGGACAAATTTGGAGAGAAATCATGATCATAAATATAGTCTCCAAGTATTACCAATTTTGCTTTACAAATGTGGTTGCTAGAATGTAAAGAATGTGAAATCTGGCATTTCTGGATAATTAAAGGACCATAACTCAAGACCTTATGATAAAATAAATCCAACACGGTTATACTAAGCTAAAAATTATGGCCATGAATGTTGCCTCTAAGATTGATCAAAATTGGTCAAAAATGAAGTTGCTAAACTTATTGTAGATAAGAGATATCCAACAATCCTAAAAGCTCACCCTAACCACTTTCTGGTCAAGTGAGCTAAACATTAACTGGCGTATTATTCTGAAATTATTTCTTATATTAATGCCTCAGTATAAATAAAGACACAAAAGCTTCTCTTGTAGCCATCCCCACCCAGCATCATTTTGAACATATAATGCAGAGTAAAATCTCCAGTTCTGTTGAGGTTTTTCATTTATCTATCTTTTTTCCCTCTATGTCCCAGAATCATTTGTCTCTTGAATGCCAGCTGCCCCTGCCCCTTCTATGGCCCCTACCCCTGTTGGCACCCCTTCCTCTGTTGCCAAAATCATTGTGAAAGTAGCCCCTATTCCTATAAGTCCCTTGCCCCCCAGCCCTGGCCTCATCTGTATTTCTATCTTGGGTTCCAGCCCAGGTTTTCCTCCTGTGTTTAGACTGGACATCTTTCCATTCCTCAGAACTGCCCTCTGACTCTGCCTGTATAGGATCAGTGAGATCAGCTTGGTTACCACTAGCCGGCCACCCTGAATTCTCCTCTATAGACAGATTCGAGAAATGACCCTCCTGAGTGGGAGGTGACACCGCTCCTTGGTCCCTGTCCGAGTGACCTACTTGACCTGCTGGAGAACTCACATTCCGCCTGTAATCTGTCCTTGGTAAATCTCTAAAAAAGGGCTCACTCCTGGAGGTTCCCTGGTTTCCTCTATTTGATTTCTGATCCCTATGGAAATTACCTCTTTGCCCCCTATGTCCCCTACTTGTTTGACCTCTATTAGAATTATACTCATTGGAGTCCATACTTTTCCGATTCTGATACTTTCTGTTGTTAACATATTGATATCTATCATTATAGTGATAATAGTTGCTTTGATGACCTTCATTATGAACTCTGTCATTTTTTCCACTATCTGACCTTTGACCTACATTCATACAGTTCCTCTCTGACCCATATCCACTATCATGTCTTTTAAATCTGGAACTACTGTCTTCCCAGTTTCTGTTCATCCTTTCATCACATGTTTTTCCTTGAGATCTATCACAGTCATTATCCTGTTTAAAGTACATTTGATTTTTGTGCTGGTGAGAATTCGCTGATAACCTATCATTTTTAGAATGTATATAACTATGCCTATTTTCAATGGCTTGTTTTTCCCTATCTCTGTTTGGAACTCCAGGCATACCAGAAGAAGTTGTGTCATCACAGTTCTCCTCACACTGTCCTGCAGCTGAAGGCTTCAACTCTGCCTTACACTTGGTAAAAACAGAGGCATAGGATTCTAACATCTTACCCACATGCTCACTAAAACCACTTTCCACACTTTTCGTTGAAGAAGAATCACTAAGGGCAAATGTAACTTTCTGATCTTGACCTTCTGATGCCCCAACACTTGACCCCTCATTATTGCCTTGGTTACTCTCCAACACATTGCCCAAGGGATGTTGACTAGTTGGATAAACCTGACCTGGAGACAGGTGGTCAGACCCTGATGAGCGACTGTGATGCAGAGTGTGACCTACAGCATGACCTTTTTGTTGCCATGGATACAGCTGACCTGGGGACACCTGACCAGGAGATGGAAAGAAGTTCTTGCTGCCCAGTGAAGCTGGGGATGAGGGGGACCTGCTGGAGCTTTTAAATGAGCTTGGTGAGGAGGGCACTGGTTGCCATGGGGATCCTGCCCAGGGGCTTGTAGGCATGGGTGGGGCATGTAAGGTGAAAGAAGTGCCAGGTACTTGTCGTGGTTTGGGAAAATCTAATTCTTGTAGAGGTCGACCTGTCACCACACTGGACCAGATGGCAGGGGCTCCTTCAAATAAATACATCATATTATCAATACATCACTTTTCTTTAAACAATTTAAAGATTAGGAAATTATTTATTTACACAACAAATTTAATTCAGTGCTACTAAAATGTACTGTACTGTGTCGATCAAGACTGAGCTTTCTCTGAGCAAAAATAGCACAATTAAACTGGTCTAAAAAAGCAAATAAAAGAAAAGATATCAAATAGATAACAGAAGTCACCATGATGAGTCTTTGTTAACCAGGTCCTTTGTCAGATTAGTTTGGTGACTGTTAATGGGTCAACTTTGCCTATCTGGACCATAACTTTGTCTATTTGATGAGTCTTTGTTAACCAGGTCCTTTGTCAGATTAGTTTGGTGACTGTTAAGACCATAACTTTGTCTATCTGGACCATAACTTTGTCTATTTGGACAATAACTTTGTCTATCTGGACATAACTTTGCCTATCTGAACCATAACTTTGTCTATATGGACAATAACTTTGTCTATCTGGACAATAACTTTGCCTATCTGGACTATAACTTTGTCTATCTGGGCTATAACTTTGCCTATCTGGACCATAACTTTGCCTATCTGGACCATAACTTTGTCTATCTGGACTATAACTTTGCCTATCTTCGCCTATCTGGACAATAACTTTGTCTATCTGGACAATAACTTTGTCTATCTGGACCATAACTTTGCCTATCAGGATTATAACTTTGTTTATCTGGACTATAACTTTGCCTATCTGGACAATAACTTTGTCTATCTGGACATAACTTTGTCTATCTGGACATAACTTTGTCTATCTGGACAATAACTTTGCCTATCTGGACAATAACTTTGTCTATCTGGACTATAACTTTGCCTATCTGGACCATAACTTTGTCTATCTGGACAATACCTTGTCTATTGGACTACTTTGTCTATCTAGACTATAACTTTGCCTATCTGGACAATAACTTTGTCTATCTGGACCATAACTTTGTCTATCTGGACAATACCTTTGTCTATCTGGACCATAACTTTGTCTATCTGGACAATAACTTTGCCTATCTGGACAATAACTTTGTCTATCTGGACAATAACTTTGCCTATCTGGACCATAACTTTGTCTATCTGGACAATAACTTTGTCTATCTGGACAATAACTTTGCCTATCTGGACCATAACTTTGTCTATCTGGACAACAACTTTGCCTATCTGGACCATAACTTTGTCTATCTGGACCATAACTTTGTCTATCTGGACCATAACTTTGTCTATCTGGACCATAACTTTGCCTATCTGGACCATAACTTTGTCTATCTGGACAATAACTTTGCCTATCTGGACCATAACTTTGTCTATCTGGACAATAACATTGCCTATCTGGACCATAACTTCATTGACTTCACAATTCAAAATAGGCCATTAATTTCCCAATTCTAGGGAAAAGATTTCAATCTGATAAACATTTTCCAAAATTAACTATTCTCATTTTTGTTATAACCATACGTTGTTTTCCTCCAAGCACACAAGTTATAAATCATGTCTAGATATCATGTCTAGAAATCAAGGTGTTTTGGCCTCTTATAAATAACTCAATAGAAACTAGAGCTATCACTGAAAGTGATTAATACCCCCACTACTCTGCTATCTGTCAGTGATTAACATTTGGATGTTATTTACCAGCTGATGTACCACCTAAAGTCCATGAAAGTGATATGACCCTGGCATGCAGAAACAACACATTAGTTAACCTTTGTCATGCAAGTTTGATCTCCATCTCACAGGTAGTAGTCTGGTTTTTATATGCAACATAAAGTCTGTAAGTGAACAACATGCAATCCATGGCAAAAAAGCTGCCAACATTCATCTTTTTTTTTTTTACGCTGTAGCTAAGTTTAAAGTTAAGTTTAAACTTCATTTATTTTACATTGTTTATGAAAGTTCTCACAATTTATATTAATCACTCTCACTGGCTCTGGTAGCGGCGTATGTGGTCATTATTGTGGGAGCAAACTTGACAGCTCAGAGAAAACCCACGTGTCTGGATGGGCGATCACTGTACCCGCTCACATACTTGACCAGGAATTGAACCCGAGACACATTTGTGAGAAGCGAAGCGCGTTACCACTACGCTATCCAAGCACCCTAACAATGGAAATTTGTGAATGTCCTGTGAAGAAAAAATGTTTTTGCATGATCTTCATTATCTTAGAACTATCCTTAAGTGCTGAATCAAGTCCAATGATCATAAACTGGAACGGTTTTAAGCACATTGGTATGTCATGCTATGTCAGTAGATTTATCTTCAATAATTCTGCCTCCAAAACAGTTACCTTTCTTTTCTGGAGTATTAACAGGAAACATTGTATTTCTCTCCTGCCATGCCCCCTGCAGCAATGGTGAACTTTTGGATGGCTTCAACACTTGTTTGTGGGGTGGCGTGACCTTCACACTGCAACTGACCTCTGGTAGTGGGTCAAAGGTCAAGGTCACAACCTTCTGACCTGAACTTGTATTGGACTTATCAAGCTGGTGGATATATTTACAGGTCCTTGGTTTCCTCACTTTGTTCTGTAAAAATATAGTGCACTTAGAATAAAATATGTACACATGTATTTGTACAGTGGCAATTATCATAAATACCAATGTATACTGCATCATTTATTTGACCTAAACAGTGATTTTGGAGAAGGGGGTGCACATAATACACAAAAAAAGTTTAAACTTTCTTTATTTTACACTGATTACAAAATAAGTCATCAAAATAGAATTCATTTTTCCATATCATTTCTAACCTTATCCCAACCCACTAGAGAAACCATATCAGCAACGTCTTTAGGTGCCTTTCATATCTTATAATGATGTTATAACTTTTTCATGTATACCCGCTTGTAAATTCTTGTCTGTTTGTGACCTTTATCATATAACTGTGACAAGAGCTGTCAGAGGACAGCACGCTCGACTATTCAAAATGCTTGTTGGTAAATCAAATGAAATCTATTTAAATTCTTGCCCTTCATAGTAATAGTAAACAAGAGGGCCAAGATGGCCCTTGGTCGCTCACCTGAGAAAGATGATTGCTTAAGAAATAAAGATGCTTGAGTGTAAAAGTGAAATCTGGCTTTTTTTTTATGGTGAAATGGGCATAACTCCTAAATTTACAAGTCAATATCAGTTATAATTGAACCCGATTGTGAGATTATAGGCATAAACATTGTCTTAAAGTTTAAAAATGATTGTTAAAAAAATGAAGTTGGTAGAGAATAAACAAAGTGAAATCTTGTATTTTTTGTATTAAAAGGGGCATAACTCCTGACCTAAATGACCCATCTCAGCCACAATTGAACTCAATCGAGACATTATGGTCATTAACAATGTCATAAAGTTTGAAGATGATTGCTAAAAAAAGGAAGATGCTAGAGTGTAAACAATGTGAAATATGGCTTTTTTTATATTAAAAGGGGCATAACTCCTGACCTAATTGACGGATCTCAGCCATAATCGAACTCAATCGAGACCTTATGGTCATAAGCATTGTCATAAAGTTTGAAGATGATTGCTCAAAAGATGAAGATGCTAGAGTGTAAACAAAGTGAAATATGGCATTTTTTTAATATTAAAAGGGGCATAACTCCTGACCTAATTGATGAATCTCAGACATAATCGAACTCAATCGAGACCTTATGGTCATAAGCATTGCCATAAAGTTTGAAGAGGATTGCTCAAAAGATGAAGATGCTAGAGTGTAAACAACTTGAAATATGGCATTTTTTGAATATTAAAAGGGGCATAACTCCTGACCTAATGGTACGATATCAGCCATAATCGAACTTGGCCGTGATTTTATGGTTATAAACATTGATATAAAGTTTGAAGATAATTGCTCTGCTCATAAGATGAAGATGCTAGAGTGTAAACAACTTGAAATATGGCATTTTTTGAATATTAAAAGGGGCATAACTCCTGACCTAATGGTACGATATCAGCCATAATCGAACTTGGCCGTGATTTTATGGTTATAAACATTGTTAAAGTTTGAAGATAATTGCTCATGAAATGAAGATGCTAGAGTGCAAACAATGTGAAATCTGGCTTTTTTTAATTTTAAAAGGGGCATAACTCCTGACCTAATGGTACGATATCAGCCATAATCGAACTTGGCCGTGATTTTATGGTTATAAACATTGTTTTAAAGTTTGAAGATAATTGCTCATGAAATGAAGATGCTAGAGTGCAAACAATGTGAAATCTGGCTTTTTTTAATTTTAAAAGGGGCATAACTCCTGACCTAATGGTCGATATCAGCCATAATCGAACTTGGCCGAGATTTTATGGTTATAAACATTGTTTTAAAGTTTGAAGATAATTGCTCATAAAATGAAGATGCTAGAGTGCAAACGAACAAATTGTGGACGACGGACGACGGACGGACGGACGGACGGACGGACGGACGGACGACGGACATTCATCGATCCTAAAAGCTCATCCTGAGCACACGTGCTCAGGTGAGCTAAAAATGATATACCTTGATAGTCTGATACCCCTTAATATATTTATGGTGTCTAAAATCAATCCCATGCCTAGTTACTGAGACATAAGTACAATAACACTGTGCATGTAAAACTTAAACCAAAAATCCATGTTAGAAAAGGGCCATAATTTGCATCAGTCCAAAAGTTAACTTTCTAGTCAATTCCACAAGCAATTTCTGAGATATAAGCTGGATAGTAGCTTGAATGTAAAAATTTAACCATAATTCTAAGTTAAAAAGGGGGTCATAATTTTTTTTTCCTTTATAGTATGAAACCCCTAAACATATTAAAGATATTTCAAATCAATTCCATGCCTGGACTCTGAAATATAAGCATGAAAGTACCTTGCATGCAAAACTTTAACCAAAATTTCTAAGTTAAAAAAGGGGCCATAACTTGTAATATATTCCATCAAAAGTTATCAACCTTGATAGTATGATACCCCTAAGCATATTAAAGATGTTTCAAATCAATCCCATGCCTGGATACTGAGATATAAGCATGAAAGTAACTTGCATCCAAAACTTTAACCAAAATTTCTAAGTTAAAAAGGGCAATAATTTGTAACATATTCCATTAAGAGTTATCTACCATGAAAGTATGATACCCCTAAATGTATTAAAGATGTCTCAAATCAATCCCATACCTGGATACTGAGATATTAGCATGAAAGTACCTTGCATGCAAAACTTTAACCAAAATTTCTAAGTTAAAAAAGGGGCCATAACTTGTAATATATTCCATCAAAAGTTATCTACCATGAAAGTATGATACCCCTTAACGTATTAAAGATGTTTCAAATCAATCCCATGCCTGGATACTGAGATATTAGCATGAAAGTACCTTGCATGCAAAACTTTAACCAAAATTTCTAAGTTAAAAAGGGGCAATAATTTGTAACAAATTCTATCAAGAGTTATCTACCATGAAAGTATGATACCCCTAAACATATTAAAGATGTTTCAAATCAATCGCATGCTTGATACTGAGATATAAGCATGAGAGTATCTTGCATGCAAAACTTTAACCAAAATTTCTAAGTTAAAAAGGGGCCATAATTTGTAATATATTCCATCAAAAGTTATTTACCTTGGTTGTCTGATGCCCCTGAACATATTTGTAAACTTTCAAGTCAATACCATGAATGGTTATTGAGATACAAACTAGATAGTGGCTTGCACGCAAAACTTTAACCAAATTTTCTATTGCATGCAAAACTTTAACCTAAATTTCTAAGTTAAAAAGGGGCCATAATTCATATTAAATTCAGTCAAGAGTTATCTACCTTGGTTGTCTGATGCCCCTGAACATATTTATAAACTTTCAAGTCAATACCATAAATGGTTATTGAGATATAAGGTTGATAGTAACTTGCACGCAAAACTTTAACCAAAAGCTGCAACGCCGACGCCAGGGTGACTACAATAGCTCTCATATTCTACGAATAGTCGAGCTAAAAATGAAAAAGGCACCAAAGACCCCTTTAAAGTACTGGTAGGGAACAGTGACTCCATGTCTGAAATAAGACTCAGATAGGCGTAAGATTCTATCATAATGTAAAGCCCTGGAACCAATCAACAGAAATACAAGAGGCCCATGATGGCCCTAAATTGCTCACCTGCCCTAAATCGCTCACCTGAAATAAATAGGTTGACCCAAGGAACATCTGTACCAATTTATTTTAAAATCTGGCCAGTATAGTTTTGAAGCAGATGATTTTTAAAGTTTTCATTTTTTTTCTTCTTTTTGTTGCCATGGCAACCAGAGTTCTAAATGGATCAAGTTTATTTTAGCAACTTTTGTGAAGGTTGACCCAAGGATCATTCCTGCCAAGTTTAATCAAATTCTGTCCAGTAGTTTCAGAGGAAATGTTGATTAAAGTTTTCCCTATATACATATAAGGCAAATAAGCCCCGCCCCTGGCGGCCATGTTTTTTTACGGATCGGAAAAGTTTTAGCAACTTTGGTAGAGGTTGACCCAAGGAACATCTGTACCAAATTATTTTGAAATCTGGCCAGTAGTTTTGAAGGAGATGATTTTTAAAGTTTTCAAATTATTTTTCTTTTTGTAGCCATGGCAACCAGAGTTCTTCATGGATCAACTTTATTTTAGCAACTTTTGTAGAGCCTCACACAAGGAACAATCCTGCCATGTTTCATTAAATTCTGTCCAGCGGTTTCAGAGGAGATGTCGTTTAAAGCAAATTGTTGACGACACACGACGCACGACGCCGGACGAAGGGCGATCACAATCAGGTGAGCTAAAAACCAAGCCCTATGTTATAACCAGTGTAAGAGCCACATCTTGCTACCTCAAACACCACCAGACACTCCACTTGTGACCCCTCCTCAATACCACGGCACCACTTTTCCATGATGTAGGGTGGGCTCGTGACCTTGAATGATCCCAGGCGTCTAGAGGTGAAGGTCACATCCCGGACACAGGTCATCAGGTTGACCTCCTCTTCTTCTTCCTCATCCAACTCCATGTACATCTTCCACTTGTGGTTCTGAGATAAGACAAACAGGTTATTGTATCTGCTGGGTCAAACTACCTATCACAGACAGGTCACAATGTTTACATCATATTCAAGTAAAACTAGAGCTGTCCAAGTTGGACTTTATATACTTAGTAGGAAATTGTTGATAAATATAAATGTCAAAACCATAACCATGATAATTTAATACATTTTTGTAAAAAAACAAAAGAAAAAAACAACAAAAAAACAAAAAACTTTATTCTTTCTAAAGTTGTGACCTGAATGAAACTTAGCACTATCACAATATTGTGAAAATGACTTTGGGAACAAACTTTCAATCAAAAGTAGCTTCTAATTTCAAGACCTTTGGTCAATGTCATAATACGCTAAATGGTTATTAGCCTGCTTTCAGCAAAGTATGATGTTCACAGGGTAACAAAGGTATGGTAACCAGTAATTTGGAGAGTACCTTGTCAGTCTTGCCAAGCCACAGGTGGTGGCCAAATATGAGTGTAACAGACAGTGTCCTGGGTTCAGTCTCCCCAGAGGTCTTACTGGATTGGGCCTGAAAAATATGGATCAGTATCAGCTATATGTTATAACATGACAGAGACAAATGACATCTGGTGTGTTGTATCCATCCTGCTTTCCAATAACTGTTGTGCCTGCCACCAGGCCGACACTGTTATGTAATGACTAGTAACATAAACAAGTAAATCCTAAATATTCCTTGCCCTTTTTGTATATGATGGTCATTGATTAGCACACAGGTAAAACATTAATGTACACAGGTGGATACCCATTTTGTTTGAAACTAAACATTTGTCAAATCTCCAGATCTATGAACTAGAATAAATTCACACGTAAGAATGTGTGTTAGAGATATAAAGTACATGTATGTACAGAATTGAACACTGTTAAGAATTATAATGTGGTAATATTTATTTATGACTTTATTTGTTCAGTAATTATAGCGTTTTATAACATCTGCATGTTATGCATTGTGTACAATTAGGAATTATTTGATTGCTAAGCAACCATAAAAACATATTGTGTTTTTTTTTTCTATATTAGTGTCTACCTTTGCGCATTTAAGGATTTTATTGAATTAATGCACAGCATACTTTATTTAAAACATGTGTATATCAGCACCCGTGATGTCAAATGACTGTTGACACCAATGTTCTTAAAAAAAAACACTGTAGATTCAAAATGGGTTCAGAGAGAGCCAAATATAGAATGCATTTACCTGAGATAGTGGAGGGAAATTCAAAAGTCTGAAGTTATGAGCCTTGAGCAGCTCGATTTCTGTCTGCAAAATAAATTAAAATATATATATATACAATAACATTGACAAAACATCTCATAATATTATTTGATCAAATAAAGATAAATGGCATCATGAAAAGTCAATACTATCTTGTGTAAAAGTAACAATTTGTAAACTATAGACAGGTACATGAGAAATCAATTGATAAATATTTCATAGTAAAGTTATCCATTTCTCACATCACTGAAGGGTGAACCCAGAAGACAGAACAGTATACGTACAAACACCTCAACCATGTGTCCAACAAGGTGTATCCCCAGGTGCGCCAGATCCCGCTGGGTGAGAGCAAGGAGGCCCCGCCCTGTTACCCCATGATCAAGGAACATCTCTGCATACTGGATGAGGTCTGGATTGTGACCTGGATCACACAATAACAGCGCTACAGCAACAGCAAGGAATAATCATGTCACTACTAGAAATCCATTGTGACACTCAATTTTTCAAGAACTTTTCATAGAAAAAAAAAACCCAGCTTATATGCAAGAGCAACTCTGAGGTGTTATGACTGGACAGAGGAACAGACAGATGCACAGAACAAAATCTATATCCCCCCTCCAAAGTAGTTGGCACAACATAAAAACATTACCATACAAATTTGTGAGTATAATCATTTTTTTTTCCTATATTCCATGCCCTTTCATGAGCTATTATACCAAGAATGAATACAGGAAAACTATTCAGAACTATTCATACCTGGCTTATTTAAGCTTGGTTTGATATAAGTATACCAGGTATGTATAGCTAAATACTCAATAAACAATAATGGAAATTGAGTAGGTCAGATGTGAGAGAGAGACTTTGGAGGGTCTTACCTGCAACCACATCCCTGATCCAGTGAAACTGTAAAGGGAAATGTATCATATCAAACTGCAGCAGATCAAGTCAAGCAGTTCATAACAGATATCATTATTAAGCTTTTTTAAATTCATTTGAAACAAAAGATTTCCTCAAAATATAGAGAAAAGAAGAGGGCCAATCATCACTACATCAATGATAATCAGTCCATGAACTTAACATCGGCGATAATCGAATGATAAGCTATGCTGGTTCCGTAATTATTGATTTCAGTGATTTTTTCCCTTTCAATGTATGAATGTAATTTATTCATAAAATAATTCAATCATTCAGAACATTGCAGGACACAAAACTATAGTTAAAACAATAACCAACATGAACAATCATAAATCTGCATTTGTAAGTGAAAAAAATATCTTATGAAAGAATCTGTTTTATCAGCAGATGATTAATCGGAACATTGTCAATTGAATCAGGACAGATTCCCACCATTAGTAGAGAACTCTTAAAACATACTAGTTACAGGCCCCGAACACCAGGCCAGGCACCAGGTGACTGGTGCTGCTACTTACAACATCCTGTTTTGACCAAGTGTTGACATCATGCGAGTCCAGGGACTGAAAACAGACACCAAACAATTAGACTTCACGCAAACTCAGTGTAAAGCTACTGTGCTTGCAGTAGCACTATCATTTACAGAATTGGTGTATTTCAATATCGGCATGGAAAATGTTGTTGACAGCAAGTTTTAGACAGTGAACCGTCATGTTCAGTTATTTCTGATTCATATTATTTTATATGACTAGTAAATAACCATCAGTTCCACATTCAGCTATAAATTACTAATCGCAGTGACCATATTTTCTCCAGGACTGATATTATCAAAAGATAGACAAAATAGACATGAATTTTCTCAATATTTTAACCCTTTCCCTCATATAGAATCATTTTGACGCACTCAATAGGTACCACATAAAGCCTGATCTGCAGAAAGCCAAACTCAAACCTTACCAAATTTAATTGTAAATTCCTCATTACCAGACCACTGAGGAGCAGCGAACAGCATAAAACCTGATCAGCCTACGAGTTACTCGCAGGTTGATCTGGTTTTATGCTGTTCGCATAGGTCTTTTCATGGTGTCCTCTGTGAGGGAAAGGGTTAAGTAATGTTCAGGGGGTCAGTGCATACAGCTACATATAGTTGTTGTTCAAGGTCCCTTTCTCGTGCCATCAGTTGTATCTCTTTTTCCCTCAATTCTAGTTCCTTGGTTGTCAGCTGTCCCTCGGCCTTCTTGAGACGATTCAGTGTTGACTCGATCTCTTTCCTGATACATACATATATCTATCATATGATAACTACATAATAACTAGACTTTATCTTTTTTTAATCAGTAGTCTTCTATCTTATTTATTAATCTTTAAGAAATGACATTTTGTGTTTCTTTTTTTAAGACTGGAAATAGTTTATGGATACAGGAAATGTCCCTTAAGAACAAAACTCACATCTGACTTATTTCTGTAGTACTTTGTGCTAAGGACGTTCTTCAAAACTTATTTCTCCAGGAAGGATCAAGTTTCCAGTCTTCAGATCCCAGATTTAAGATATTTGAAGCAAATATGATGAGGGTCGATCACTAGGCCATTTGATCAGACAGATCCAGTGTTAGATTCAATCACTAGGTCATTTGATATCAGATAAACTTAAATATACTTCATAACAGATCGGATCGGTCAGAAGCAAGTTCCTTTCCACAGAAATGACCCCAAATACCTTTCCTTATTTGACCAAAACAACTGATTTCAATCCCCAACATTTCTCCAGAATTTTCTGCCACACAAACTAGGTTCGCCACAAAATTCTGGCCCTAATTTACCATAAATATTGAATCTAACACTGGGTCTGTCTGATCAAATGGCCTAATGATTGACTCTTACGCTAAGTTGTTCACCTCCATATGAGTTTAACATCTACCATATGGAGGGAAGTGAAGGAGGTTGACATGGGGATTGGACCCCACCAGGTAAGTCGCCATGGGGATTGGACCCCAAGGGTGACTTGTAGTAGAAATTGGACCCTATCATGGGGATTGGACCCAAGGGGTGACTTGTAGGGATTGGACCTTATAATGGGGATTGAACCCCAGTTGGGATTGGACCCTACCGGGAATTACTGGAAGTTAAATGGGGATTGGACCCTACTGGATTTCTTTCTTGGGGAGTCACAGCTAGTTCCTTTAATAATAATAATAATTTCTTTGGGGTTTTCCGCTACATCAAGGACTTTTACTGCCACCCTTGGAATGTGAACTGATTTGATAAATATTTGTTATTAAACTTTTAACTTAGTGCTAGTGTTGATGATTAATTTTAGCCATTTTGTAACAAATGCTGAAGCTGGGATTAGCAGTTTATATGACTTTTATGTTCTCAAAGTGGTGAGAGACTTACTGCCAGGACTCCTTGTGTTCCAGGAAGGAATTGGTCACATCTTGAATGGCTTCTGTAAACATAACATTTAGAGTTCATGTCAAAATCATCACAAATCTACAGAACACAAAGCTAAGCTATTTAAATGTCCACTATACTCATGGTATTATTTTCCTTTCATTATCCTTCTGTATTTGATTTTGGCATACATATAATTATATCAATCATATCATCCATCCGCTATTTCTTATGTTAAATATTTCTACATAATAATACAATATGTCAAATACAGTTTCTATATTTCATACTTAAAGAGAAAATTAGGTGAAAACCTCACAGTAGGAAATGACAAATAACCTCATATTACATAATGACAAATAACCTCATGTTACATAATGACAAATAACCTCACGTTACGTAAGGACAAATAACCTCAAGATATAAGACAAATAACCTCATTTAATGTAATGACAAACAACCTCATGTTACGTAATGACAAATAACCTCATGTTACGTAATGACAAAATAACCTCATGTTACGTAATGACAAATAACCTCATTACGTAATGACAAATAACCTCACATTACGTAATGACAAATTGTGATGTACTATTTGGGATAGCAATGAGAAGTGGTTCCATCTGTAAAGTATGGGACATTCTTCAGAAAGATAACACAAGAACTTGTTATCAGATAACATGTGAAAGTGTGCTGTTTCCTTGTTATCAGATAACATGTGAAAGTGTGCTGTTTCCTTGATATCAGATACCATATGAAAGTGTGCTGTTTCCTTGTTTATCAGATACCATGTGAAAGTGTGCTGTTTCCTTGTTACCAGATAACATGTGAAAGTGTGCTGTTTCCTTGTTATCAGATACCATGTGAAAGTGTTCTGTTTCCTTGTTACCAGATACCATGTAAAAGTGTTCTGCTTCCTTGCTACCAGATACTATGTGAAAGTGTTCTGTTTCCTTGTTACCAGATATCATGTGAAAGTGTTCTGTTTCCTTGCTATCAGATACCATGTGAAAGTGTTCTGTTTCCTTGCTATCAGATATCATGTGAAAGTGTTCTGTTTCCTTGCTATCAGATATCATGTGAAAGTGTCAGTGTTTCCTTGCTATCAGATACCATGAGAAAGTGTCCTGTTTCCTTGCTATCAGATACCATGTGAAAGTGTTCTGTTTCCTTGTTACCAGATACCACGTTAAAGTGTTCTGTTTGCTATCAGATACCATGTGATAGTGTTCTGTTTCCTTGCTATCAGATACCATGTGAAAGTGTGCTGTTTCCTTCCTATCAGATACCATGTGAAAGTGTGCTGTTTCCTTGTTACCAGATACCATGTTAAAGTGTTCTGTTTGCTATCAGATACCATGAGAAAGTGTTCTGTTTCCTTGCTATCAGATACCATGTGAAAGTGTGCTGTTTCCTTGTTATCAGATACCATGTGAAAGTGTTCTGTTTGCTATCAGATACCATGAGAAAGTGTGCTGTTTCCTTGTTACCAGATACCACGTTAAAGTGTTCTGTTTGCTATCAGATATCATGTGAAAGTGTGCTGTTTCCTTGCTATCAGATACCATGAGAAAGTGTGCTGTTTCTTTGTTTATCAGATACCATGAGAAAGTGTTCTGTTTGCTTGTACAGATACCATGAGAAAGTGTTCTGTTTCCTTGTTACCAGATACCACGTTAAAGTGTTCTGTTTGCTATCAGATACCATGTGAAAGTGTGCTGTTTCTTTGTTATAAGATACCATGAGAAAGTGTGCTGTTTCCTTGCTATCAGATACCATGAGAAAGTGTGCTGTTTCTTTGTTTATCAGATACCACGAGAAAGTGTGCTGTTTCCTTGTTTATCAGATACCACGAGAAAGTGTGCTGTTTCCTTGCTATCAGATACCATGTGAAAGTGTTCTGTTTCCTTGTTATCAGATACCACGTGAAAGTGTTTTTTTTCCCTTGCTATCAGATACCATGTGAAAATGTTCTGTTTCCTTGTTATCAGATACCATGTGAGAGTGTTCTGTTTTCTTGCAACTGTACTGTGTAATAATGCATCTGCACTCCTTTATACTATCATACTGCAACTCTCACACATTTTTTGATCCACTTCTCTTTTATCTTCTCCAAAATATCAACATGAAAAATATACATTTTATGTTCAAAGTAGTCTGTCCTGATGGTCATCTTCATTTCGGGTTGTTTCAAATTGGATAGACAATGTCTGAGTTTTTCCAAGCAAAAACAATAATCCGGAGGTATTTGGACTTGTTATCATTCCATCACTCTTATTGTCATACCTACTTTGTTCCACAGTATCAAACACAAAAAAATTCATGTCATTTTCCACAGTATCAAACACAAGAAAATTCATGTCATTTTCCACAGTATCAAACACAAGAAAATTCATGTCACTTTCCACAGTATCAAACACAAGAAAATTCATGTCATTTTCCACACAGGACTTAACCAGTTGTTCCTCCCAGGGATCCACTCTTTTTTTCAGATTGAAACTAGAGATTTATTTTGTAGAAAACTGATGTCTCCCCCCACACCCCCATCCCCTCCTACATACACAAGCACTGAGGCACAGTGACATATGCACAAGAGTCCTCTCATCAATTTCCTGTGAAGTTCCAAGTTAACAGCTTTGATACTTTCTGAGTTATGCTCTGGACAAAGTGTGATGGACAGACAGACAAACTCTAACAAAAACAATATGTCTCCCCCATATAACCGATGTATGTGTGTGTGTGGGGGGGGGGGGGAAGAGACATAATTCTAGGACTTTTCAGGACCTTTCTGGCTTTTTTAAAGACCTAACTGACATATTATATATGGTGTCATCCCTGGAGTATGCTGTATTGTTACATGCGTTCAGTGTAATCATGACATTATTGTAGTGGTATAGGACAGGTTTAACTGCCTTGAAGTTGAGCTAGCTTTTGTGCGAAGTGGTTACTTGTTATTCCTGACTTGCTTAGTTGAACAATGTTAAGTAGGGTCAAGTGTTTGGATGGGTGACTGCCAGTCTAGCTATAATGGTGGCACACTCTAATGACACACTCTTTGTTACTGGTATTGACATGTACACAATCCCACTTTCACATCAAGACCGTATTCTGATCAACAGCACATAAGTTTGTTTGCAATATTTACAATTTTGTGTCATTCTGGCATGACACACATCATGACAAGACTGCTTTTGAACCACAAAACTTCTTATGTGGTGTTCAGAAGTACATATCTGTTAAGGTAGAAGTTGAGGTGTCCATTATTACAGGAAACAAGAGGGCTAAGATAGTCCTGAATTGCTCACCTGAGAAATATTGCCTTTTATATCATAGTCATACTGAATACAAACTCCATGCAGAAATACAGCAAGATAATCATAATTCCATGCAACAACTGTATCTGTGGTCCAAATAATGAAGGTCATAGTAATAAAAACAAGTAGACCCCTGGGGTGGGACCAGTTTTGACCCCAGGGCTATAATTTGAAAACTTGATTCAGCCAAACCTTTTTTGACAAAAACAAAATGACCCCTGGGGCTGGGCAATTTTTGACACCAGAGGTATGATTTGAACAAACTTGGTTATGGTCCACTAGGCAATGTCACACACTAAAACTAGCTCTAGGCCTTGCGGTTTCCGTGAAGAATATTTATAAAGATTTCACTTTTAAAATCTATTTTTAGCTCCTGTGACCCACATATGCAATGGACCCGACCCATTTGAACAACTTTGGTTGAGCTTCATGTAAGGAACATCACAGGCAAGTTTCATCAAATTTGGCCCAGTGGTTTTCTAGGAGATATCATTTGAAACAATTGTGGGCAACAGATGGACGATGGATGAAGACAGACAGCCATTGATCCTAAACCTAATGATGTGACATTATTCAAAAATGAACCTCAGTCGTTGCAAAGCAATTAAATCTTTTCATTGTACATGATTCAAATTGACATTGAGTATCAACATTCCAGAACTTTTTTCTAAATATAATCAAGTCAATAACTCAGAAATTCATTTTTCCTGTGGTTCCTGCTTTATTACAAAAGTTTTTTGTTAGTACTTCCAATGTCTATCACCTCAAGTTCAAGTCTACTCTTCTTTTATTGTCAGTTCTAATATTTCATCTAGCATCCTTATTCTTTTGCCATGTTCATATGCATATTTTCATTACTCTCTCTTTCTCATTTGCCCAATAACAAACACAACCCCTTAATGGACAAGTCTTCGGTTCATAATTCTAAATCCACCAAACAAACTTAACATGGTATTAGTTTCAAATGATTTAGGCCTAATTTTTTGGAACAAACTGAAGCCCATCTCAACTTCAGCCTGCTGACAAAGAAGAATTTTCACAAGATTCAGCAAGTGATTATAGCTGGTCATATCATATACAATCATAAAACTAATAATCAGTGTGCAACATATTATCTTTTCCACGAACAGATGGAAATTAGTGAAAATCCAGACATTTTCATGGCCAATGTCAAAGTCTTTCCATCTGTCAATACAAAATTTTGGTATTTCTGCAAGAAAAAATAACTAGAACAGTCACAGAGGTGACTTACTATAATCACTCTAAGTTTTGGGACACCCTTGGTTTTTGAGAAAATAATTATTTAACAAATTCAGAATAAGTATGCAGAAGTTCAAAAGAACACTTATTTAATTACCCATTGCCATCCCAGTGTCGCATACCCACAGCTGCCTATGTGCCGTGTGACACTTGGCAATAAGGATATTCATAAGAGATACATCGGCCAATCAAAATGCTGCTTACACAATTGAGTACTCTTCATTTTGGAGATCTAAAATCTGTAAGTCAGTAAAGGTTTGTTTAAGTGCTTTAAGTAGGAGGCTTTTTCGGAAACTATTAAGACATGGTTGATTTTCAAAATATAAGTAACACTCAGAGTTCAAACTTTCAATATACATTAATTAATCTCTGACAGATCATGCTTATAGAACAAATATAATGAAATACAAACAGTAAAACTATAATTAATGGGGTTGGGTCACCTGGAGCAAGCCGTTCAAAATTGGAAAGTACAAAAGTATCTTCGGTGCATATGTGTTACAATAATGTAGAAATATTAGAAAGACATTGATTTAATTGACGTTATGGTAACGATACATGTACCATGATGACATCAGTCTGGTGAAGTTTGAAATAATTTGCTTAATAGATACGCAAGCTATAAGCCTTTATCTGGAGTTGGTGTAAACAAAATCACAGCGTCAATTTGGATTTTGATGTCAAAGTGGAGCAACAGCTATCATAAAAGCTTTTGTTGAATGGGGAAAGTTGGAAGAAAGACACAGAAATGTCACTGAGTGGAAGTGGTGGTTCTCGGGCTCTATCACTTTTTGTTGCACTGGTAATTTTCAAAGATCCGACTCTTCCCTAAAGCTTTAAAGGAAAAAGGAGATGAATCAGTATAACAAATAAAATTCCAACGGGCAATGTTGTTTTCCTCATATCTTATTCAATTCAGTGGATGAAGATTTAGCAAGCTTAAGTGCAACCTTTATTGAGTTTTGTGAATTATTGTACATTAATGGGTGCAGAAGTAATTGAAGTAGTTCTGGTTTGACAATGTAAACTTCAAAAAAAGAATGACCTCCAACCAAGCTTCAAGAGATCAGTGTAATGTCATGACCATGACGTCGCCGAGCTCCAGATAAAGCCAGATCATGAAATTCAAACGGGTGCTGAAACTATATTGGCGTCATTAAGAAATAAATATTTTACATACAGATAGTAATTATGTTTGGCTGTTTTATGGTGTAACTCTTATATTTGTATTCCTTTTAAATATTCATGTTGTCTCAATAATTTCCGAACAAGCCTCGTACAAGAGTTTCAATTGGTCCAAAAATCCCCACTACCTAGTGGGGCTGCGAATAGTGGCCTGGCTTTTCAAACAATCGATAACAAGCAAAAGCTAACTAATAATCCCACAGGCGATGTAAGGAATGAGCACTCGTGGCTTTCCAACACTGTTGTGATCCCTACCTAATACAATTCTTTTGCATAATAAAAGATATTTAAATGGAGTGTTTTGCCTATCTTTTTATAAGCAAAAATATCAAATAATTACCATCCTCCAATATGATATCTAGCCTGGTGAGGACCTGCCTAAATGATGGCCGCTTTTTAGGTTCAAGTTCCCAACACTGACTCATGATCCGAGCAAAACAAGGCGGGCAAGAGCTGGGGATCGTCAGTCTCTGGAATACAGGTCATCAGGGATACGTTAGAATTACAAATGATACATAAAACTCTGGAATAGGGGGAATACCAATATTACCATTATACAGATATACTGACAAAGACGTTCACTGTAATGCAAACTAGCAGGCTGTAACATGTTGAAATTTACATCAGAGTAAGTTTATTTAGCTTTTCTTCTTGCTAATACATGTCACATACAAGTATAAATTGAAAAATGTCAAGGATAACATTAAACAGAATCTGTTAACATGTTTTATGTTCATCATGATAAATAAAATCAAAGGAATGAACAGCAAACTTTGATGGTTCATTAATGTAGGAACTACAATGGCACAGTTCAATGTGAAGCCATTCACACTCCATATACTTCACCACTGAATTATAAAACATCAGCAACTCAATCCTAAATTAAACACAAAAAAACATTTTCAGTTAGTTATAATATATATAAACATAATAAGCTGTTATTTGAGGATTTGATTTCTCTTTCATCTGTGCCTGTTAGTATATTCAGACTAAATATTACCTCTCCCCTCTCCACCACCAGCCAGGCCACCTGGAACCCTTCAATACCATAGAATGGGACCTCGTGTGTCAACAGCTCCCACAGAACCTGCAAACCACAGCATACCATGTCAACCGAGGCTTGTTTATAAAGCGGAATAAAGTTCGCTGTTAACTTCATATAAGGAAGTATTGATTTTCCCAATTTCTCAAAATCTGATATTGTTAGTATGGAAGTAATTTTCAAGCTGAACAGGTTTCAAAGAAGCAAACCCTTCAACTAGCAAATTATGCAGTGCAATATATAATAAACATGTTTTTAAAAGTAGTTCTAACAACATAAGCTCCACAAAGCTTGACAATATGCCAAAAATTATTGCAATTTAAAGAAGCCTTGTATGTTGTATGGTACCATATTGTTGTCAATCACCACACAGAAATCATAACCATCATAAATATTGTGTATTAGTGGTTTGTGTATGGCTGATTCTACCACAGGCCTTATCACACTTGCAGCTGAAACTAGCTTTTATGTAGGGGATTTCCCATACAAACTCTGTATAGGTAAAAGTGACCAAAATTCTATATGCCCCCTACACAGTTGGCAAGGCATAATAATGTCAGAAAAAGGACTGAAACTAGCATGCAACATGGAATTGCCAATCTGACAAGTTTAGGTTAAGATCACTTGAGTAGGAAATTAATTTCAATCCAAACATGGAATTGCCAATTTGACAAGTTGAGGTCAAGATCACTTGAGTAGGAAATTAATTTCAATCTAAACATTTAATATTTTGAAACTGTGTCAACATACGTACCACGCCATAGGACCAGGTGTCACATGTTTCTGAGACAGGCTGACTCTGTATCACCTGGGAATTTGTAACACTTCAATTAACCAGAATGACATATTTCCATTTTTAATCATATTTTTTTAATAAACATAAAGGAATATTACTACAGCTTTTCAACAGTGATGTCTTAATGCAATTAATGTGCCACATAAACAATATCATTTAACATATAATTTAAGCTCTAGATTGTAAGCAAGGTATTTTACTGAAGATGATTTCTATTCAAACTTTATAAAGATCATTATTTCCCTCAGATGGTAATTGATTTTAAGAAAAAGGAGAACAATTATGACTGACACAAACAAAAGTAGGCAACTTCCACGGTACAATACTGTACAAGAGTTAACATGGCCTGTAGCAACTTCCACAGTACAATACTGTACAAGAGTTAACATGGCATGTAAATTCCACAGTACAATACTGTACAAGAGTTAACATGCCTGTTGCAACCTCCACAGTACAATACTGTACAAGAGTTAACATGGCATGTAAATTCCACTTTACAATACTGTACAAGAGTTCACAAGGCCTGTAGCAACCTTCACAGTACAATACTGTACAAGAGTTAAAATGGCATGTAAATTCCACAGTACAATACTGTACAAGAGTTAACATGGCATGTAAATTCCACAGTACAATACTGTACAAGCGTTAACATGGCATGTAAATTCCATAGTACAATACTGTACAAGAGTTATAAAGGTCTGTAGCAGCTTCCACAGTACAATACTGTACAAGAGTTAACATGGTCTGTAGAAGCTTCAACAGTACAATAATGAACAAGAGTTAACATGGCATGTAAATTCCACTGTACAATACTGTACAAGAGTTAACATGGCATGTAAATTCCACTGTACAATACTGTACAAGAGTTAACATGGCATGTAAATTCCACAGTACAATACTGTACAAGAGTTAACATGTACCTCAGGGGCCATCCAGGGGAATGTTCCTGCTAGAGACATCTTGGTAGTACTCCCAGCAAATCGTGAAGCTCCAAAGTCACATATCTTTTGAGAAAAAGTTGTAACAGTGTAGGGGTTTAATTCTCTGTCACTTTGCAGTGATCTGTTTAAATTGTGTGCTTCCCCTTGGGAGAAAGTACAGGAGACGAAACATTTGTATGCAAGTAACTCTCAACTGTAGAACAAATGTTTATATTTACATCCCACTAGTACCTATACAGTCCAACTTGTCTTAAGCAGCCACCTAAGGGACGACCCGAGATTGGCTGCTTAAGACAAGTTGGCTGCTTAAGACAAAATATGACTTCAGCCATATTTTAGGCGCACCTATATAATGTATATGTACTTATATGTACTTATGTATGTGTGCATGTTTGTTATTGTCTTTATATATTTATTATTATGTCTTCTGTATGTGTGTATGTTTGTTGAGTTATTTTTTTATTATAATTAATACCACTCTTTCTTTCTCTCTTGTCTATTTTTTCCCCCTCTCTATTTTTAGCGTGGAGTTCTCGCTTTCAAACTCTTCAATAATTTCTCTCTTTCTTTTTCCAATGTTCTGGATTTGAGTCCGGCCCACGTTGAACTCGGATGCCAAGATTCTTGAGCTTTTTCCAGCATCCAGAAGCTTCACTACTTTCATTCACTCTTCAAACGTTAGGCATTTTCATTTCGACATCGTGGCATACACAGTCATTATGCGGAATTGTTCTAGAAATTCCATTTTATACCGCCAATGATTTATTGTTTTTAACATCATTTTTTGTTAAATTTCTATAATTATTCGACTTCAATTATTCATTCTTTATACTCACAAAGATGAAACTTGTCCGAATTTAATTATTCAAACTCAAAACACAAACAGTTTCGGCGATCTTCAATGGAGCGTACGCAAATCGAGTCAGCTTTCTGTTTACTGATTACCGAAATGGAGTGTTTTGCCCAAACTGTGATTACATCAAGAGCTATCGAAGGTAATTAAAACACTGGGCATTGGCTGATGGGTCATTCATCAAATAACAACGTGTCAAACACCAATTCACACCGTACTTTGTTTGCACACTCTATAAATGGAACAATTATGACAGTGGGTGGGGGGTATGCAATTAGCGGTTAAGTGTACGGCGCGAGACAATTATTGACCGTCTGCACCTGCATCTGCCGATGACCGCTAATTAGGAGTCAGTTAAAGAAGGATTTGACCATCAAAGGTGACCGCTGGCCGCAGAAGACACGTGACCGCTGATTACACGACAATTAAAGAACAAATTTCTCGGGGGGACCTGAAGTGACCGCTTACGGCATGGTGACCGCTTAATACACGTGACTGCTAAGACAAGTTCGACTGTATTTTGTTTTTCACTTTGCCTATAATGCAATGCCTAATACTACATACTACAACTGACATACTGAAACAATAGATTTAACTTGTGATGTCAGGCCACTATGAAAAATCTTAAGAACAGAAAGATATTGCATTTCAAAGAATGTCTTATATTTTGAAAAATATCTAACCATATTTTACAAGCTGTTAATTTCAAATCTTTTAATCAAATGTGTAAATCATGTGCCTTTGTCCTATGCTAACCCCTATTGGACCCCATCCTAGGGGGTCAGATGCAAAATAATTAAATATTTTGTCAATTGAAAGGCTTTCATGACAGGTCTACATCATGGTATAAATGTACTGACTGCATTGACTGGTCATAAAGACAATGTAAATATAAATTGACAAGGATTGACATTAATTGTCTGTGAGTTCAATACACTTTATAAACTGACAAATTTACCCATGAAGAGCCATGTGCTAAACAGAATTGCCAGTTTGAATTTTACATTCAAGATCAATTTAATGCACTGGAAATTAATTTCAATCCTTAAATATAAGCCCAAATACAAATATTGTATGTAGACTGTATCACTGATAGGATATACTTTACCACTGCTCACCTTGCATGATCCTTCATCAGAAATGACCACTGAAACCCAAAACAGAAGCAATTAAAAGATTTAAAACATATTAACTGAAGCAAGGGTAGGTTATAAAACAAGAGTGTTCTCTGGAACACATGTGTCACCCGCTGAAGCATGACGGAAAAAGTGAAACAGACAGAGGGACAGATTTATGGACGGACAGACAAGTGATGGAAAAGTGATTCCTATGTGTCACCTCTGTTTACAGACCGGGACTCAGGAGTATTGTTCCGCACTCTATCAACTGAGCTACCAAGCCACACGTCTTCTTGCTTATTCATTTATCACCAAATCACCTGTACTTGGCTACAATATGTCTGGATTTCAATCATAGTGACATCAATACTGATCAAAGTCTACATAAAGGTTAAATCTATTAGCTGTTGCCAAGTTGTTTCAAAGTATTAAGCTGCCATCGTCAGAAATTTACATGCGCATGTGATGTCACATGATTTTTCAGAAATTTTCAAAATTTAAAGTGTTTGTAACACATTAAAATTTGCGTTGGAAAAAACTGTGAAAAAGGCAATATCTCGGGATTTCTTGGGCAATGTAAGCTATCAGTGATCAAAATTCAATGCCTCACATACAATTATAATATTGCTTTTCTTGAAATAGAAGTTTTATTTTTTTCTGTCAATTTAGCATCTGGAGGCAGTCCCTTTAAACAGAACAACTAAACAGAGAGAAAAGCCTTGAATGATGAAAAAATTATTTATGCAATGGGAAGAAAAATGTGCTGATTACTACCATTCTTGGACTTGAGATCTCTGTGGATGACCTTGATTGGTGCCTCTCTGTGAAGATAGTTCATACCTGCCAGAAACACATGTAAACACACTGTACTAGTCATTACAGCTTACAGATATAGCAATATGAACATAGGTACATAAACAACTAGAGATTATTCTGTTGAGTTTTCCTAACTTTCTCATTCCAAAGGCATAAATTCATCAATCTCTTAAGTTTCTATTTTAGACTCAAACTCAAGAAGTGCCAAATTTTTAATGTGATGTTTTTCAAAATCAATTTTATAATAATTTTTTATTTAAATGTAAGAGTGATAATTTCAAGATATTATGAGGTTTTCAGAAATTCATCTACTTCCAAAGAAGAAATGGTGTATCTAAATTTCTAAATCTGACACTGAGTCTAAAATATACACTCATGATATTTAAGAATAAGAGTTCAGGGGCCGTATTCATAAAGCTCCTTAGGAAAAAAAATCCCTTAGTTTCTAAGATTTTCCTTAAAATCACATAGATTTCCCTTAAGTCTTATATATAAAACTCCTTAGGAGATTTATTCTAGTTAAGGAATTATTTTCCTTAAAAACTAAGGAGCTTTATGAATACGGCCCCTGGCCTTTATATTTTGGGATACTTAAGTGGGTTTAAAAAAAAAGAAATGACAGATTTGTGTGACAGGACTAGAGTTAAAGGACTAAATGTGCCAAGTTATTTCAAAACACAACCACATACAAGTAAGCCGGGACACGATTGCTTGCCCAGACTAAGACACAGACAGACAGACAGACAGACAGACAGACAGACAGATGTAGCATCATATGCCCGTCACAATTTCATGTCAGGGGGAAAAAAAAAATAGCTCATGATCACACTGTCTTGTCCTAAGGATCCCTTATGCCATGGTTATTTCAAAACAGGATTATAAACAACTGCCAGGACACAATTGCTTGCACAATTGAAGGTCAAATGAGTGCTGTTGACCTTAAAATCTTGTCCCAGCTGTAACTTTTTTGTGATTGGTTGTGTTTTAAAATAACTTGGCACAAGTAATCCTTAGGACAAGATGATATGTCCCAAACAACCCTGTTGCTAGGCTTTACGGTTTACGTCTCGGCAGTCAGTTAACATTTAAACTGTGTCCTGGCTGTAACTTTGTTGTAAATGAATGTTTTAAGCGACAGATCCTCTGAAACAACTAAGTAGAAATTGATGAAACTTGGCATGGATCATTCTTTGGTGAACCTCCACAAAAATTGCTAAAATAAACTTGATCCATGCAGAACTCCGGTTGCCATGACAACCAGCAGAATTTTATTTTAAAAACTTAAAAAATCATCTCTGAAATTAATGTTCAGAATTTCCTATGGCACAAATGGTCACCTCATAGTGCTCTACCAAAATTGCTTAAATGAAGTTGAACCCTTAAAAAATGAGGTCAACCAAACTAGCAACCTGGTTTTTGTTTGTAACACATAGTCTTGTCATAATGATAACTTTTGCCAAGTTATTTCAAAACAAGACCATACACAACAAAGTTACAGCCAGGACACTATTTCTCGCACACACAGACATACTAACACACACACAGACAGGTGTAACACTATATGCCTGTCGACATTTCATAGCGGGGGCATAAAAACAGTATGTTATTCCAAGATATATGTATAAGTGTTTGTACCTAGAGCAATGTCTTTAGCCCAGTTGAGAATCTGATCAAAGTTGAGGAAGTTGTTTGGATTCTGTAAGAAGGCGTACAAGGACCCGTGACAGGCATACTCTGGAGGGAAAAATATTCATGACATTATTAAGTAAATACAGGTAAAAAACTGAAAACAGATGAACTGATATGGTTTCCAAAACTGATGCAAAACCCTATTCCCCAGAATCGTTGACCTTTTTTTATATTCAAATATCCAGTTATCTTAACCCTTTCCCTTATAGAGGAAAACATGAAAAGACCTATGCGAACAGCATAAAACCACATCAGCCTGCGAGTAACTCGCAGGCTGATCAGGTTTTATGCTGTTCGCTGCTCCTCAGTGGTCTGGAAATGAGGACTTTGTAATTAAATTTGGTAAGGTTTAACTGTGGTTTTCTACAGATCAGGCTTTATGTGGTACCTATTGAGTGCGTCAAAATGAGTCTATATGAGGGAAAGGGTTAATCTTAGGAATCTTAATTTAATCTAACTGCAGTTTACATATGGTAATAAGAAGTGTTGTGTCTGGTTGTTATGACCTTTTCAAGTTTCATTATTTCTGTGAAAAATATTTTACTTTTTTTTTAATTCAATACCAGCCTGTACTGTCACTAGTATCCAGGCTGGTTCCCTGTATAACTAGTGTCCAGGCTGGTCCCCTGTATAACTAGTATCCAGGCTGGTCCCTGTATAACTAGTATCCAGGCTGGTCCGTTAACTTTTAATTCGCTGGTAGCCTGTATAACTAGTATCCAGGCTGGTCCCCTGTATAACTAGTATCCAGGCTGGTCCCCTGTATAACTAGTATCCAGGCTGGTCCCCTGTATAACTAGTATCCAGGCTGGTCCCCTGTATAACTAGTATCCAGGCTGGTCCCCTGTGTAGGATGGTGTCCACACTTACCCATCACCAGGCAGCTGTTTGGCTCCTCTATCACAGCCCCATAGAACTTGACAATGTTTCTGTGTGACAACGCACTCAGGACCTGGGCCTGGATAAACAGTTATAGGAGTGTATGTATGTGATGATAATCCACAATCTGACAGTTTTACAGAACTGCTATTAAGCACAGTAACCAGGACAACTGAATGTGTTGCACTAAGAAATATTTTGTTACACATTGTAGGGCTACAGATATGCTTTTGACCTAAATCATAAAAACAAATATTTTTAATGCTGACATGGAATATGCTATTGTTGCTAAGAGCATTTTTGAAACTTATTAAATTGTTGTTTGTTTGTTTGTTTGTATCCATTTTAATAGCTTAATTATGTAGATATGCAACTTATCAGTAGCCCTGTACATTTTCTGGTACAGGGTCAAGAGTTGATAATTTTCACCATATAAAATAAGTTCTGACTAAAGGTTTCTAGAGTATTCTTTTAAAATAAAATTTTGGTAACCATTGCAATTGTAGTTCTACATGGATTAATTTGCTTGCACGCTGTCACTGTTTTATTTGTAATGTTGAAAAATTAGAGCACTTTATCAGCATGCCCATTTACCTCCGGTGAGGGTTTTTACACCCCCCCCTCCACCCCATTAGATACCTAGGTGCCTACCTTGACGAAACCTTATTCTTTAAGGAACATATAAGCGTAAATGCCACTCTGCAATGTTGAATTTTTTCAGAGTAAAGTGTATCAGAAAATACCTGACTAGAGCTGCAACTGAAATCCTATTACTTTCACTGGTTATCTCTCATCTGGACTACTGTAATGTTATATTGAATGGTATTTCTGAGACAGAGTTGCGCAAAATGCAACGCGTTCAAAATATGTGCGCTAAATTAGTTCTTAACAGAGGCAAATATGAAAGTGCCAAGAAAGCCTTGCATGATTTACATTGGCTCCCAATAAAGGCCAGAATCAATTTCAAAATATTGACAATCATGTTCAACTGCAGCACTGGTCGGGCTCCCGTATATTTGACACAATTATTAACTAAACATGTTAATCGTAGACCAGGATTAAGATCAGCCAGTGATTCCAGCATTACATATGATGTGCCGTTTAACAGGAAAACTAGGTTTAATGATAGAAGTTTCTGCACTATAGGGCCGAAATTATGGAACAATCTGCCTCCTTATAATAAGCAAACCAAGTCAATAGACGAGTTTAAGAAAAAAACTAAAAACGCATTATTTCACACAGTTTTACAACTTGTTTTAAAACAGATATTGATTTGAATTATCTGATATTTTACATAACATTGTCCGGAGCTTTTATAGTTTTGTCATCTGCTTTTATTAGCTTATTTTCTTTTTTTAAACATAAACTAGTAAAGTACCTTGATGTCTATCTTAAATCTGTATTTTAATTTCATGTTTTTATGCTTTTTCGCTATATTTTATATGTATTTGTTTACACAATTATTGGTGAGAATATATGTATGTTTATTGTACAACACCATTGAATATTATGTATAGAAATAGGCGTTTCATCAAATAAACACGTTTAACGTTTAAAACACACACACACACACACAAAGTGCATGCACATGTGAAATTTGGAGACTGTAGGTGGAAGGACTTTCGTGTTATGGTCAAGGTTAAAGACAAACAAACAAATAGATAGATAGACCAAAATCAATTGCCCAAATCTATTGGCCAACTGCCCTCAAAATTGTAGGACCTCTCTATAAATGAAGGGATACAAAGCTCAAGAACAAGAGCTGTCAGATGACAGCACGCTCAACTATTCAAAATGCTTGTTGGTAAATCAAATGAAATCTGTTTCAATTCTTGCCCTGCACATACCCTGTATATAATAATAGTCAAAAATGATACACCTTGATAGTCTGATACCCCTTAATATTTTTATGAAGTCTAAAATCAACCCTTTGCCTAGTTACTGAGACATGAGCATAATAACACTGTGCATGCAAAACTTTAACCAAGTATCCAAGATAGAAAAGGGCCATACTTTGTATAAAATTCAGTCCAAAAGTTATCCTCCTTAGTTTTCTGATGCCCCAGAATACACTCCTTAACTTTCTAGCCAATACCATAAACAATTTCTGAGATATAAGCTGGATAGTAACTTAATGCAAAACTTAAACCAACATTTCTAAGTTAAAAGGGGGCCATAACTTGTAATCTATTCCATCAAGTGTTATCTTCCTTGATAGTATGATACCCCTAAACATATTAAAGATGTTTCAAATCAATTCCATGCCTGGACTCTGAGGTATAAGCATGAAAGTACCTTGGCATGCAAAACTTTAATCAAAATTTCTAATTAAAAAAAGTGGCCATAATTTGTAATATATTCCATCAAGAGTTATCTACCATGAAAGTATGATACCCCTAAACATATTAAAGATGTTTTAAATTAATTGCATGCCTGGATGCTAAGATATAAGCATGACATTATCTTGCATGCAAAACTTTAACCTAATTTTTTATTGCATGCAAAGCTTTAATCAAAATTTCTAAATTAAAAAGGGGCCATAATTTATATCATATTCAGTCAAGAGTTATCTACCTTGGTTGTCTGATGCCCCTGAACATATTTATAAACTTTCAAGTCAATACTATAAATAGTTATTGAGATATAAGGTTGATAGTAACTTGCATGCAACGCCAACGCTGACGCAAGGGCAACTACAATAGCTCTCATATTCTTCAAACAGTCTAAAAATAGCAATTGTACTCAAGTTTCAAAACTCAGTGGGAACCATGCCTTATACTTGCTGCTTTAGAATAAAAACAATGCAGGATTTTATTGGTTATACATGTATCATATTGCATAAATAAATAAGTATTCAAACACACTTGGTGATGGGACATTTTCAGTATATATACATACTTTATTTTGATCTGAAAATTGAATATATGCATTAGCAACACCTGAAAAATCAAATATCAAATTAGGTATTCGTTGACCTCCTAAGAAATAAACAAACTGTACCTCTTTATCAAGCATAAGGAGTTTCTTGACAGCCACTTCCAGCTCATGTGGTTGCCACAGGGCTCTGTACACACTGCCAAATGTACCACCCCCACATTTTTCGAAAAATATCAAGTCTTCAAATTCTATTTCACAAAATCCTGTTGCCATGGTGTGCTTTTGCAGTCATATCTTTTATCTGTGTGTCTGAAATAACATAAAAACCAACCACAAGGCTCATTAGACATGTGAACAATTAAAACATACTAAAATATTGTCAAATAATCATCAATAACTGATATTCAGAATATTGGCCTTTAGTGCCAGGTGACTCAAGTACTCCCCAACACTTAAGTTCCAGTTTTTTCATTGTTTAGGTAAATTAAGATGACAGAATTTCAGTCATTTGGAGACTATGTCTACTTGTGACAGGTATAGTGTTGCCACACTGCAGTATCATCATGACACCACACCCAGTCACATTATCCTGAGACTGGGCCAACCAGTCCTGGAACTACCCTTACATGCAGAGCGCTAAGCAAGGGAGCTATACCAGTACCATTTTTACAACATTGGTATGTTAGCTCCTAAGATAAAACCCATGACCTCCCGCTCCCGAGGTGGACGCTCGTATTACCACTTGGCCAATGGGTATGCTATATGATTAAATTGCAGCATGGTATTGTCTTTTTTTAACCTGTCACAAGCTAATACAGTTAACAGTCATTGCACAAAATATATCTATCTTCTAATGATTCTCAATAAATTCTGTACGATTTACAGGAATGAATTAGCAAAAGGGAGAGCATATAAATATAATAATAGAAGCAATACGCTACTTTCCACTGCAGCACAGTGGTTGATGCCATGCACTTCAATGCTGGAGGATACAGGTTTTATTCCACATTTGTGTGCTATAGGTTCCTGTGTTTTTCTCTCTTTATGTCATTTACATTCATAGTATTATTATTTTATTTTTTTAAGATTTAAATCTATTTAATTCAAGACTTTTTTTACAATTTAGTTTTATCTCAATTGAAACACTGTATTCATTTTAAGTTAAAGGGGCATAAATAATCCCCCTTAACTGTTACTCAGTTTCACTTGCTGCATTTGTGTTGTTTTAATCCCTGGATTCAGAGCATCTGTCTGAAAATATCAGAAACAAATCTTTCCTGATCCTTACTTTTTTTTTTAAATGTGATCACACACATTCAAAACTATCTGTTTAGCTTTAGATGGAAGAAGTCCAATAAACCTTTCTTCAGCCATTTAATTTAGTTTAAAAGCACTACACATAACATATTCATGTTTTAATTTTGAAAATGATAATAGGATTTTAATGTAATTCTTGTGGTATGATATATTTACACAAGCAGGCATTTGTAGGCTTAACTCTTAATCAATCACTTATAAAATGTGAAGACTGAAAGAAGATGGAAATATATAATTGTAAACTTCAGCAATGCATAATATTTACCAGTGTGCCACATTGGACATTGGTATACTGCTCTAATACAACTTTAAATACTTGTAATCAATACCCGTGAGCCAAATGGAATGTATCGAGAATCAAGCGAAGGTACATATATTGTGAGGTGAATGTGAAATGCATGGGCTTGTGATAGGTTAAAAAAAAAATGTTATTTTTATCATAATTACTATGACTGAAAAAATAGTGATATCTTTATTTTTTAACTTGTATCACAATATACCAATAAACTTTTCACAGCTCTAGAAAATGTCCAAATTGGGAAGTGGCATGACACTTGCTATCACAAAATGTGTGAAGTCAGTGAAGGATAAGATCGCCTTCAAGTGCCTCAGTTATCACTTCAATGATTTGGGTAATTAAACTTCTTATCTACCACGAAAATTTGAATATGATGAAAACAACAAATAAAAGAAATATAGCATTAGTGGACATAGCCAGAGACTAACTGAAAACAGAACTGCAAGCAACTGAATATCCTCGAGTGCCCAAACTGCACCCATCTAAGATTTAATTAGGAAATGCAACATAAATACAATACATAGAATAGAAACTGTTCACGTACCAATTAATTCTATCAAATTCACATTGATACCCACAAAAAATTCTTTTATAAATAATTATTCACTCGAAAATAACATTTAACACATTAAGAGTCAAATATTATGCCATCATTTTATGTGATCCTAACTCCGCCACCTAGGTGATGTCATAGCAGTTGCGAATTGTACACATATGACTTCCATATATAAATATATAGACATAGCAGATGGAATTTTCAAAATCCTTTTATTTTAGAAGTTTGCGTGTTTAAGGACCATTCTGCATAGAAATCATTTTGTAATAAGAAAAAACACATAAAAAGAGTGCTGCGAGATAAAAATTGTGTGACGATGCGTCGTCACGGGTATAGGTACAATCTCTGACAACTGCGTCAGGGAGTCGACACTTTGGCTCAGTGGTTAGAGCATTGGGTTATCATGCCGGCGGACCGGGTTCGATTCCGGGCCGGGCCGTGTTTGTTACATTTGGTGTCAGAAGTGGGATAATGTCAACTACCATACCGGAGTTGCCTTACCCACGTGTTTCCCAGGCCAAGTCTCGGGTCGAGACTTCTCGGAGGGGGAAGTAATGTGACGATGTGTCGTCACGGGTATAGGTACAATCTCTGACAACTGTGTCAGGGAGTCGACTCTTTGGCTCAGTGGTTAGAGCATTGGGTTATCACGCTGGCGGACCGGGTTCAATTCCGGGCCAGGCCGTGTTTGTTACATTAGCAATATTTATCTGTTTGAATCAAAATTTCGTACAAAAATCATCTGAGTTTATTTACTGAAACCTATTTTAAAAAAAAACTCACAGTCTCTTGTGCGTGTGATAAAATCTTGCCAGACTATGATAATAAAAAGGAAGGTGCCGGCAGAGTTTGGTCAGGGACGCAGTTAGGACCTCCGACGATACTGGAGGACAATTAAGGTTTTGAATTTGTTTACAAAATTGCCATTGAAAATGTTTGAAGGGAACACACTGATGCATTCAATATATTTAAAATAAAGGTGAGGAATTGTATTCTCGTTTTTCTTGCAATTAGTTCTCTTAGTATCGAGGACTAGATATTCCAGGATAGATCTACTTGAACTTCACCTACAGTGCCTGGCCATAATACAGTATGCAACGTCATCTGATGCGCATAGCAATTTTACTATAAACAATTTATCAATGGCTATGTTTTGTATACCAATAAAGTGTAGTAAATAAGCTTGTGTTGTTTATGTTTGTTGATTTCCAGGAAACGCGTCCCACATTAGTATTTTTCCGATAATTTTATTTCGTCATGATTATTACGTCATCAAACAATCATGGCACCGCGCGGTATTGATTTGACAGTCGAGCAGAAAAATGACATAATATCTATGCACAAGGGTGGATTTAGCTCACGAAAAATTGGAGAAATACTAATGGTAAGTGCTAATACCATCCAGAAAATTGTAAAGAGGTATCATGAACGTGGGACAGTAGAAAACAACACGAGACCTGGGAGGAAGAGATTGACTGACGACCGTGATGACATGGCTTTGTTTCGTTTAGTTAAAGAGAATTGTAGACAGTCGCTAGCAGATATCTCGACAAGTTTTAATTCCGAAAGGCAGGGTACAAGTGTTTCTAAAAGAACTGTACGACATAGGTTGGTGGAAAGTGGTTATAAATGGTATGTGGTGGCTAAAAAGATAACAATATCAAAGACCAATCGTGAGGCTAGGGTGGGGTGGTGTAGGGAACGAAGGAAATGGTCAGTAGCTGAGAACTGGTCGCAAGTGATATTTAGTGATGAGACGAAAGTGGTGCTGGGGAAAGACAGAGAGATTTATGTATGGAGGAAACCCGAAGAAAGGTACAACCCTGAGTGTGTCGGTATGTTCCCTGACAGGTCTCCGCGTAGCGGTATATATATATCCGCCATGTTCTGGGGCTGTATAATGTATGACGGAGTGGACGGTAATATAAACTCAGAGAAGTACATCAATATCTTAGATGAACATTTGTGGCCTGTAATTGCTAAGAACTTTGAAAATAAGCCACGGGTGTTTCAAGAGGATAATTGCCCTGTGCACAAGTCGGCGAGAACCCGGCAGTGGAAAGAAACTAACAACATTAATTGTTTAAGTTGGCCTAGTCAGTCACCAGACATCAACATCATCGAATACATATGGAAAACAATAAAATACAAACTTGAATCGAGATTGAGTGAGATAAGCAATCGGGTAGATTTGATACGTGTGGTGAAAGACATTTGAAGTGGTTTTGATCAGGGAGCTATACGATCACTATATGAAACAATACCAAGAAGAATCCATGCTGTTATAACAAAGTACTAGACAGGTATGTGCTATCATTAATTTTGATCACTTAGTGGTTTTTAGTGCGAATTAACGATGATTCTGTACTGTATACCGTCAACGTCAGAAAGAAAGACGTTGACGTTGCGTACTGTACAGTATTATGGCCAGGCACTGTACTAAAAATTTGTCCGTAAATATAAAAGCATTGCCAATGGCTTTTAACTTGACCGACTAAAGACATTATCAGGAAGCTTTTCAAAGTCACTGAATTAACGAAGCATTATCATACATTAGCGACCGCCCTTGCATCAGAACATGATTGATTCACATCCACCCGGATTTCGCAACGGAAGTAGCTTTGCTTCGTTTGCTTTGTGGCAGTGGCTATTCGCCCGGCAGTTGTGTTCGCATAGCAGATATGGCTATACGCCCGACAGCCGTGAGAGAAAGAGAGTCTTTATAAGGAGAGAATGTACGTATACATCGAAAAGACAGAGGTAATATACAAACATGAAAAATACATACAATGGCATGGTTTAAATTCACGTGTACACTACACGCACACATTTTTACATTTTTTTTTAGGAAACATTTATTTACATACAAATAAAAAAATGTGAAATAAAATTTTATCTGCATTATGTGATTATTGATAATTACTAGAGTACGTGTTAGATATATTAACTTCTCACTGATACAAAGCACTGAGAACGTAACTATGTACATTCAATAAATATATATTTAAACATTAAAACAACCTGTCGGGCTTTAATCTACATCTGATATATACATCCAAAATAATAATATATATATAATTTATTATACATCCCATTTGCACGTACATACATACATAAAGTTATCATTAAGTAAAAAAATATATATTATATATGTGTTATTATTATATATTACAGGCCGGATTCAACGGGGGGCACAGGGGACACTTGCCCCCCCCCCCCCCCCCCCCCGGCTTGGTCATAAAATTTACTAGGTTTATTTAGATTAAATTAAAAAAGAAAATTATCTTCAAAAGCCAAATAGACATTCAAGACATACTAACAGCCATGCTTACGCACAACAAACCAAACCGCTACTAAAGATTGTAGAAAATGGTCATTTTTCGTAAACACCACCAAGGACTGGAACAAACTGCCGCCGGATATAGCCTCATCTGAGTTACTCGAGATATTCAAATCTCGAGTGTCATCACTCACATACTAAATCACTAATCAATGTTTTTACTCTGTTTTTAACCATGCGCGTTCTTGCCAGTATATTCAATATGTTGAATGTGGGCAGTAAACGGAAGAAGAAGAAATTGTCGTGAATTGGGTTATTTTTGTGCTCTGTAGTGGAAATCCCCATTGTGTGCCATTACTGCATTGTGCCAAGGAAATATAAACCTATTCAATTACTTTTATTTATGCATGATATTTTCTTCCCTTTTTCATAATTACTCGGGACAGAAAAAAAAGGAAGAGAACAAACACAATAATAGTAGTAGCAAACTAGGAGCTTTAACGGTGGGTCCGGTGGGTCCTGTCCCAAAACTAGACCAGAAGGTTGAGGTCACTACCAGTGGGTCCTAAATCCAGATCAGTAGGTCAAGCTAATATCTCCTGAGATCCGCTCCGGTTATTTTTTTCGTATTGGCCTCCGCTGACGTGTGGCTGGGATGAAGTGTAGAGGATCGAACAAAATCACTGTCTTTTTATACACAATGAAACAAAAATTCAACCTTGACCCAATCTTGATCAATCTTGAGCTATGAGCATGCGCAGACATGACCTAAATGGAGTGTCCACAATTTGACCTTAACCTTGAATCACGGGCATGCGCAGTCGGTGACCTAGATCAATGACCATAATGACGTAGGCTTGACCTACTGATCTGGATTTAGGACCCACTGGTAGTGACCTCAACCTTCTGGTCTAGTTTTGGGACAGGACCCACTGGACCCACCGTTAAAGCTCCTAGTTTGCTACTACTATTATCGTGTTTGTTCTCTTCCTTTTTTTCTGTCCCGAGTAATTATAACTTTTGTTGATCAGGCAGATGTACATGTAAGTGCAGCTCCTTCTCTCCAGAAGATGTTTGATAAACGGTCAGCTGATGTAAACATGATGTACATGTACATGTCACTAAATGAGCGTTTTAACGAGCTACTATCCTCTCTGGAATCTCGTATTGCCAACAAAGTGTCCCAACTGCTTGACAAACGTGTAAACAGTGAGCTTAACAGAATAAAACGAGATGTTGACCTTCAGTTTGAATCTTTCAAAGATTCTTTAAAAGCCGAACTGACAACAGACTTGGCGGAAATGCGGGATCAAATCACATCGTTGACTTCGTCTGCTCCGGCTGTTTCAACCGAAGTGCAGAATGCATCATATGACAGGTCACTGAACATAGTAATTCGAAATCTGCCGGAAAGTGCTAGTGAGAATACTCAGTCTAAAGTAAATGGCCTTATCAAAGATGGTTTGAGGCTGACTAACATAACGGTGAGTAAGGCTGAGCGTCGTAAGTCATTCACAGAATCCAAACCGGGCGTTGTCATAGCAACTATGAAAACCCCAGCTAAAGAATAGCCGTAGATTTTCTAGTGTGTACATTCACAATGACCTGGCGCCTGCTGAGCGTGCGGCTAGTAGAAACTTTGCTACCATTCTGGGTGCACTTAATTCCACCAATCTTACCATGAAAGGGTCCATTCATAGGAGCAACAACAAAGGTCGAAACAACAGATATGATAGCGGTTCGCACGAGACTCGCGAGACGCGTCGTGACGTCACCCACATGAGCGATGACCAGCGCAATGGTCGTGACAACAGGCGTAACAGTGGACGATCAATGGAACACTGTCGGGGCTTGAGGTTCTCATGGTCGTCCTGGTGACCGCATCCGTGGTCGTAGGTAGATTTCTACCGGGTTTTGGAATGTGCGCGGTTGGAAACCAGACATTAATTCTGACAATTATATTTTACGTTCATCTTGTGTTTTAAATTCTAACATAGACATATAAGGTGTAGGTGAGAGCCACTTAATTGGCAACGAGCAGCTCTATCTTAATGGCTATACATGGTATGGTCATAACAGACTACAGCTACACAGGAATGCAAAAACTGGCTCTGTGGAGGTGTCGGTTTTTTCATTAAAAACTCTCTCCTTGTTAATTTTAATGTATCAGTGGTGGATAGTTCCTATGAGAGTATTTTATTACTAAAGTTATCTCACAAGCGTTGTAATACTGTTATTTTACCTTGCGTGTGCTACTTACCGCCTGAGAACTCTTCTAGAGTATTTGACGTCACCGGAACCATGTTTATCTGTGGCGATTTTAATAGCTGATGTGGCGATAATGATGACTTTATTCGTGGTGTAGATGATGTTATTGACCGAGAGGTTATCGATTTTGCTTTTAATAAATATGGTGAACTTCTTTTAGATTTTTAGTGAATGTAAATATGTGTATTTTAAATGGTCGAAATAGTATACGCAATGACTTTACCTCTGTATCGACTAAAGGAAATTCTTTCGTAGATTACTACTTTGTACGCCATGATAAGTTAACATTTTTTCTCAGTTTAATGTTATTAGGGTTACAGATCTAATAAATAAGGCCGGTATTATTTCAGCTGTCGCATCCGGGCCAATGCCTGACCATTCGTTATTGATGTGGGATGTTTTATTAGATTGCGATGGTGATGGTTATTCCATGAAATGTTCTAATTTTAAGTCTTATACCAAATTTGATGTTAAAAATATTCCTCGTAACTTTATGTCTGATCAAGAAACCCTACATGTTGTTAACGAAACCATTTCTAAACTTGAAACTGGTTTTCGGACGCAATCAGACATAGATGATGTGTATGAATACTGGTGTGAAATTGTTACTAATAATATGTGTACTAAACTATCATGTAAAGTTATTCAGTCCGGTGTCAGTAACAAAAGACGTCGTCCGGGTAAACCATGGTGGTCTGACACCCTAACTGGTTTATGGAACAATGTGTGTACGGCAGAGAGAGCGTGGTTAGTGATTTATGTGTAAAGAGATTTTTAAAAATGTTTATGTGAATAAACGTCAATTTTTTTATCGTGAAGTACAACGTGCTAAACGTTTACAGTGGTATTCTCTACAAACACAGTTGTTTTATGAATGTAATATCGACTCCTCAAATTTTTGGAAATCTGTTAGTAAAATTGGTGTGAATGTTAAAACCAGTGATTCCATCCCTATGGAAGTGGTTATGCCTGACGGCTTTGTATCAAATGATGTTGATACCGTTCTTTACAAGTGGAAACATGATTTTAGCTCCCTATTTTATACTGAAATTTCTAATATTAAATCAGATGCTGGTGACATCAATGACGATGGAGTTGTTAATAATGACGAGTGTATGGAACCTTGTTTTAATGATCATATCTCCTTACTAGAAATACGTAATGCCTTAATATCTGCTAATAAAGGTAAAGCATGTGGTATTGATAATAGCCCTGTTGAAGTATTAAACAATGATGCTTCTATCTCATTTCTCCATGTGTTGTTTAATATTTGTTTTTATAAAGGTATCATTCCTTCCCTTTGGAGTAAATGTATAATAAATCCCATACCGAAATCGTCTACAGCTGACAAAAGAGACCCTCTCTCTTATAGGGGTATTTCTCTTCTTGCATCATCTATGTATAAATTATATTGTCATGTTTTAAATTGTAGACTCACCAAATGGTCGGAGGATAATGATATTACTGCGGAAGAGCAAAATGGTTTTAGAAAGGAAGAAGCACGACGGATCATATCATGTCACTGTACACTTTTCTTGACTCTAGGAAGAAGTCTCGTAAATCTACTTATTGTGCTTTTATCGATTTTAGAAAAGCCTATGATACTATAAATAGAAATATGTTATGGAATAGGCTATCTAAATCAGGTATTAGAAGTAAAATGTTAACAGCTATTAAGTCCCTATATAAATCTGTATCTTCCTGTGTTAGAATTAATTCGTACAGAACAGAATGGTTTGATGTAGGCTGCGGCTTGAGGCAAGGCTGTTTGTTATCTCCTATACTTTTTAATTTTTTCATTAACGACTTATCAGTTTACCTCAATGCATTCGAAATAGGAGTGCCCCTGTTGATGATGAAAAAGTTTGTATAATGTTGTATGCTGATGATATCGTTTTAATGGCTGAATCCGAAGATGAACTTCAATTTTTATTAACCGCCTTAAGTAAATGGTGTTCTGTAAATGATATGCATGTTAATTCCACCAAAAGTAATATAGTCCATTTTAGACCTAATTCCGTGGCTCGTACAAATTATCAGTTTACGTGTGGTTCCAGTCAGTTAACATTTGTTGATAGATATACTTACCTTGGAGTAGTTTTTCATGAGCATCTAGATCTCAATGGTACTGTTAAGGCTGTGGCCCAGAGTGCTAGTCGCGCATTAGGTTTGCTTTTGCAAAATGTAAAAGCATTGGTTGTTTCCCCTACAATGTATTTACAAAGTTATATGATGCAGTTGTGTGGCCTGTCGTTAGTTACAGTTCTCCTCTTTGGGGATTTGCTCATATTCCTGTATTGAGGCTGTTCATAAGAGGGCACAAAGGTTTTTCCTTGGGGTTGGCAAATACACACCAAATATTGGGCTTGCGGGTGAAATGGGGTGGAAACCCCCGATTGTCCGTCAATGGAAGTTTATAGCTTTATACTGGTCAAAATTATCAAAAATGGAGGAATCTAGGCTAAACAAACGTATTGCACTTTGGGCATACAGTAAGGCAAATCGGTCATGTAAAAACTGGTATTATTATGTAAAGTCTTTTTTTTTAAATTATGAATGATTTGAGCATATACATATGTTTACAAAATCGTGTGGCTCGTAAATGTGTGCACGTTGTTGAGACTACTGCAATGAATAACTTTGTTAATGAATGGCAAACTTGTTTAAATAATATTATTGGGCCATCAGGACAAGGCCGAAATAAACTAAAACTGTATAGGTCTGTGAAATCTGATTTTAAAACTGAAAAATATTGTAATATGATTTTACCACCTGCTCATCGATCAGCTTTCAGTAAATTTAGATTAGGGGTGGTCCCAATTCGTATTGAGACTGATCGTTATGAGGGCTTGAGTGAATGTCATTAGTAATGTCTTCAATATCATAGTAATTATTATTATAATGTCTTCATTTTAAGCTTATTCATCAGTAATGTCTTCAGTATCATCAGTAATGTCTTCAATATCATTAGTAATGTCTTCAGTATCATCAGTAATGTCTTCAGTATCATTAGTAATGTCTTCAGTATCATCAGTAATGTCTTCAGTATCATTAGTAATGTCTTCAGTATCATCAGTAATGTCTTCAATATCATCAGTAATGTCTTCAATGTCATTAGTAATGTCTTCAGTATCATCAGTAATGTCTTCAATGTCATTAGTAATGTCTTCAATTCATTAGTAATGTCTTCAATTCATTAATAATGAAACATTACATTTTCTATAGTTTCTCTTATTCGACCATGTCTACCTGATTCAATATTAAGGTTATGTGAAGACAATCTTAACCTTTGCATTATATATTAAAATGTAAGCGTTCAATGCAATATTTTCAAAATGACCTTTAAAATCGTCGGCTGAAATATTTACAACTTGTTTACTTGACTTGTTTATATATTATTTTAAAAAAGGGTTATTTTTCAAAGATGGCGTTACAACGATATATGGTTCATTGTGATACGCATTGATAAGTAGTAAAACAAATGTTGTAAGTAAATAATAATGAATGATTTAAGATGTATGTGTATTGAATTTATCCTAAACATGTGTGTCCCTGGAAACTTACCGACAGTGAAGGACGGTGTGTTGTTATACGTCGGTGCCGCCCTTGTCTTCAGGCAGAGGCGTATGAATTAAGATCTTCGTGAGGAGGTAATACACATTTTCATTTACATATCGTGAACCTATCAGATGTTAATTGTTTCATGAAAAAAAAATGTATATGATTTGAATTTTCAAGGTATTTTCTAAAGCATTTTCTAATGCATCACACACTTGATATAATGTTTTGGATAACATATAAGTATGTAAAATGTTAATGAATCATTTTAACAGATAACCAGAGACGGTGATGGACCACCGCAATCGGAGACTGAGTCATCAGAAGAGACGACCCTAGTCTACGATGAACCCCCACAACTCGAGTTGAGTGTCCCAAGGCTTGTAGATGAAATTGGAAGTAAAGTTCAATTTTCAAATAATAATATTTTAAGGGAAATAACGTATAATGCTGTGTGACTTAAAATCATGAAGTATTAAACAAATAACGTTCTCAAATATTGTGAAAAAAAAATGTTATAAAAAATGATATAAGTTGTATGTATGAAAAAAAATCCAGAGATGACTGTGGATGGTTGGGCTCCGAAAGCTGATTCGACGGCAATCAACGTTGATGATGCGGAGGAAATGGACCGGTCACAGAATATTATTTAGCAATTTATTATTTATTTTTATCAATCAACATTCTCACTAATTAAATGTATTTATTTATACACCGAATTCATAAGTTCAATTTGATCTGTATTGTTCATGTATGTATTGATTCTCCGATTTTATGATTTTAATTAAATACTTATGTAACTTGTAAATTTCAGCTGAGTGGAACCGGGGTGATAATTAATTGTATCCAAGAGGAGCTGACTAATGAAGACAATCGAGTGGCAGTTTTATTCATATTAAGATTTGTTATTGTGCATAATTCAGAGTGACCTGTTTTTTTGTTGTTTTTTTTTAAAAATATGTGTAAGATGTATTTAACTGAATGTATTTGTATTTTATTTGGCATATGAAATCAATTATCTCTCAAGCTGAAATATGAGTACGTATTTTATTGAATAGACATATTTAACAATTAAAAAAGCATTGTCACTTTAAACTTTTAAAAATTAAAATAAAGTTTTTCAAAATATTTCTTCCGCTGATATATTTTCGCTGCGATCATAGATTATACTTCTTTTCACATTATTGTTATATCAATGTGTCGATATTTTTTTATAAATTATATATATATAGATATAATATGGTGGCATATTTCTGCCAGCCACTTATCCACTTAGCTATGTTGAAACTTTTCTGAAAAATTGTCACATATTCAGTTAGTATCTGGCAAGTAGCAAATTTTCAAGTTATCTACTTAGGTATCTTAACAGGACTAACTGTCTGTTAGTGCCAATCACATATTCACTTATTTTAACTGGATATCATGCCCTTTTCCAGATAATTATGTGAAAAAATGCTTGTTATCCACATAATTTCACTAACTTGAAAAAACTTATATCTTAAGT
>CM037792.1:38457594-38507594 GCA_021229015.1 Solen grandis
CCTCCCGTCTGGATGTCTGGAAATTATCCCGCGATAAGTTAAAAACTGTTTTAAGATAATATTGGGAAACTTGGTATATGAATAGATGGCAGTATGGAGATTCTGCACGTCACTCTGTTTTTTTCTTGGACGAAAATTCTGGTTGCTATGGTAATAGAAATATTATTGACCTCACCGGTAGGGGACTCGCGTGTTGAGTGTAACACCAGTTACTTGTTTCTTTATGTTCTTCATGAATATTCATGTTTTAATATTTATTTACCAAACTTTAGATGGTATAGGAAAATGTGGGATTTTCTAAGTTTCGCAGACTGTGTAGAGTCTTGAACTACAATATTGTATCTATGAGTAAACGGGGGGAGACCCTGGTCAGGCAGCTTCTGCTCTGTTGACGAGATTTCTGTCAAGAAAAACATCTCATTTGGATAAAAAAAATAAAAATTGTCCTTATTGTGAGATCTTAAGCCGAATGTATGACTGTATTGCTTTAATTTTTGTATCACCTGCTTACAGTTTTTTCCGTCACACTTCAGCAGATGACACATCTGTTCCAGAGAACACTCTTGTTTACTCAAGAGATTTTTTTTATATATTTAGCAAATTTCCCTAGTTTTTAGCTCACCTGAGCACTTTGTGCTCAAGTGAGCTATTAGGATCGCCCTGCGTCCGTCGTCGTGCGTCGTCCGTCGTCAACAATTTTCTTTAAATGACATCTCCTCTGAAACCACTGGACAGAATTTGATTAAACTTGGCAGGGATGATCCTTGGGTCAACCTTCACAAAAGTTGCTTAAATAAACTTGATCCATGTAGAACTCTGGTTGCCATGGCAAAAAAAAGAAAAAAAAAATGAAAACTTTAAAAATCATCTTCTTCAAAACTTCTGGCCAGATTTTAAAATAAATTGGTACAGATGTTCCTTGTGTCAACCTCTAACAAAGTTGCTAAAATTATTCCAATCCGTAAAAAAACATGGCCGCCAGGGGCGGGGCTTATTCGCCTATATGTATATAGAGAAACCTTTAAACAACATCTCCTCTGACACCACTGGACAGAATTTGATTAAACTTAGCAGGGATGATCCTTGGGTCAACCTTCACAAAAGTTGCTAAAATAAACTTGATCCATGTAGAACTGGTTGCCATGGCAACAAAATGAAAAAAAAATGAACATTTTAAAAATCATCTTCTTCAAAACTAGTGGCCAGATTTTAAAATAAATTGGTACAGATGTTCCTTGGGTCAACCTCTACCAAAGTTGCTAAAATTTTTCTGATCCGTAAAAAACATGGCCGCTAGGGGCGGGGCTTATTTGCCTTATATGTATATAGGTAAAACTTTAATCAACATTTCCTCTGAAACCACTGGACAGAATTTGATTAAACTTGGCAGGGATGATCCTTGGGTCAACCTTCACAAAAGTTGCTAAAATAAACTTGATCCATGTAGAACTCTGGTTGCCATGGCAACAAAAAGAAAAAAAAATGAAAACTTTAAAAATCATCTTCTTCAAAACTAGTGGCCAGATTTTAAAATAAATTGGTACAGATGTTCCTTGGGTCAACCTTTTTATCTCAGGTGAGCGATTTAGGGCCATCATGGGCCTCTTGTTTTTTTTAGCAGAAGATAGTGCAAATCTCATCCCTGGATATAGATTTTAGAAATTAAAATCTATGATTGTTTTCTGTAGTTCCTTTTTCCTTGTATTCTTCAATGGTAGCAAAATCCTTTTTTCATAATTGCCCAGGTTGTCCCAAAGCTAGTATGGGCAAGTGAAGTTTCAAAGGAATAAACAAAAAATTTATTAGGCATGTACATGAAATAATTCAGCAAAAATAGAAAAGTAGCCCAAAACATAATTAACCACCCATGCACTTTGCAATTATTACTTAACCATGGGTCTTTGAGCACTAATAGGAAGTTGTGTCATTTAATGAACATTCTGGAATCAAAACATAAGCAATAATTACTTATTTTCCATTTTTTTCCAAAATAACAAGAAAAAAGCCTGCATTATGTGGAGAGTGAAAACTAGATCAGCCTGTAAGTTATTTGCGGACTGATTGTTACTCTTCAATTCCAGAGACGAGAAGCCGTTAAGGCTGAAAAATAAATCTTCAAAGATTTATCATGGTGTAAAGTATGTGTAAACCCACTTAGTCAATCATTAATATTGTGTCTCTCTTTGAAGGACATGGATCCTTTTGCTGAGCACAGGCGTGCAAAGATTGCAGATCGAGAAGATGAATACAGGGCTAAGAGACGAACAATGATTATTTCCCCTGAGCGTTATGATCCCTTCGCTGACGGTTAGTATTCTTGCATTAGTATATGTCATTGTGGAAGGATGCCTGTTTTTATGGAACTGCTAAGCAAACTTGTAAGTAACCAGCTTTTATGAAATGTGCAAGGGAAGATCTACAAAAAGGACTCATTGAATTTGATTTTTATCAAATTTTGCATGAAAATATACATATATCTCAAATATGATATACATGTATATGTTTGTCTTTGAATGAAAGAAAGGCTGCCTGGTTTCTTACACTTTGCTTGGTGGTCAAGCACACTCAAAATTGAAAGAAGGAAAATAAATGTCAGGAATTATGGAAGTATTAAAAATAAGAAGATATTCTGAAAGAGTTCTCTAAGACAAGGAGAAAATCATAAGAAGGAGAGAAAGATATCAGATTATAGCTGAAAAAGTGATGTTGCAGAAATGTGTGGCAGACGGTAGAGAGATGATTTGCATGAGGAGTGTGGATATTTCTTTTAGAAAGAAAAGTGGGAGGGGAAAATACTCAGGAAAAAGATCTTTATTTGATCAAGAACACTCTGGAATTCCATTGTTTGGTATTGTGAAAAGTGTGCTATTTTGTGCCTATATCACTGAATGTAATATATGACCATGCCTCCTTTTCTGACAACCGAGACTAATTCATTATACATTTCCTTTCTAGCTCCGACGCAGACGATCTTCCGATGTCAACATTTGTCAATCTCCGTCTTTAAACTTAAAATAACGTACTTTAGACTTACAAAGTTTTCTTAAGTATTCAGTAATGTTTCTACTGGAATATAATCTTATCATTGATAATTTTTTCTGATGATGGGAATTGATACATTTTGAAAAGTTAGAATTAAATTCAAGACAGAGTGGCTTATAAATTTGTAAATTGCTATAAGAAAAAAGACCAGCATTAAAAATTGACTCCTTGTATTGCATTTAGTAGAAGCTGACAGTTGGAAGTATAAATAAAAAGAAAATATATTTTGTGTGGGAGAGAGAGGGGAGAGAGAAGTGCTTTAAGTCAGTTCTACACTAATTCTAGATTTTTTTAGGCATAACGATGTCGTTACAGTATGATGGAGAGAGTCCATGGCGCCCGGGCTAGGTAAAGTATGCATAATGGAGTTGCCAGCTCCTAAACACTTAGCAGTCAGTCATTCCTTGGTTCAGTAATTATAATTCAGATATTTTGAAAGGCCCTAATACTATATGTTAATTCAAATCTAAGCCTGGATATATAAACATTAAAAGAAACCCCAGATTTTAAGCCCTGTCCTGGTTTGGACACCTGTGCTTGTTCAGATTTTGATCACTGCTGTCAGAAAATATCTCTGAACATGCAGGCAGCACTCTACAGTCTAGACATAAAGATGAAGCAAGTCAGAATTTGAATTCATAATTTTATTTTAAAGAAATGTTTAAAGGATTGATACATTGGAGGATAAGTTTGAGACTACTCTGGCTGTAGACCTCATATAAAATTTTGTAATAAACTTCATTTTTGTGGACACTGGATATTTGTTATAAAGAGGAAAGATTTAGTAATAAGTGCTGGATATTTGTTATAAAGAGGAAAGATTTAGTAATAAGCGCTTTAAAGAAATGGAGCTATGTGTTTTCAAGGGATATTTAGTCCTACTTATATCTATTGTGCCTGGGTAAGTCAGCTGCTTATAAACAGTATTGCAAAAAAGTCTTGTGTTCTTTTTTAGCTCACCTGAGCACAATATGCTCAAGGTGAGCTTTTGTGATCACCCTGTGTCCATCGTGTGTCGTCAACAATTTGCTTTAAATGACATCTCCTCTGAAACTGCTGGACAGAATTTGATTGGCAGGGATGATCCTTGGGCGAACCTTCACAAAAGTTGCTTAAATAAACTTGATCCATGTAGAACTCTGGTTGCCATAGCAACGGAAAGAAAAAAATATCTCCTTCAAAACTGCTGGCCAGATTTCAAAATATTTAGTACAGATGTTTCTTGGGTAACCCTCTACCAAGGTTGCTAAAATTATTCTGATCTGAGAAAAAATAACATGGCCGCCAGGTGCTGGGCTAATTTATCTTAAATTACCCTCTACCAAAACAAATGTCATATTTAACTTTGTTTGCATTTTTGCATCCACATTTATGAAGCAATCTAAATCAGATTTATACATAATGTTAATAAACAAAGGATCGTTTTGCCTTGTATGGGAGTTATGGGCCATAATCCTTAAGGTTGCCTTTAGGGCAGAGGTACTCAGGTGAGCAATATAGGGCCATCATGGCTCTTTTGTTTATATAAATCAGGTCAATATCCCAAAATTACAAATAGATAATTTGATACATTTTTTAAGTTTGTAAGCAATGGAAAGGTCCAAGGTCGGTTCAATAGAAATATAACTGAATAGATAATTATTAAAGAAAAACATGTTTTTTCTTTATTTTTTTGTATGGAGTGTGTACAGACAATTTTTTCATATAAAACTACAAATGGATTTTTTTTTTTAACATTTCTTCTAGATTACTACTACAGGTATTTTAAACTTAAACAGGTTTCGGAGTTGGCAACCGCATAATTGTAAAATGAAGAATGAGAGAATAAAATGATTGGCTTTTGTATTTTTGAAGGCAGATTTGTATAGAAGTAAATATTGAACACCATAATGATATAAAGAATCTTTAAGATACCTTTAAGAATGACAAAATTGTTAAGTACATATTTCTAAAACAGTATCTTAATCATGTATTAACTTCAGGAATTTAAACTGGTAAATGTTTTTATTTTCTCAAATAAAAGGTTCCAGTGTTCTAGGACCATTTCAAGTTGTTTATTAGTACATATTTAGTTTATGGAAGCCTCTTTAATCAAAATGCTTCAATATCCTCAAGTCTGTAAAATTGCCAGTTTCAAATTATAATGATTAGAATACAATTTTGTGCATAGAAATTGGGAAAAAATGCAATAATCTGCCTTCAGAAAGAAATGCTTTTGTCTACAGTATAAACATTCTTTTTCAATAATGCTTTTATGATACCTTACTTTCTATTAATATTTTTATTGGTTTCTGAGATACACTTGACTAATGGCTGCTTGATGTCGCGACCATGTGTCGTGACCTTTCTTTTTTCTGCTTACAGGTGGGAAAACGCCGGACCCACAGGCTCGAACCTACCAGCAGATCCTCGCGGAGAAGGCCCTTGCTCAGCAAGAGGTGAGATTTTTAGCTCACCTGAGCACTTGTGCTCGGGTGAGCTTTTGTGATCGCCTTTTGTCCGTCGTGCGTCGTCCGTCGTCCGTCGTCAACAATTGCTTGTGAACACTCTAGAGGCCACAGTTTTGGCCCAATCTTCATGAAACTTGGTCAGGATGTTTGTCTACATGATATCTCGGATGAGTTCGAAATTGGGTCATGTGGGGTCAAAAACTAGGTCACTAGGTCAAATCTTAGAAAAACCTTGTGAACACTCTACAGGCCACAATTTTGGCCCAATCTTCATGAAACTTGGTCAGGATGTTTGTCTACATGATATCTCAGATGAGTTCGAAATTGGGTCATGTGGGGTCAAAAACTAGGTCACTAGGTCAAATCTTAGAAAAAGCTTGTGAACACTCTAGAGGCCACAGTTTTGGCCCAATCTTCATGAAACTTGGTCAGGATGTTTGTCTACATGATATCTTCGATGAGTTCGAAATTGGGTCATGTGGGGTCAAAAACTAGGTCACCAGGTCAAATCTTAGAAAAAGCTTGTGAACACTCTACAGGCCATAGTTTTGGCCCAATCTTCATAAAATTTGGTCAGGATGTTTGTCTACATGATATCTCAGATGAGTTCGAAATTGGGTCACATGGGGTCAAAAACTAGGTCACCAGGGAAAATCTTAGAAAAACCTTGTGAACACTCTAGAGGCCACAGTTTTAGCCCAATCTTCATGAAAAATGGTCAGGGTGTTTGTCTACATGATATCTCAGATGAGTTCGAAATGGGTAATGGGGTCAAAAACTAGGTCACCAGGTCAAATCTTAGAAAAACCTTTTGAACACTGTACAGGCCACTGTTTTGGCCTAATCTTCATAAATTTTGGTCAGGATGTTTGTCTACATGATATCTTGCATGAGTTTGAAATTGGGTCATGTGGGATCAAAAACTAGGTCACCAGGTCAAATCTAAGGAAAACCTTGTGAACTCTCTAGAGGCCACAGTTTTGCCTATCTTCAATAGATTTGGTCAGGATGTTTGTCTAATTGATATTTGGATGAGTTTGAAAATGGTCATGGGTCAAAAACTAGGTCACCAGGTCAAATCTAAGAAAAACCTTGTGAACACTCTAGAGGCCTACATTTTTGTCCCAGTCTTCATTAAACTTAATATGAATGATGACTGCATGAATTCCCAGTTGAGTGCAAATTCAGGTAGGATCAATATGTAGGTCACTTAGTCAAATGTTAGAAAAACACTTTTAGATGCCAGATTTTTTGTCATTATGCCTAACACTGCCATCTTACTCAGGTGAGCGACACAGGGCCATCTTGGCCCTCTTGTTTTTTAAACCTTTCAAAGAAAAAGGGATTGTACAGGAATTATGCTTTTCAACTTACATCCCATCCTGCCATGTTCAACACTCACATGTGAGAATGTAAAGGTATTGACCACCTGTATTGATAGTTATATTTGATACAGTCAGATCTATGTAAGGGGCACTACTGATTTACAGCAAGGCCAGGGACTTGATTCTGAGCACTCAAATACTACAGAATTTAACCTCTGAATAACCGCCACCTTGAGATAAAGGCCAGTTTTCAGTTTTTCTTATGTGACCTTTGTTCACAAGTTGAGCTCTGTATTTCTTTAAGGCATTCTGATGGGCCAGACTTACGACATTGGTCAGTCTTGTGACACATTTCAGAAGGGTCAGTCAGAATATCTGGTTATAATCCAGGCAGCAATGAATACAGTAGTAAGAACTGTCCCGTCTAATAATAATCATCAGAAAAATAATCTCATTTGGTCAAATAAGTAATAACTTGTCCATTTTCAGAGACATATTAAAGTTCTATGTCAAATAAGAGAAGCTTTCCATTTTCAATGGGAGATAGAAGATCTGTGTCTGTTCTTTGTATGACTGATTTAGATTTTTAAAGTTTTTTTTTCTCACATCAGCAGATATAAATGAGATTATAAACAAAATAATACAACATATCTCTCAAAACCTATCTCTGTGTCAATGCCTGAATCAGCAAGTTATCAAATAGTCAAAATTTCGCAGTGTGACTAGTTTTGGATGCAAACAACAGTGTATTATTTATTGTAATCACCGTAAATGTTAGTATCTAGAGTAAGAAATTAATGATTACAGAAAGGGCTGAGGGAACAGATGAGAGAGAAGGCCAAGGCTGGCGACCTGAAGGCTGTCAACGGGTCACAACAGAAACTCCCAGAGAAGAAGAAGCGTCGCTGGGACCAGGCTGCGGGGGTGGGGGATGAACCTGCCAAAAAGAAGACATCAACCTGGGACCAGGCTGAGGTCACAACTCCTTCTAATGTAAGTCTTAGTTTTATACACATATGAAAATTTAAGCCATTGGAGTATTAAAGAAATGTTATTTGCTTCTTGAGTAAGAAATAGCCTTGATGTTTGTTAAATTTTTTTTTTAATCAAATTGCATGTTTCTAAAAATGATCACAAATAATGATTATATTCAGTCCTGAATAGAAATCGGTGACAAAAGTAGTATGTTACTCAGGGTTCCCATGCTATCTGGACATGTATTTGCTCTAAGCCCTGATCCCTTTGACCTGTAGTTTCACACTAAAATGTTGTTACAGAAACAATGGGATGAAACGCCTGGAAAATCCAAGGGTTCCATGACACCTGGGGCCACCCCAGGGGCCAGCACCAGAATGTGGGATGCCACTCCCGGACATGCTACCCCAGGGGCGACCACCCCTGGGCGAGAAACACCTGGACACCAAGCTACACCCAGTGCTAGAAGAAACAGATGGGATGAAACACCGAGGACAGAGAGAGGTATGCTAGAAGTTTAATTGAATTGAGCAGGACAAGGGGAACTATATTGGAATCACTTTTTTTTCTGTTGCAATCCTATGGCATGTTTTCAAATTGCTACTACTATTGCGGAGAGGTTGAATCATCTACAGGGATAGGTCTACTTCTCTTGTATAGATATATTAAATCAGTTGTCAGATTGGTTTTTTGTGTATATCTAAATGTGTTTGTAATTCATTGAAAAAATTGCTAACTTTCTTTAATCTTTTGTTTTACATGTAAAAAAATACATTGAAGCAAAAAAGAAAATTTTGGGCATAATTTAAGATCATTTCACTTCATTGAAAAAAATCCATAAGTAGCATTTGACTTAGCTGTTGTATTATCTGCTTTCAGAGACCCCTGGTCACACAACACCTGGTGGAGGCCAGCATGCGGGGTGGGCAGAGACCCCCAAGACAGACAGGGGCGGGGACCTGATAGAAGACACACCCACCCCAGCAGCAAATAAGCGACGATCTCGCTGGGACGAGACACCAGGAGCCCAAACTCCTGGCTCAATGACCCCTGGGGGCATGACACCTAGTATGACCCCAGGCCAGAACACCCTGGCGGTATGACCCCAAGTGGCATGCATACCCCAGGGGGAGGGACGCCTAGTGGCTTTACCCCTGGTGGATTGACCCCAGGTGGGTTCACGCCAAGCGGAGTTACCCCAACTGGAGCAAAGGCCATGGCGATGGCTACCCCCACCCCAGGGCACCTGATGTCGATGACCCCAGAACAGCTGCAGGCTTACACATGGCAAAGAGAGATCGACGAGAGGAATAGGCCACTCAGCGATGAAGAACTTGACTCTATGTTCCCGCAAGGATACAAGGTAGATAACTCATATCTCGATCAAAAAAGAAAGAGTTCATTTGAGTTATCCAGTCCATGTCTTGTCCTGTTGTAGTTTTTTGTTTCTTTAATTTTTTCATCCCTAGATGCCCTGGAGTCATATAATTTGAAAAAATCTGCTGGACTGTACCCACATTCAGATATAATAATATATGACCTTTGCTTTCATTTTATCTTGACCTGTACCAATATTTTAATAGGATGGTTAAAAATGCCTAACTGTTTTTATCTTCAGTAATCTCCTCTGGTAGACCTTTTGATTTGAAATAAACTGGGTAAAATACTAGGAAATTTCATTAGAAAGCAGATTGACAATAGACATAAAAATAATAATTTTTTTAATAAAAATTCTAGGTGCTGCAACCACCTACTGGGTATATTCCTATCCGTACACCCGCCAGGAAGCTGATTGCTACACCCACTCCAATGGCAGGCACTCCTCAGGGATTTAGGATGCAGACTCCAGACACAAAAACATCTGTTGTAGATATGCAGCCAAAAGGTAACTTAAGACTTAAAACTCTGAGGATATATCTGTAATGTTAACCAATGTCCATTCATCAGATTGTCATTCTGTTCTTTCAAAATACAACAGTGTTTCAGATTGATAAAAAGAAGGAAAAAAACAGATGATCATTTCTGTGCTTTTTTGTGTCATCTGCTGTAAGCAGAAGTGTCACATTGGGATCACTTTTCTGTTGTCTGTCTGTCCGACCATCTGTCTGTCTGTCACACTTTTTCCGTTACACTTCAGCAGGTGACACACATGTTGAGAGAGATGAGGGTGATTATGTGCTCAGTTATAGCCCTTTGTTATCCTTAAATCTGTGCTACAAATTCATTATACCCCAGCTTAACAGAAGTGGCAGCTATATAGGAATCTTTTTTTTTTTTTTCTCTGACTTAATTGAAAGAAGTTGAACTCATTTGACAACAGATCAATTTGCTGGTTCAAGGGGGGATTGTCCGCTAGAATTATATGGTTATGTTTATGATAAATACAACAGTGAACATCTAATTATTATTTGTTAGAGATCACAATCATGAAAAAATGACAAGTTATAGCATTTAAATCAATTGGACAACCAGTCAAAGTAGCACTTTGTGACATGCGTTTTGTATTCAGTATGTTGAATGTGGGCTGTAAATAGAAGGATAGCCATCACAATTGAACAGAAAAAGGAAATGGAACTGGTCCCAAAATAAGTGAAACAAGTTGGTAACATGTTAGACTCATGGAGGGAAAAATTGACCATAGCAAAGACTGAGTGTGTAACTGTTCCAGCTTCTGCAATAATATGCATTTTGAACAGTTTCTTGGTCAAACTTTGATAGATATATAGGTATGTTTCCATGTACTCTATGTTACATCTGGTGTGTTTTCATATACTGTATGTTATATCTGGTGTTTCCAGGCAACCTGCCAATGATGAAGCCAGATGACATGCAGTACTTTGACAAGCTTCTTGTTGATGTGGATGAGGAAACTCTGACACCGGAGGAACAGAAGGAACGGAAGATCATGAAGTTGTTGCTAAAAATAAAAAATGGAACTCCACCCATGAGAAAAGTAAGTAGACTTGAGAGTCATCAAGTCTGGCATTGTAATTATCATAACCTACTTCCATATAAATAGGATAAATAAAGGAACTATTGAAGTTTCAGAAAATGCAGAAATCAACTTTTCTAGTATAGCAGTTTATCAAAATGAAAAAAAAAAAAAAAAAAAAAAAAAAAATTCACTTTAGGAACATAAGGTGTTTTAAGTATTTCTTTTTATGAGTAAAACTGGCTCCCTGGTTGAATATAGTGTTTCTAAAGTAGAATAGAATTATGTTAGACAATAATTGTGAAAGAAAACAATTTTGTGGCATATTGTGTTTAAGCTTGATCTAATAGAACAAATCATTTAATCGTTTAATCACATGTAATTTCCCCACTGTTAAAGTTTGCAGTAATTATACAATGAATATCACGCGCTGTATATGTAGATCTCCATTTCAGGCTGCGCTAAGGCAGGTCACAGACAAGGCGCGGGAGTTTGGGGCTGGGCCGCTCTTCAACCAAATCCTGCCCCTTCTCATGTCACCGACATTGGAGGACCAGGAGAGACATCTTCTGGTCAAGGTTATTGACCGTATCCTGTATAAGCTGGATGATCTCGTCCGTCCTTATGTTCACAAGATACTTGTCGTTATTGAACCGCTCTTGATTGACGAAGATTACTATGCCAGAGTGGAAGGCAGAGAGATCATCTCAAATTTGGCTAAGGTATGTCCACCATCCCAGACCATCAATTCATATTATCAGATTTATTCAGTAAGGCTAAATGGTCGATCTATCCAGAAACAGAAGTAAAAGGGTCAATCTATTATTGAGAGGTTAAAGGGTTGATCTATTCGGAAACCGGGGTTAAAGGTTGATCTATTCATCAACATAGTTTAACTGTTAAATGGAAACAATGGTGATATTTTTAGCTCACCTGAGCATTCTGTGCTCAAGGTGAGCATTTGTGATAACCCTGTGTCCGTCTTAGTGCGATGTACATCATCCGGCATCAACAATTTGCTTTAAACTACATCTCTGAAACTCAGACAAAATTTGATTAAACTTTGCAGGGATGATCCTTGGGTGAACCTTCACAAAATTTCCTAAAATAAACTTGATCCATGAAGAACTCTGGTTGTCATGGCAACAGAAAAAAAAAAAATGAAAACTTTAACAATCATCTTCTTCAAAAGTACCTGCCAGATTTAAAAATGATTAAGTACAGATTTTCCTTAGGTTAAGTACAGATTTTCCTTAGGTAACCCCCTACCAAGATTGTTAAGATAATTCCTATCCATAAAAATTTGATTTAAATATATAAAGTGAAAACTGTAAATAACATCTCTGAAACCACTAGACAGAATTTGATTAAATTTAGCAGGGATGATCCTTGGGGGAATCTCGACAAAAGTTGCTAAAATAAACTTGATCCATGTAGAAATCTGGTTGTCATGGCAACAGAAAGAAAAAAAATGAAAACTTTAAAAATCATCTTCAAAACTACTGGCCAGATTCCAAAATGTTTTAGTGCAGATGTTCCTTGGGTAACCCTCTACCCAGATTGCTAAAATTATTCCTATCCATAAAAAAACATGGCTGCTAGGGGCAGGACTAATTTGCCTTAAATGTATGTAGTGAAAACTTTAAACAACATCTCCTGAAACTGCTGGACAGACTTTTATTAAGCTTGGCAGGGATGACCCATGGGTGAACCTTCACAAAAGTTGTTAAAATAAACTTGATCCATGTAGAACTCTGGTTGCCTTGACGATGGAAAGAAAAAAAATGAGAACTTGTAAAATCATCTTTCTCAAAAGTACTGGCCAGATTTCAAAATGTTTTAATACAGATTTACCTTGGATAACCCTATACTCAAGTGAGAGATCCAGGGCCTCTAAGGACCTCATGTTTATGTTCTTATTCCATACAATGGTGTCAGATGCCTAGAGGGTTTTATTTTTTTTAAAAATCGTTTTTATTTACTCAACCTTAAATCTTATTTATGATCTCATTTCAGAAAAAAAAATATATACAATGTTTTCAAAATTTACAAGCTGTGTGAGTATCTAACAAATTAAGATTGTAACAAAAAAAAAACAATAATATATTTGATGAAAGAGTCATAAAGTGTCAGCAAACCTCCTTAAACTCAATCTTGTTTCAAAGTTCATCATTTGTATTCCAGGCTGCTGGTTTGGCTACCATGATTTCCACCATGAGACCTGACATTGACAACATGGACGAGTATGTGCGTAACACAACAGCAAGAGCCTTCGCTGTTGTCGCCTCTGCGCTCGGTATTCCCTCCCTCCTCCCATTCTTGAAGGCTGTGTGTAAGAGTAAGAAGTCCTGGCAGGCCAGACATACAGGCATAAAGATTGTGCAGCAGATCGCCATCTTGATGGGTTGTGCAATCTTACCACATCTCAAGTCTCTTGTGGAAATTATAGAGCATGGTAAGACATAAGCCATTCTTTTTATGGTAAATTAGGTGCTGATATTGGGCTCCATCATCTTCCAAAATATGCATTTCTTCCCAACCTGAAAAGAGATCCTCCCTTGGTTCCAATTTGTGTCATTTAATGATCTATTTATTGATTTACAACACGCCTATCAAAAGGTCCCATCCTTTTGCTTTTCCTTCCATTTTAGGTTCTGGGTAATATAAGGGAGGGAAAAATCTATTTCTATCCCAGCTTTAAAAAGTAAAGTAGAGCTAAACAGGAATCACACAGATTGTTCAGTCACATATTATTGTGTTGTTGTGCCCACAAAATCTTATTTATCTTCTCACACTATTGTTTAAGTAATGTATTTGAGGTATTGATTTTCCTCAGTGATAGCTCAAGTTACAGTTCAACAAACATTAACATCACATGAGATCATAACCATATGAATATCATATAAAGATTCCACTCCATACTTGGAGGTTTCTTAATATTTCACATGCCTAAATGTGTGTGCTGGATGACTAGTCCAATGTTAACTGTGTTCACATTGTGTGTTTAAGGTTTGGTGGATGAACAACAGAAAGTGCGAACCATTACTGCCCTTGCTCTAGCTGCGCTGGCAGAAGCGGCAACGCCCTACGGTATCGAGTCCTTTGACAGTGTTCTGAAACCCCTCTGGAAGGGTATCCGGCAGCACAGAGGAAAGGTGAGTGTCTTAAGTGTCCCGTGTTGCAGAAATCTACTGATTCATTAAGGACTTGTCATTATTTATAGCTCCCTGTGGTCTCAAGTAGACCCTTTAAAAAGCTTCAGCTTATGTTTTGCCCTTTTATTTTAAGGTTATGTATTAACATATTTGCTTGATTACAATAACATTGATGTTATATGATATTTTTTCATGCAAATGTCTGTCATTTCCTTGTTGTACAGTTATCTCATAGATATAATACCTCCAGTTTAAAAAGTAACATCTATCTAGATATCAGTAAATGTTCTTCATTTGTGAATACTTAGGATTGGATGTTTATTTAAATGATTCTGAATGGAGGCTCGGTTATCAGTGTTTATAAAAACTGTTATCACCCACAGGGTTTGGCTGCCTTCCTGAAAGCCATCGGTTACTTGATCCCCTTGATGGACGCTGAGTACGCTAACTACTACACCAGGGAAGTGATGTTGATCCTCAAGAGAGAGTTTCAGTCTCCCGACGAAGAAATGAAGAAGATCGTATTGAAGGTGGTGAAGCAGTGCTGTGCTACAGATGGTGTCGAGCCTCAGTATATCAAGGATGAAATCCTGCCGCCGTTCTTCAAACATTTCTGGAACCAGAGGATGGCACTGGACAGACGAAACTACAGACAGGTGAGTTTTTGTTTGTATGTTGATGATAGGTTGGAAAATAGCATGTTAAATTTATATAATGAGGAGAGACCTTGGGTGTAAAATTGTATTTTTAATTTCTATAATGAGGATAGACTTTATGTGTAAAATCACATGTTAAATTTCTATAATGAGGATAGACTTTATGTGTAAAATCACATGTTAAATTTCTATAATGAGGATAGACTTTATGTGTAAAATCACATGTTAAATTTCTATAATGAGGATAGACTTTATGTGTAAAATCACATGTTAAATTTCTATAATGAGGATAGACCTAAGGAATTTAAGGGGGGGTATGGAATGTGAGGTCCATAGTTTGTGCCATATGATGAGATTTGGCTTTATACACAATATGACAGAGAGTGCATAGGTATCGGGATGCGATATACATATACAGTGCAAACTGTCTATAACGACACCTGTTCATAACAACATCCTGTATTATCCAACTCTTTTCGTCTGTCCCATCGTTTTTCCTATTCAGAGTCTGTTTGAATAACAACAACACCTTTCTTACCTGTAATCTGACAAACAGTTTTGATCCCCTTAGTTATAATTGCACTATAATTACACTGTTTTATCCGACACATCTGCAAACCATTACTTTTTGGCGTTAAAACAATTACAATTACGAATCAATTATAATATTGTTAACTAACTTTCATGATAAACTTTGCTCATGTATTTTTGTTTACACATGTATACGTGTATTTCAACATTATTTTCGGAATTATTTAATTTAATGTCATATATAGCAAATACATGAACTCAATTTTAAAGGTACGGTTTATAATGACCTGCCTTATCCGACAACCTGTCTTATCCGACATTGTCAGTTGGTCCCAGTGGGTGTCGGATAAGACAGGTTTTACTGTATCAGAAATAACATTTTTATTTTACTCTTTCACCAAAAAAATAAATTGAGCTATATATACAAGAACCACATGTTGTCCCATATGGATATGTCAGACCCCGTTATACAAAAAGTTGAATGTATTTTCATATAGTTGAGTCACGAAGATGTAGGTCAAGGTAGTTTAGAAGGTCAGATATATCACCTTTAGTGATCATTTAGGTCACAACTTTCAAGAGGATTTTCATGGTATGAACAAATAGTCATAAATATATGTTCTTAAAAATAAAGGTTTTAATGTGGCTTCAATTTTTTATTTCAGCTGGTGGACACAACTGTCGAGATTGCAAACAAAGTTGGAGCGGCGGAAATCATCGGACGTGTGGTTGATGACTTAAAGGATGAAGCGGAACAGTACCGTAAGATGGTTATGGAGACAATTGAGAAAGTGATGTCAAATCTCGGTGCTGCCGACATAGATTCACGTCTAGAAGAACAGCTTATTGACGGTATCCTGTACGCCTTCCAGGAACAGACAACTGAGGTAAGGAACTTAATGAATCAGTCTTATATGTATCCGTCTATTTTAAACTTGTTTAAGTCTTCCTATTATCAAATGATGTATTTCAGTTTTATTTTTACCTGAATTTTCTCATTAGACTATGAAAAGTGTGAAGTACTGGTCCAACCCAGGAACTATGGAAAGAGGTTCTTTGAAAAGTGTGAAGTACTGGTCCAACCCAGGAACTATGGAAAAAGGTTCTTTGAAAAGTGTGAAGTACTGGTCCAACCCAGGAACTATGGAAAGAGGGTTGTTAAAGTTAATGTGATTTGTCAGCAAATGAATTTCCAAGAAAATGTGTAAATTTGATCATTTGATTCTCTGTTCTAGGATGTGGTCATGTTGAATGGGTTCGGGACAGTGGTGAATGCCCTGGGAAAAAGAGTGAAGCCCTACCTGCCCCAGATTTGTGGTACAATCCTTTGGCGTCTCAATAACAAGTCGGCCAAGGTGCGACAACAGGCAGCAGATCTCATCTCCAGAATTGCAATAGTCATGAAAACATGCCAAGAGGTAAAAACACCTTGTGTTTTTGTTTGTAAGGCCTGGTAAAAATATTTGTATAGGATAGTAGTCTCAAATTAGGCTTGATAAGGTAAATGGATTGATTTCATTTGTAGAGAAAAGCATCTGTTCGCACAGATCACACTGTTGCTCAGATACTACACAATCTGTACAGCAAATCCATTTTGACATATACCATTTTAAGTTCTAGTGAATGAATATTAATCAGGTCTAACATTTGTTGATGAATGTTCATGATGTAAATGGTTGATAATGTATACCTGTAAATCACCCTCAGTGATAGCTCTAGTTCTCATGTAGTTACGGATTCAGGATTAAGCAGGATGTGAAGAGACATAGGTGTTAACGGTCCTGTGTTCTTGTTTTACAGGAGAAGCTGATGGGTCACTTGGGTGTGGTCCTGTATGAGTATCTGGGAGAGGAGTATCCGGAGGTGCTGGGCTCAATCCTGGGAGCCCTCAAGGCCATTGTCAATGTGATCGGAATGACCAAGATGACTCCGCCTATCAAGGATCTCCTGCCCAGGCTGACACCCATCTTAAAGAACAGGTATGGTGTTGGTATCCGTTCTGTAGCTGACCGGTTTTGGATATGTGTGTGTTGAGGAGATATTCCACATTTGCTGTATTGCTTTTGCATTATGGATAACGTCTAGGTGCAAAATCTTAATCTTTATTATTACTTTTATCTTTTCCTTTCATACTATCCTCAAGGTAAAGTCTGTGTAATTGTTCTCCAATGTCTTGGACAAGTTAACCTCTACCAAGATAACCAAGGTACCCTAATTAAACATTAGGAAACCTTGGTTATCTCCGTGAAAAGCCACAAGGTCAGAAATGTAGCAGAACCATTACACGGACTACCTTAACTGCTTTACACTTTGACTCAAGATTTGTATTGTTTGCTACTTAACAGACTAATATGAAGGAAACACTGTAATAGCAGTTGAGACTAAAAATGTTATCTGAAAGTCTCTTATCTTTGATGATGTTAAATCTGTTATTTTAAGTGTTAAGGAGTCAGAAGTAATTGTTGATTACAAAACTATGTAATATAACACATACATCTTACAAGAAAATTTTCATCTATTTCAGACATGAGAAAGTGCAAGAAAATTGTATTGACCTGGTAGGAAGAATTGCGGACCGCGGAGCGGAGTTTGTGTCAGCCAGGGAGTGGATGAGGATCTGTTTTGAACTTCTGGAGCTGCTTAAAGCTCACAAGAAAGCCATTAGGAGGGCAACAGTGAACACGTTCGGATATATTGCCAAAGCCATCGGGTAAGACCCCTTAGATATTTATCTTAAAAAAAAAGAAATGAGAATACGTAGGCTGCCAGCTAAACATTTTGCTACAAAAAAAATGCTTTAAGATTTGTTCAGTTCTCAGCTGATATTAAAAGAAAGCTGTTAAGGCCCACCTAGTTGACCAGAATTTTTAGATTTTGGCATATTTCTTAAAAATTGCTGTAGAACATGGGTTGTTATTTTCCTCTGACCAGTTGCCTGTGTGTTCAGGGTCTTCCTAACCTGTATTCAGTTAGTGGTAGCAGTACGACAGATTTATTGTTGCAGCAATAAAAAAAAATCCAATACAACATAAAATCTAAATGTTGTTAATGCCGAGTCCGATGTTTCTTAAGATCTATTTATGTATTTACAGAGATTGTTTTATTTCTCACAATTTTGTTAGTTGTAAAAAAAAAAGAAGGAAAAAAATTACATCCATTCTCATAAAAGAAAATGAACAAAACAGTTGGAATATTTTCCATGTGCAAAAAATTTGGCATTTAATGTCTGTGTCAAAAAATATTACCTTAAAGAAAATATTTTACATGTAAATAATACTTCTTGATTTGTTTTATCTAGCCCCCATGACGTATTGGCAACATTGCTGAACAACTTGAAGGTCCAGGAACGACAGAACCGTGTGTGTACAACGGTTGCCATAGCTATCGTTGCAGAGACATGCTCTCCCTTCACGGTACTTCCCGCACTCATGAATGAATACAGAGTTCCAGAGTTGAACGTCCAGAACGGAGTGTTAAAGTCCTTGTCTTTTATGTTTGAGTATATCGGAGAAATGGGAAAGGATTACATCTACGCTGTGACTCCTCTGTTTGAAGATGCCTTGATGGACAGGTATTACCAGTAGTCTTCTTGTTTTTTGACATTTCTATCTCAAATTTATTGTTTTATCAAGTTTTATTCAATCCTTTATCAATAATATCTTTACCCAAATTGAGCTAATCAGAATATGCATTGTGACCATTATTGAATGTAAAATGACTTTGGATCTGAAGGTTGTATGTTCAAGCCCCATTACATATTAGGCAAAAAAAAAAAATCCATTTCTGGTCTCCCGACTGACCCTCTTTTTCCCTTTTCCTACCTTGTGTTTCATGTAAAAAAAAAAAAAAAAAAAATCCCGACCTACTGACCCTCTATTTTATTTGCTGGAGACCAGAAACGGAACTACTTTTTTTTTGGCCTTACTGGTACAAACCAGGAACCGTTGAGAAGTATTAGTATAAGTAGTTAGAACTTTTTCCCAAGTTACCTAAAAAGAATTGAGTTTGAATAAGTAAAATGTTTTTTGTTTTTTTTATCAAAGATAACAAGAACATATGAAATGTTGGAGAAAAAACTTATTTTCTTGAATAAAACCATGTTCAGTGTAGTGCAAGCTTTAAATTTACTTGGTAATTTCTAATTGGCCGCCTACTGTTACAGAGACCTGGTTCACAGACAAACATCCATGTCAGCCATTCAACATATGGCGCTGGGTGTTTTCGGCTTCGGATGCGAGGACGCCCTGACCCACCTGATGAATTATGTATGGCCCAATGTGTTCGAGACCTCACCCCACGTGGTGCAGGCCTTCATGGGCGCAATAGAGGGCATGCGAGTTGGAGTGGGCCCCGCAAGAGTCTTACAATATACATTACAGGTGAGCTGGTCTTCTTATGGGTGGGATTTTTTTTAACAGTCTTGTTTATGTTTTTACCATCTAGTGATATTTGTAGTGATATTTAGTCAACTTATTGAAGATGCAAGTAAATCTACTTTTACATTGTATAATGCTGCTTTCTATATAATGCATATTTTATTGACATAAAAAGGGGTGGGGAAAGGGTATTTTAAATGATGATGTTCATTTCCTTTTTGATAAAATTGGTAAGATATTTACCAACTCTTGAAGCAGTATTGTTAGAGACCTACATAGATTCTCAGGTGTTTAATGAATAGATGTTGATTGTAATTAAATTGTGTTCAGGAGCATTAAGTAATGTATGTACCCCAGCTAAATATAGAAACTTAATATGCAAAATCCTAATTTATCTTATATAAAATTAACTTTTGCCTGTCAACTTAAATACATTTTTGTAAGACTTTTTTTTCTGTTACAGGGGCTATTCCACCCGGCGAGGAAGGTTCGAGACGTGTATTGGAAGGTTTACAATACGGTGTATATTGGGGCACAGGACGCGATGATACCCGCATATCCCAGAGTGCCAAACGACAACAAAAACAACTTTATGAGATATGAGTTGGACTATGTCCTGTGATCTTAACACCATCTGAGGACCTTGTTATAATAATTTTTTTTTTTAAAAATCAGGAAATAAATGTTTATTAAAAAACTATTTTAAGGGAAAAAAAATAGTTTGAATTTGTGAACAGTGTGAGAAAGTGAAATATCAGTATGAAAATGAGTTCAAATAGGTTTTCCATACAACTTGACTAGTGAATATTTTGAAGTATCTTTATGATTTGGATGTGTTTACAAGAACTGTTTTCCTTTGACATTGTGAGCTTTGAAAATCAAGAGGGAGGGGTTATTTGCTATAATTAAGATGATGTATGGCTCTTATCTTGGTGTGGGGGGATGTGTACAATATTCTGTTTATTTCTTATGCATCATCCTTTCAAGTAAGTGTTAATTTATGGTATATGATGTCACAGTTGCATACAAAATCATGTTAATTTCAGGTATGTCACATGTACTAAAAATAGTGTTAACATCTGTGCATACTGATGTTCATAGGTAAGGGTGTGGATTAGATAAAGAGCCAGAATAAAACTTGAATTAAGATCATTTTTATGCCATATGTTGACAATAGAAATATGGGGTTGAGTGCAAAATGTTCAGAAACCACTTTATAGCACATGTTATGTTGAATTTTTGGTCAATAAGTAGAAAGGTCCTGTGTTTACTTGAAAAGAACAAAAAAATAACTTATTTTATTTATCAGTGATTTAAAAAATACAACAACAACAACATTGCCCACAACATCAAATAACCTTGCATGGAAGGAAAGGTACATGTAAAATAACTGTAATTATGTATTATACAGGTGAAAAAAAAAAATTTACGCTGTCGACAATTGAACTGAAATACTCCTGTGTCATATTTCTGAGTCCACTTTTAATTCCATGAACCTTACATGGTTTATAACACTATCAGCCTTGTGTGTCAATATCTCCATATTTTTGAGACTTTGTAAATATCATAAATCTCATGTTACAGTCTTCGTATCATCAGTAAACACATCTTTGAAAGTACTTTTGTTCTTCTGTCTTGTGGTTTTTTTCTCTGTTGTTAATTTGCCTTAAGTCTGTATTTTGTGAACATTGTGATGGTGTTAGATTTTGGGTTGATTGGTAGATGCATTAACATCGTTGTCTAATAGGTTACAGGCTTAAATCAGTCACTTCTGTGATAAAAAGCAATAAGGTGAATTGCTAACTCAGTAATATTGACCAGAGCAGTGTGTTTAAAATCATTTCCTGACATTATACACTACCAAGAATGCCTTATATCATGCATCTTTCGGACTTGGTTTCTTAAATTTACAATTATACAATGTAATCTCAAAGAGCAAAGAGAGAAATTTTTAATCTTGAATAAATTCTGTCTCTTAAGGTGGTACGGCAGTTTATGTTAAGGTGGCATCGCAGCAGTTATGTTTAATGATAGAAAAATCATGGGACATTTGATGTTTCTTCTTGGAGATTTTGCTTATCTTTGAGATTTCATTGATTAAACATATGATTGAGAGGAAATAAGACATTTGTACCACAGAGAGAATTGGTCATATTAAACTAGAACTTGATTTTTTGTCAGGAAATTTAGAGTACTTCAACTGAATACACATTGACACAGGACACTCTTCAGTTTCTTTTGTGTACACATTGATTTTTGTTGAATAACAAAAATAAAAAAAAATGACATTGATAATAGTTTGCCTATAATGTATATCCTCCCCCCCCCTTTTTTATATTTTTATTTTTATTTTCTTAACTGAATTTGAAAATATTGACATAATACTTGATAAATACTTAAATTTTTGTGTCCCTACTTCAATTAGTGCAGTGTGGGCAGGGATATGCAGGGGTCCCTTTTGTACATCTTGTCCTGTCTCCTTGAATGTCGTTATTTCTGCAAAGAACGCTGGGACTTGTTGGAAGTTTACAGCATATCCAGTACATTGATTTGACCGAAAAACTTGTATAATAAAACTTTATTATATATAAGGTCATTGATTTTTAGCTCAACTATTCGAAGAATATGAGAGCTATTGTAGTCACCCTAGCGTCGGCTTCGGCGTTGCAGCTTTTGGTTAAAGTTTTGCATGCAAGTTACTATCAATCTTATATCTCAATAACCATTCATGGTATTGACTTGAAAGTTTATAAATATGTTCAGGGGCATCATACAACCAAGGTAGATAACTCTTGATGAAATATATTACAAATTATGGCTCCCTTTTAACTTAGAAATTTTGGTTAAAGTTTTGCATGCAAGATACTCTCATGCTTATATCTTAGTATCAAGCATGGGATTGATTTTAAACATCTTTAATACGTTTTGGGGTATCATACTTTCATGGTAGATAACTTTTATGGAATATTTACAATTATGCCCCTTTTTTAACTTAAATTTGTTAAAGTTTTGCATGCAAGGTACTTTCATGTTTATATCTCAGAGTCCAGGCATGGCATTGATTTGAAACATCTTTAATATGTTTAGGGGTATTATACTATAAAGGAAGATAACACTTGATGGAATAAATTAAAAAATTATGACCCCCTTTTAACTTAGAATTTTGGTTAAATTTTTGTATTCAAGCTACTATCCAGCTTATATCTCAGAAATTGCTTGTGGAATTGAATAGAAAGTTGAGGAGTGTCTTCAAGGGCATCAGAAAACAGGAGGATAACTTTTGGACTGATGCAAATTATGGCCCTCTTCTAACTTGGATTTTTGGTTAAAGTTTTGCATGCACAGTGTTATTGTGCTTATGTCTCAGTAACTAGGCATGGGATTGATTTTAGACATCATAAATATATTAAGGGGTATCAGACTATCAAGGTATATCATTTTTGACTATTATTATATACAGGGAATGTGAAGGGCAAGAATTTCAATAGATTTCATTTGATTTACCAACAAGCATTTGAATAGTCAAGCGTGCTGTCCTCTGACAGCTCTTGTTGTTTTGTTTTGTTTAATGGGCAGCAACGTACCAGGTACCTTTGGTTTACATGACTGCTTGACCCAAGGACTGTGGGTACAAGACCCATTTGGAACAAGAAACCCTTGATCTTTCTAGATACAAAGTACTAGTCCAATACATGAACTGTTACGATTGTTGAAACGTGTTTATCAGTTGTAAGAACAATGTGCAAATAGTGATACTTTAGGGTTAGAGTAGGTTTTTTAGCTCACCTGAGCACAACGTGCTCATGGTGAGCTTTTGTGATCGCCTTTTGTCCGTCGTCCGTGCGTGCATGCGTCCGTCGTCAACAATTTGCTTTAAACAACATCTCCTCATGAACCGCTGAAGTGATTTTGACCAAACTTCACAGGAATCATCCTTATGATGCCCTCTATCAAAGTTGTACAAATTATTCAGATTGGTTAAAAAAGTAGGTCACAGGAGCTAAAAATAGATTTTAAAAATGCAAACTTTGAAAATCTTCTTCTGCAAAACTGCAAGGCCTAGAGCTTAGATATTTGGTATGTAGCATCATCTTATGGGCCATTACCAAGATTGTACAAATCATAGTCCTACGGTGATAAATGCCCCCGCACCAGGGGTCACTTGTTTTATATAGAGTTATATAGGAAAATCTTTAAAAATCTTTTTCTATGAATCCATTAGGCCTAGAGCTTAGATATTTGGTATGTAGCATCTTCTTATGGTTCATTACCAAGATTGTTCAAATCATAGCCCTACGATGATAAATGCCCCTGCACCAGGGGTCACTTGTTTTACATAGAGTTATATAGGAAAATCTTTAAAAATCTTTTTCTATGAATCCATTAGGCCTAGAGCTTAGATATTTGGTATGTAGCATCTTCTTATGGTTCATTACCAAGATTGTTCAAATCATAGCCCTACGATGATAAATGCCCCTGCACCAGGGGTCACTTGTTTTACATAGAGTTATATAGGAAAATCTTTAAAAATCTTCTTCTATGAATCCATAAGGCCTAGAGATTAGATATTTGGTATGTAGCATCATCTTATGGTTCATTACCAAGATTGTACAAATCATGACCCTATGGTGATAAATGCCCCCACACCATGGGTCACTTGTTTTACATAGAGTTATATAGGAAAATCTTTAAAAATCTTCTTCTATGAATCCATAAGGCCTAGAGCTTAGATATTTGGTATGTAGCATCATCTTATGGTTCATTACCAAGATTGTACAAATCATGACCCTATGGTGATAAATGCCCCTGCACCATGGGTCACTTGTTTTACATAGAGTTATATAGGAAAATCTTTAAAAATCTTCTTCTATGAATCCATAAGGCCTAGAGCTTAGATATTTGGTATGTAGCATCATCTTATGGTTCATTACCAAGATTGTACAAATCATGACGCTATGGTGATAAATGCCCCCGCACCATGGGTCACTTGTTTTACATAGAGTTATATAGGAAAATCTTTAAAAATCTTCTTCTATGAATCTATAAGGCCTAGAGCTTAGATATTTGGTATGTAGCATCATCTTATGGTTCATTACCAAGATTGTACAAATCATGACTCTATAGTGATAAATGCCCCTGCACCATGGGTCACTTGTTTAACATAGAGTTATATAGGAAAATCTTTAAAAAAAATCTTCTTCTATGAATCCATAAGGCCTAGAGCTTAGATTTTTGGTATGTAGTATCATCTAATGGTTCATTATCAAGATTTTCAAAATGGTGGCCCTTTGGAGATAAATGACCCCGCACTAAGTCTTCTCCTCTGAAACCATAAGGCCCAGTGCTTATATATTTGGTGTGTAGTATTGTCAGGGCTAAAATGTTTAAGATTGAGTTATATCAGAATTCTTGTCTGTTTAAAAACCTTGTAATCAGTTGTAGCAATGGTACTCAGGTGAGCGATTCAGGGCCATCATGGCCCTCTTGTTTCAGTTTAAGCTTCGGATTAATTCGGTTCAGGTCATTATTCATTAAAAAACAAGAGCCCGAGGGCTCTAATCCGCTCACCCGAGTAAAGATAAAATGTCCCACCATAGGTTAAAGATCAAGGTAACAAGGTGTTTTTTTTAATGGTTGAAAAATTATCTAAATGTACAAAGCAATTCCTTTTTGTTGATATGTGATGTACATGTTGAGTAATTGTGCACAGTATCATTCAGATCTGATAAACAGTTGCTAATATTAGCCTATGTTGAAGAAAGTAACCCCCTGGGCGGGGCCAAGTTTGACCCCAGGGCCATTATTTGAACAAACTTGGTAGAGATTATTAGACAATGCTACATGCCAAATATCAGAGCTCCCGGCCATAAGGTTCCAGAGAAGAAAATTTTTCTAGATATATTCCTATATTAGCCTATGTTAAAGAAAGTGACCCCCAGTGCGGGGCCAATTTTGACCCCAGGGCCATAATTTGAACAAACTTGATAGAGATCCACTAGACAATGCTACATGCCAAATATCTAAGCTCTAGGCCATATGGTTTCAGAGAAGAAGATTTTTCTTGATTTGTTCCAATATTAGCCTATGTTAAAGAAAGTGACCCCCAGGGCGGGGCCAATTTTGACCCCAGGGCCATGATTTGAACAATCTTGGTAGAGATCCACTAGACAATGCTTCATGCCAAATATCTTAGCTCTAGGCCATACGGTTTCGGAGAAGAAGATTTTTCTAAGTTTTCCCTTTATAAGCCTATATAAATAAAGTGACCCCCGGGGCGGGGCCAATTTTGACCCCAGGGCCATGATTTGAACAATCTTGGTAGAGATCCACTAGACAATGCTACATGCCAAATATCTTAGCTCTAGGCCATACGGTTTCGGAGAAGAAGATTTTTCTAAGTTTTCCCTATGTAAGCCTATGTAAATAAAGTGACCCCCGGGGCGGGGCCAATTTTGACACCAGGGCCATGATTTGAACAATCTTGGTAGAGATCCACTAGACAATGCTACATGCCAAATATCTAAGCTCTAGGCCATATGGTTTCAGAGAAGAAGATTTTTCTTGATTTGTTCCAATATTAGCCTATGTTAAAGAAAGTGACCCCCAGGGCGGGGCCAATTTTGACCCCAGGGCCATGATTTGAACAATCTTGGTAGAGATCCACTAGACAATGCTTCATGCCAAATATCTTAGCTCTAGGCCATACGGTTTCGGAGAAGAAGATTTTTCTAAGTTTTCCCTATATAAGCCTATATAAATAAAGTGACCCCCGGGGCGGGGCCAATTTTGACACCAGGGCCATGATTTGAACAATCTTGGTAGAGATCTACTAGACAATGCTATATGCCAAATATCTTAGCTCTAGGCCATACGGTTTCGGAGAAGAAGATTTTTCTAAGTTTTCCCTATGTAAGCCTATGTAAATAAAGTGACCCCCGGGGCGGGGCCAATTTTGACACCAGGGCCATGATTTGAACAATCTTGGTAGAGATCCACTAGACAATGCTTCATGCCAAATATCTTAGCTCTAGTCCATACGGTTTCGGAGAAGAAGATTGTTCTAAGTTTTCCCTATATAAGCCTATGTAAATAAAGTGACCCCCGGGGCGGGGCCAATTTTGACCCCAGGGCCATAATTTGAACAAATTTGGTAGAGGACCATGAGATGATGCTACATACCAAATATCAAAGCTCTGTGCCTTTTGGTTTCAGAGAAGAAGACTTTTAAAGATTGCTTTTTTTTTTGTCTATTTTTAGCTCCTGTGACCTAGTTATTCAACAGACTGGAACCATTTGAACAAACTTGAAAGAGGGTCACCCAAGGGTCATTTGTGTAAAGTTTTATTGAAATCTGCCCAGTAGTTTAGGAGGAGAAGTCGTTTGAATTAAAAAGTTGACGACGGACGGCGGACCATCACAAAAGCTCACCATGAGCACGTTGTGCTCAGGTGAGCTAAAAAAAAACAAAAAAAAAACGGGGAGGGAAATGGATTGGAGTCTGTGGAAGAAGTATTGCTGGACTATTGATTTAATTCTTGTCCAATTTTTTTTCTTTAGTGAGGTTGAAACCTAATACTGTGGCTGCGGTGAGTCGCGTGTAGAATGTATAATAATACAACGTTTCATTCCTTTGACTAGCGTCCTTAATGGCCTAGTGGTTACATAGAGCGTTCGCCTCGGGAGCAGGAGGTCGTTGGTTCGATCCTAGTCCGTGGCATACCAAAGTCGTAATAATGGAACTGATATAGCTCCCCTGCTTTGCGCTCTGCATATGAGGGTTGTTCCAGGACGGGTTGGCCCGATGTCAGGATGTGACTGGATGCGGTATCATACCACATGTCTACGGCATAATACTGCATTGTGGCAGCACTACTACTGTAGATGCAGATCAAAGATGAAAATGGTTCTGATAAATTATCTCCTTTGTCTTAACGCTCTAGCAAATTCAATGACTGGTAGGCCCGGTGCTATGATAATGTGATAGCATGGGACATCGTGTCACTTGTCTACGGCAGCATGATTTCACATGTCTGCTGTAAACCACGCCCCCAAATGACTGAGTATAAACACTAATCAGGTTCCTCTGACTGGTCTGTAAAATAAGTGCATATGTCGTTTTGATTGAAAGAACTACAGATATTACAATCTGGCCAGCTAGTCCTGAAACTATTTCCTCATCTTATATACACATATATTCGACCGGTCCTGGTTGCTGAATGATGGTTAGACGGTCGGTCCCGGAATCGGGAGGTCGTAAGAAATGGTACTGGTATTAACCCCCCCCCCCCTTCCATTATTTAGCGCTCAGCTTATAAGGGTAGTTCCAGGACTGTTTGGCCCGGTCAGCGGTGTCAGGGTAATGTGACTGGGTGTGGTATCATACCACATGTCTACGGCGTGATACTGCATTGTGGCAGCACTTTATTTATTTCTCTCAAGTAGACATTGTCTCCAGTTGACATACATACTGTCGGCGGGACGTTACGTACCCCGCCCGGGAATCCGGGCACAAAATTACCAATAGTGTGTTTGTATGTGTGTGTGTGAACGAAATGAAGACTATTTTAATGTAGAAAGTGATTACACATACAAAACAGACATAGGTTTATTTAAATAATTCACATACACAAATCCCAAAATGCATGTCACTTTCCATCATTCTTTTTTGGTAAAACTGCTTGATCGTTTGATCGTAAAACTTTCGGTGTGATTTACTTATGTCTAGATTTATATTAGATTATCTTTTCTTTTTTTTTTTTTGCTAAAAATTGGGTACGGAGCATCCCTTTAATTTTCCCACAAATATTTCTTAATGCTACCATCTCGAATCATTCTGAGACTTCCTCAAGGTCAATTGACTCTGTTGAACTTGGAGGCACTGTTGTCGTGGACTGCTCCTCAGAACTTTCCTCGCCCCCCTCTTCACTGGAAACACTGGATGAATCTTCGTCACTCGAAGTACTGTCAATTTCTTCACTCTCTGTTTCAGTTCCTTCGTTCTTATCGGCAGCCACTTCCTCATCAGCTTCTTTCAAATCAGCAGGCTGCTCTACTTCGCTTTCATCTTCATTTGTTTTATTGATCGTCTTCATGATATCGACGTACTCAGATTCACTGAGGATATCTTTATCTTCAGCGTCCATGTCGGCAGGCATTTCATCATATCCTTCCAGTGCCGGTTGCTGCATTTTAGACCCTATCATATATGCGGGAGCAAAGGCCGCCGCCATCTTGCCTTGCATCATGTCGGCAGGCATTTCATCATATCCTTCCGGTGCCGGTTGCTGCATTTTAGATCCTATCATATATGCGGGGGCATAGGCTGCCGCAGTCTTGCCTTGCATCATGTCGGGTTCAATGACATACGCACCAGGTGGCGGGTGTTGAAATTCGGGCAAACCTTTGCCAACAGATGGTGGTGCGAACATAACGTCATTCATACAATCGGAAACTTCTCCGTCAATATCGGTGCAATTTTCATATGATTTGGACACCATGGGACCCGGAATGAAGGTGACATATGGGTTGTACTGTGGTCCTGGTTTCCCAACGGGCCCCCAAGTTCCAAAATCGCCCTCCATTCCCCGCTCCCCTTTCTTTCCTGTCGCACCAGGGTCTCCCATTGACCCAGCAATCCCAATTTCTCCAATCTCACCAGGTACACCATAGGGACCCACTGGACCTGGAAGTCCGGCATCTCCAGGGAATCCCGGGAACCCAGGCGGTCCGGGTATGCCATCATCTCCACGAGGCCCTGGCATACCAGGGAGCCCAATAAAGCCCAAATGTCCTACCGGACCTTTATAGCCCATTACGCCATTTTCTCCATTGTAACCAACTCGTCCAACACTTCCAAGTATACCTGCCATACCCTTGTAACCTTTCTCTCCCTTCTGTCCTTTGAATCCGTTTGTGCCAATGAATCCAGGTGGTCCTTGCCAGCCCTGTGGTCCAAATGCACCCTGTGGGCCCCTAATTCCAGTATTACCTTGTACTCCTTTAATCCCGGGCTGACCTTTCTCGCCCATCTTCCCAGGTTTTCCAGGAAGGCCAGGTGCACCTAAACAGGTATTAACAATAAATATTAACATTTTGTTACTGTACGGTGTTGTCAATCTTTAGTGTTTATTGACATCGAATCGATGGGTTGTCTAGATAGCGTAGTGGTAACGCGACTCGCTTCTCACCAGTGCATCCTGGGTTCGATTCCTGGTCACGCACGTGAGAGGGAACAATGCTCAACGACACGTGGGTATTGCTCTCCGGTTTCCTCCCACAATAATAACCACATAAATCGAGAGTGAATAAGTTGTGATAACTTGTTTCGTAATCGATGCAAAATAAATAAAGTTAAAAGCCCTTTCTAGCGAACAACATTATTTCATGACCTTTACAGGTGAAAAACAAAACTGGCATTGTATTTTAGTAAATGTACCACCCATTCCCAAAGAAGTTTTTTCTAGAGAGTGCTTTATAAATTGATAGCTTAACACATGACGATCATACTTCTTCGTCCTTTTAATATTAATATGCAGCTCCCACTCTGGACAATTGTCGCCGCGATATGTTTCCTGGGTTGGACAACTACTTATTTACAATACATGTACTTCAATAATAATAAAATATGATACATGCAATGAATTCAGATTTACATATTTAAATTTGAGATGGTTTATTTCAGCCTATGCGTTTTAATTTTTGTGTTATTCAGGAAACAAGTCTATACAACTTAAACCAATCCCTCTTGACGGTTCCTGGGTTGGACCAGTACTTTTTGCCTTTGAAGGTCATGAACAATTTTTGGCCCCAACGTTGTTCGAATCCACAGCTACCTGACCCAATGTCACGTATATATTACCACCTGGCCACGGCGCCCATGATATACACAATACGATATTCGTTTTTACCATCGAAAGTCAATTTATGCGAACTATTTGTACGTTACGCTGTTAGGCCGGTCAGATTTAACCCTTACAATGCAAGGGGCACATGTGACTGCATTTACAACCTGTGCAGACCAAGATCAGTCTACACATCCGTGCAGTCTGATCATGGTATGGACAGTTAACTATTAAGTCACCACAGTTTCAGTTTTCAGAGGGTAAAGTCGCTGACTTCTACACTCACTCAGGCCCTCACCGCGTGGGTTCGAATCCCGGCAGGGTCATTCGGATTTTCATATGAGGAAGCCTTCCAGTTGACTTGCGGTAGGTCGGTGGGTCTACCCGGATGCCTCATTGCATTCAGGGTCTTCCTCCACCTGTAATTAGCTGAATGTCGCTATATGACTGAAATACTGTCGCAGCAACGGCCGGTAAGTTTTAAAAAAATCAATCAATTTTCAGCAAGCACCTCCCACAAACAACTAATGGCGCAACCTTAAATGAATAAAGGACGAGTTCATTTACATTTATAGGAATGTTTAATTGGATTTTATTTAGTAGTTGAGGGTGATATAGTGTGTCTACATTTTTGAGAATCTATCAAAATAATTAACAGCATACCTGGCCGCCCGGCCTTGCCGACGAAGAATCCCCAGCGGTAGTCCTTAATAGCTCGTCGGTGTCTGGTCAAGACTGCAGGGTAGGGATAAAATCAAATTAAGACATACATAAATAACCAGATAAATGGTGTACATAGTCAAACCTGTTATAAGCGATCAGTCAAGGGAACAAGAGAAAGTGACCGCTTAATAAAGTTGAATTATATTACAAAATGCTACGGTTTGGTAAAAATACTAAAATTGATCGCTAAATGCAGGTAGGTTGACCGCTTAGTACAGGTTCAACTGTATTTCCCTTACTACCGTTACATGTAAAACTTTTGCTTATAACGGGCTGTACAAATGCTTTTATTGCAGTTGCTACAATTACTACTACTATTACATCTGCAAATGGACATACACACAGCTACAACTTCTGCTACCAAAACTATTTGTAGCTGCAATGTTTTATTAAGACAACAACAAAAGTAATACATTTCTATAGTGTTAAGTAGTTTCTGTCTTTACGTTAGTGAATACTATATTGACCCAGCCTATGTTTCTCCAAATTTCTACTTTCGCGTTTTTGAAAAATCGGCGAATTGATAAAGAAATGTACCCTTCCTGGTAATATTTTAGCGTTTTATCATTATTACTTTACTTTTTGTATGGAAATTCATAATTACTTTTAAATGAAGTTGTGCGAATTTAAAAACCTGCGAAATATTTTTTTTTTTGGACCAAACGCGATAAAAGCACCTAAGTTCTGTACAACAGTAAAATCTGTCAGTAAGTACGTGCGTGTGTGTTAATAAAACGTAGAAATAAACGTGAGTGGTTGTTCTTTCAAAGCGTGGTAAAGAACCAAGCGTGTAAATTAAATGGATTAGTCTGTTAAATTTAAAAGTAATCTAGCCAGTAGCTGGTTTCCTTTGATTTCACCACAACTTTTCAAGCTCCGTTTATTTTCATGGATGAACGGAAAATAGACTCGGTACCTTTGACCTGTTTGTAGGCAGGGTACCATCTTTATGAATACTTAAGAGGACAATCATATGCATAAAACAGAAAAAAAAGTTAGAAGTCCCGAATGAACAAATATCACCGTTTGATTAAACTGTGCAAAAAGAAAGTTATGTGATAATTTTTAGGCGCTTTTTATTCATATGATTTTCTCATTTATAGTGTTTTTTTACAAGCGTATTGATCAATGTCCATTTAAAAATGCAAAAAGAAAAAAAAACTTTTTTGCTAAAGCATAAAAATTGGTTTAACATGAATTGCAATGGCTAAATGTAAGCCGAAATACAAAAAGGGATGTGTTAATTCCAAATTCCAACAACGCCGAATATTTTTTAAGAAGTGTTTCACAAGTAGATGAATTTCTATCCAGGATAACGCATGTTAATGCGTGTATTAGATTAATATAAGCTCGTGGCGCTGGTTTTTTTCCCCCAATAAATTGTTTTATATGCTTGTTGAATTCTTTGATGATAAAAAAAAATGCTTGAATGCTAACTTTTAAATAATTTTGAAAATATATGTACAAAAAATACTGCATAACACTCGCGAGAGAAGTCTTTTCCACTTACTGTACAATTGTATAAATAAATAAATGCAGTATCAATCAGAGCGCCGATAGCGCTTAAAGAACAGGGGTTTAAATGTTTGTTTATTAGGTTTAAATTCAAATTCAAATGTTTATTGCACTGAACTTGCAAAGTTCATAGCATAACATACAACAGTGGTAAAGAATACAAAAGATTAATATCATGTCGGAGAGGAATTTCATATAGTATTTCATGGAACGTTAAACAATATGCTGGAAATTGGAAAAAGTTATTTTCATGTACATTGTATAGAGAAGTCTTTAAAAAGATTGACAAATACCTATACATTGTACATGTATACTGTTGGATTAATATATTCAACTTATTCTGTAAATATATTTTCCATAATAAAATGTATGATGTAAAGATTCTTAATAACAACACACAATATAACAACATTACATTAAATAAAATAACAGATGTAGAATAAACTGTTCCAATCAAGCGAGCTGTTTTCATTTATAGTTCGACGTCGTTTGAATACAAAGTATATTAATTTTGATATGTTAAGTTGTGCCTTTTTTTATTTAACCCTTTCCCTCATAGAGGACACCATGAAAAGACCTATGCGAACAGCATAAAACCAGATCAGCCTGCGAGTAATTCGCAGGCTGATCAGGTTTTATGCTGTTCGCTGCTCCTCAGTGGTCTGGAAATGAGGATTTTGTAATTAAATTTGGTAAGGTTTAACTGTGGTTTTCTGCAGATCGGGCTTTATGTGATACTTACTGAGGGTGTCAAAATGAGTATATATGAGGGAAAGGGTTAAGGGACATTAGAGTTTCAAATTTCTATGAAGTTAAGTTACACTGAAGACATCGCCTTTGTTGTAAAGGATAATCTGTATATCTACCGGTTTCTATAGCTAAGTCATGGACAGATACTCTGAATTTTGTCATCGCAATTCTATATTTTAATACTGGAATGTTATCAATGTATGATTCTAGTGTAAAATCGCGTTTAAACATACAGTATGAGGAGAGTTTCCTTGAAATACTGATATCTGAGTACCATCTTTGTAAATAAAGTTAAAGTCCCACCGAAAATATTTCAGTCATTTAGAGACTTTGTCTACTTGAGACAGATAAAGTGCTGCCACACTGCAGTATCATGCTTGATACCACATCCAGTCACATTATTCTGACAGTGAGCCAATCCGTTCTGGGACTACCCTTCTATGCTGAGCGCCAAGCAAGAGGAGCTATACCAGTACCATTTTATATGACTTAAGTATGTCGCGGCCGGGGATCCCGCTCAAAAGGCGGACACTCTAAGGCAAAAAAAAAAAAAAGTTCCGTTTCAGGTCTCCAGCAAATAAAAAAAGAGGGTCGGCAAGTCGGGATTTTTTTTTTTACATGAAACGAACGGTAAAAAAAATATTTTTTAAAGGCGGAAATGTAAAAAAACAACAACAAAAACACTTTAATTTGGGTCGGTCGTTAAAAAAGAGGGTCGTTTGGGCGACCAGAAACGGAACTATTTTCTTTTTTGGTCTAACCGGGGACAGTGTTTTTTTAATGTTATGATGTTGCATTGTTCTGTTTATTATTGTAAATCGAATAAACGAAGAACACACTTTTAGAAGTCAAATGCAATGATAATTTATACTTAAAGTAGGCCTAATTTGAATGCATGTATTTGAATCATACATGTTCGTGGCGTTTTCGAAAATAAATCATATAATATGTTTTATATTTTGATAATGTTATGATTGTGGATAACATAAATATGTCATCATGTCATCATGATTTCAATTTATTAAATATAAAATAAAAAATAAATCAGAAATACATATGAGGGTCGTGGTAAAAGTTCCACGATAAGACTTGTTAACAGTTAAATAGAGATAGTAGAATATCCGCAAAAAATTTTTACAAAACCGAGAAGGCAGTTTGCTTCCTGTAAGAATGTATCTAGATCTTATAATAGCCTTGTACGGATTTCAGCGCATAATATGCCGAACTATGCTGTAGGTCATTAACTCGCAATTGATAGCGTCATCGATGTCATTCAACAAATAAAATGAACTAAGAAGTGTGTTACAAATATTTAAAATATAGACATTTCTGCCCAGTATCCCATGTATGGAAATGTTTGGCGATTGACTGCCATTATAATGATATGTGTACAAATGTGATGCAAGTTTCATTTCTAAATATCACATAATTTTATCATCATAACACCAACAGATACATGTGTATCCTTTGTTTGAGATTTGACTTTCAGCCATTGGAAATATGATGGATGTTGATATATCAAAAGGTATTCATTTACACTTCATGTAACCGATAAATAAATTAGATAAAAAAGAGAAAAACCTCAACATTAACAACAACAAAACAACAACGTACTCTAAAAAATCTAGTTTTTACTATTTTATGAGACTTAATTGGGCTACTTTCACTTGTTACTACATGTATATGGAATACAGCAGACACTTTTAATAGGCTGGGGAAAAAAATGAACATGTAATCACTCATGATATATAACTATATTATAAATGAAGTAATTATGCAACAAAAATTCTAATGAGAGAGGCAGTCCAGAAAAAAAATGGGTAAAAGTAAGAAAAAATAGAAGCAAGAGTAAATCTGTCCCACCTTCCTCTTTATCTTGTTTGGCATCAGACGCATGCTCTTCCAGTGTTTGAAGTCGTTTCTTCCAGTCCTCAATTTCAGCATTCTCTAAAAATATCTGCTGCTGTATATCAATTAGTTTAATTTCGAAATCCATTAAGTCCGTGCTAAGTTCACCTGCACGTCCGCCGTACAAATAGCCAAGGATAATCACGAGAGAAATTAAGTTTGCCATTTTTCTCCGCGTTTAATTTTTTCTTACCGACCAACTGACAAGTCGGAGAATGTATGTCAAACGGTGAAAGTTTCTGACGCTCATAAAAACTTTCTTATACATTTTTTTAAATTGAGAAAATCGACCTCGGTTACTATGGCGATTTTAAATATCTGGGTCAATCCCTAATTCAGCGGTGAGACATTAAGCAACGGAATGCCTATACTTTAAATTAGCGGAATAAAAGCCGCGCTATCTGGTTTTCGCTTATTAAGTGTTTTCGTTCGAGTACATTTTTTCAAAGTGGTACCTTCCCATACGTTAACGAAGTCTGACAACTTGTAATTGTATGCCATCCGGCCTTGTTTTACTTTGAAGTTTTGAAAGTGGTAAACATAACCTTTTTTAATCAAATCTTTTTTTTTCTTTTTTGTTTGTTTTGTTTTTCTTTTTCTTTTTTAAATTTTGTAAAACCTCCGCTCAAATAAACATATACCTTTTCGGAAAATAGACAATTCATTTGTTATTTTTTAACTCCATAAAAAGTGAAATACCTATAGAAACGTATCATTACTGATAAATAATATAGTTGAAATAGTGAATTCTGTGGATAATTCATTAAGTACTGATACCGCTGAATCAAATATTCATCAGGGTTTTTATGCCCCTAACAAAAATGGGAGGGGGGGGGGGGGGGTATATATTTGTCCGTCCCTCCGTCCGTCCCGAAACTTTGTGACGAATAATTCAGAAAGTATTTGAACTACAGACTTAAAACTTCATGTATATATTATTCAGGACATGAACTTGCGCACCTGGGTGTTTTCAACGAACTGCCGTTGAAGGTGACAAAGTTATGGGCCTTTGTTTTTGAAAAAAATATGAAATTTATGCTTGTGACGCACGTAACTCTGAAAGTAGTTGCTACATACTTTAAGCTTCATGGATATATTACTCAGGACATGACTTGCGCACCTGGGTGTTGGACTTTGTTTTGGAAAATGCGACGGGTGGGGACATCTGTGTCCTCTGTTTATATAAACAGATAGAGATCGATATACGAAATTTTATATAATTTAGCTTATTATGTTTAATAATGTATATATTTGTGTGAATCTGAGCCCATTCTTAAAATTGTTTGTTTGTTTACTGGGTTTAATGTCTCACCGAGAGTATTTTACAGCCTTAGGGGACGACAGATGTAGTGCTGCCACACAGCAGTATGTGGCATGATACCACGACCAGTCACATTATCAACTAGTCATGGAACTGCCCTGGCGCCAAGCAGGGAGCTATATCAGTATTTCAAAGACGTTCGGAATCGACCCACGACCTTCCTCTCCCGAGTTGAATCTGTTTGTTTGCCTGGGTTTACATCTCAACGACAGTATATAAGTCAGGTGTAGACCTTGGTCTGTATGAGACATTTAGTTTATTTGCTAAGCACACATTTTAATCGTCGTGACCGGGGATCGAACCTCTAACAGCACAGAAATGGAGCAGACGCTTTAAACACCAAGTCACCAGGACCGGTCATGGTGTTGTTTATCTATACACGTTTCGGCATAAATCATTTTAAAGAATTTCGATGTTTTTATGTTTCCGTATGTAAATTCGCATGCACGAGAAAGATTTCGTGTTTACAAAATGCTGTTCATTAAAATAAAATATATGAGGTAAATCATGAATTTAGTAAATTAATGTTATTGGGATTATTATTTCGTCCTATCGAAAATTCGCTATTGTCTGGAGAACTGTCTTAATATAATTATATAATTAATAAGTTCCCGGATTAACTTAAACCTATTGCATTGAAAACAGGACACAATTAATATTCATAACCCTATTCTCTGTCAATCAATCGTGTCTAGACTGGTGCGGCAGGCAGGAAACATCAAAGTGGACGATTACATTCTGTGCAGACACTTAAGGGGTTTTCATGGAATAGGTTTTTAATTTGGCCATGGAACCGTATAATCGAAAAAGGGAGCAACCACTATTATTTTTGTACAAATATTTAACTCATCTTAAAAATCAAAACCTAACACGAATAATTCTAGCTGAATAAAGGACCTTAATTAACGATACGTATACAAAATAAAATAATCATGCATCACGATCTTTATTAACAGAAAGTGATTAGAAGTTAAATACAATTTCATCAATTGAGAAGCACTGTGAAATATTAAACTCACGTTTTGACATGAACCTTAATATCTAGATATTGAATTCTCAGCTGCCGAATGCTTATGAAAATTAATCAAAACCAAACAACAAATAACGCTATATCAAATGTATATGCAATAATGATAAACAAAATCAAACACCTTTACAGATCAATTTTTTTACCGTCTATAAAAAGTTATTCAAGAAAAAATACTGAAATTAGAGTACTAAATTGTGCTTCGGTTTTCTCGAATGTATAAGACTAATTCGTTTTTCTTACCAGATTTTTAAAGATTTGTTGTAATAAAAGATTGTTAACAAACAAAAAAATAACACACACACTTTATGAATTTATTACTTGTATCAACTGAAAAAACAAAAAATAAAAAAACAACAGCAAAAAAAAAAAAAAAAAAAAAAAAGCCAAGATTCAAAATATGCAAGGTTTCTATAGTTATTAAAAAGAAGCGCGACACATTTAATATGTATCTGATAACTGCTCCCTAAACTCGTAGGCAACGGGTTTTAACACTTAGTTAACGGACCTTGCAAGCAACTTGATTGATTCATTAAAGCTCAGAAAAAAGTTTTTGGTAGATGTTTTGAGATCTTAAAATATTCAGATTTTAGATACATACCGTAAATTTGAAAAATCAACGAACCGCAGTTAATGATAAATACAGCATAATGTAGAAAGTGTAAAAAAAAACACCCCACAAATACTATACATATGGCCGTGTCTAATTTATGGCCCCATGCCCAGTCTGCGTCCCATTACGTATAGTGCTTGAAATGGTTAAATTTAACTGAACATTGTAGCTTATGTTGTAAAGCCTTGTAAATATATATTTAATTTTATACATATCATCAATACACTCATACGTCACGTTATCAAGGGAATTAATAACTATCGGGAAGATTGTAAATACCGGGACCTGTACTTAAATCCCGTACCAAATAAAATCTTATCTGTGCTGAATTGTTTCTTTATCATTGTCCTTGTTGATGTCACAGAGTGAAAAAGTTAATAATGACATAAATATGTATTAAAATAAAATCTTATAACATAACAAAGAGTGTTGTTTGATTCTTTGTTATTCTAAATACACATTGATATGGGTATTCGCTTTAATAGAGGAAAATATATTTCTACTAACAATAATTGCAGCTGGCATGCCTTAACAATTGTTTTCAGACTAACCCGTGCCACCTTAACCGTGTAGTCGGTCAAGCGTGTGTAGTTATGAGCTTCAGTCCACACTTGACCACTACATCAATCTCATGCCTTAGATATATATTTCTTAAATATATATACATTTTTGTTATTGAAGTCTGTATTTCGACATTTTCTTTGACAAACATACTAAAGAACCAGTTCGGTGACATTGATAGTGATGATGATGATGATGATGATGATGATGATGATTTTTTCACATTGACATTAACGTTAGAAGCTTACTGTCTAGAATTTCCATGCATCATGCTGACCCTAACTCTTCCAAAAGCTAGTTAATAAATAAGAAACGTGTCTATTATAATTAAGTATTTTCTGTACGTTTTTGTTCTATACATCTGAATAATACTATAAGTTTTCTGTTGTTTTTGGACTTTTAAGAAATCTCTGAACCAAACAGCCTACAGCTGAAGATATTTGTCAAAATGGCATATATCATTGCTAGGTGTAAATATTAAGACCCGCTGTTTGTAAATGATGCATGCACATGTTATTAAAATGTTCTGAATGGCTTTGCTTTATTTAAGTCGTGATTCAAAAACATGCGCGGCGTCTTTGATGCTTTGCATCAAAATAAGTCTTGTCAACATCTTATTCAATTTAAATCGATGGTAGAGAAACGTCTCCCCTATCAAACTTGAATGTAAGTTTCACAAAGCTATACTTATCATTTATTTCTTGGTCATCAACCAGTGAGAATTTGAAAAATGTTTAATGGCGATTTGATCAAGCTATTTCAACGTAAATAATTTAACAAGGAATTTACGTATAGTGCGACACGACTGGTGTCAGTTCCTACTACTTGCTGTCTTTTTCTTACCTATTAAGCAAACGTGAAACTCCGCGTATGTTGCCGAATAATAAACTGGTGCGTCATTGACGAATCCTGCGGGTTCTGGAGCTCCCGGTGACCATTCTTTGCATCTTTCGCCATCTGCACCCAGATCTCTTTTGCTAAGTATATAATGTTTGCCATCTTGGACCATAAGTTCCCGTTTACCTAAGTTTCTCGGGTTCCATTCGCCCGGATGGATTTGTCTGTGTGCCTACACCTCCCTCAAATCCAACTGAGCTGCGCACGCCATGGTTACCTTCATGGTCATCTTCTCCAGGTGGTTCTTCGACTTCACCTGTGTCATCTTCTGCATCTCCAACCTTACCGCCTTTCTCATCAGGGACAGCCGAGAACATAAGATATGTTAACTTACTGATGTTAATAAATCTTAAACCAAATAACTGATTTTCAAATGATTTCTTTACATCTGTATTTACAAAGGAGGGGGGCTCAGAAATGCCAGTATTTGAAAGTAGGGTTGATTCAAATGAGTTTTTTTGATATGGTTTACTTAAACCCTGAGCTCATTTTAAAACAGTTAAATTCTTTAAATACATCGACAGTTGCAGGACCAGATATTCTTGAAAAAATGGCCCCTCACCGCGCGGGTTCGAAACCCGGCAGGGTCATTTAGATTTTCATGTGAAGAAGCCTTCCAGCTGGCTTGCGGTAGGACGGTGGTTCTACCCGGATGCCTCCGTGCATTCGGGGTCTTTCTCCACCTGTAATAAGCTGGACGTCGCTATATGACTGAAGTACTGTCGAAGCGACGGTTAACTCAAATAGTCAAGCCAAGTCTTGAAAGAATGTGCACATCAGTTACATATGCCTTAATACACCGTGTTTATGAAGTCCTTACAAGAGGGAAATATACCAAATGATTGGAAACTAGCTAATGTGACTAATGTATACAAGAAAGGACCAAAAAGCAATCCTGGAAACTACCGTCCAGTAACATTAACTTCTATTTTATGTAAAATGCTTAAGAGGAATGTAAGGAACTGTATTATTGAACATTTGAAAAGACGTGATCTGTTATCGGATAGTCAATTTTGATTCAGGGACCATAGAAGACCATTTTACTGTTATTATCTGTATTAGATAATTGGACTGAAGCTTTGGATGAAAACCTACAAGTTGATTTTGTGTACTTAGACTTTGCTAAAGCTTTTGATATTGTCCCACATAAACGTTTACTTCACAAACTTTCAGAACTTATCTGATCACATTTTAAAAGGCTATATCAATTTTCTATGACAGTTGATGTACTTATTCAACAGTTTCTCAACAGGGTAGGATTTTATTTGTTCATTTTATCACTTGTTAACTGTCAACTATAATTTAACCACATTAACTAACTTCATAACTATGGGGACAGAAGAAGTTAGATCACACGCCTCAACACTCTCACAGGTTAACAGTACTTTAGATGAGTCCAGTGATTGCACTGATCACATTGGGCCCATGTGACAATTTCAAGAACGTATGCCAGGTCAACTGCAGGGGGCATTCTCTTGTTACATACACAGCACAGATCCTCAGACTCACCAGATATCGATGAACTGTCAAGTCACTGTGATAACCGTCACTAGTGATAACTAGGCTCCTCATTCGAAATATTCAAAGGTGCATTTGTGCAAAAGGCTTTGACTGATTTTGAAGAAACTCAGAATTATTAAAAGAGGAATGATTTCCAGTTATAGATGGGTGGATGGCACGTTTTCTTGATTCATTAGTTTTTACTTTCACATTTTTTCTTGTTCCAAGAAACTGCTGGCCTTCAGTTTGTTTTCATTATCCGAATCAGACTTGTCATGTGGCATATAAATGACAGAGGGCATCAATTTCTCTGTCGTGATAGCCTTCTCCTGCAGTGGGTATATCCCTGTCTTCCTGAAAGCGCTCAAGTTGTCTGGGAAAAGAGCCTTCAGGTATGCTTTACATACAAGTTCTGCAACAACATATTTATGTTCTGTCCAGGGCTGTGTCTTAGAAAACTCTGACATTCAATGTTATGGATTGCTTTTAAAGGTCCAAAGCATGCAACATCCAGTGATTGAGTTACATGGCTTGAATGCGGTGACAGAAGGAAAAAAAACAATACCACTTCACCACTTCCTTGTCCCCAATTGCTCAATGATAACGAAACTTATGAACGTCCAATATGATGAGATGTTTTTGCCATTGAAACCTTTGGGACAAACCTCAGAAAATAGCCAGATAAAAACTTCTGGAAAGTAAGACAATTGATTCAACCATTGTCGCTTATAGCCCCAGCTGTACCATGGCTTGAATTGCCTAAAAGATCATCCGACCATCTCTTTCCTCGTAAGATAAAGAAGGATGGAATCTGTGCGCTAAAAGCATTGTCACATCCCATAGTTGGGATGTTCTTCCCTATTGGGGATGTTATGGCTAGAGGATTGAAACCTGTGGCACACAGAACTTTTGGTGGTGAATGTTCAAGTTTAATTCCACTCTCATCTTTATTCCAAATCCTGTCGGGATGGTCCTCTACAACATGTGCCTTAAATGCAATCTCAAGCTCGGCAAAATGCTTGCTTGGACGAAAGATAGTTTCTCCTGTTTGGCTAAATTAACTTCAAGCCACCTCTTCTTTAAACTTGTGCACCATTAGCTTTTGAAAATAGGCTCATTGCATGTCGTCTTACCTAAGACAATTGCAGTTCAAAAAATGCCAGTCTGGAGTAACTGTATCCTACCTGGGACAATTAAATGGCATGATAAACCAGACATTGTTTTTCAGACTTATTCAGGAGTGGTCTTGGTCCTTGGGATGGGAGGCTATCTACTAGCTTGTAAACAGACATACCCTTCTTCACAGCTTCATATGCTAGAGGTATATGCTGAGTGTCATATTTTCTCTTTGATACCTGCTTCGTACCAGACATTGGAAGCTAAAATCAAACAAGAAATATATTTTATCAAAAGTGTAACAAATAAATCGATGAGGGACTATCAATTCAATATCTTATGTATTGTTTATATAGGACTTGTTTGAAGGATCGATTTTTCGGCCGTTAGGCTGTTTATTTTCACTCTGACTTCCTGTGAAACACACAGTAATGAAGCGGAATAAAATTAAGCTTTTCATTGGTTATTATATAGTTTGCTAAATTCCCATTGGTCATTGTAAAATTAGTCAAAAGAAAAGAAAGGAGTTGCGAAAACGAGTTCTTTAGATCTCTGTTTGTTTTAAAAGTTGAAGCTTTCTTCCCCTGCGAACGATTTGTCCCGAAAAGTAAGACACTGCACCTTTTTATGGTAAACTGACAGAGTAGAACGCTAAAAATATTAAACACATAGATTTCGGAATTGATTGTTCGACCCTGACAGATCCTATTTTCAACAAAACGTAACATCCGGTTTAGTTTTGTAGCCTGCGAATCGAAGTCTAATGCGCAGATGTTTTAAGGCAATCACACAAATAATCGGTGGAAAAATTCTACTCTTCCTCGTTAATGTTGGTGAAGTCTTTGTTTCGTGACAAATGACCTAGGTATGTAAAGGTCACATATCATGGGGAAACGCTATTTTTGTCAACGCAACTTCGGCGAAACTGGTAAAAACATAGAATACAGTATCCCTGAAACAGGTGTTTGCAGTACTACGTGACACGTTCCGCAACATGGCGTCTTCACCAGTTCAAGGAAGCGATTTCGTAAGATCAACACATGGAATTAGCGCATGCGCGAAGAGTGAATATGAATAGCTAAGTAACGGCAAATCAAAATAGAAAATCTAAATATAGATCTTATAATTCTAAATAAAGTTTCAATACCGTATGTGACGGTATTGCCTGTGATTGGGAATCCACCCATTTTTTACAGTCACGGATGGTTGCGTTGGGCGACCATGCGTCTGTAGATGGGTATTGATTGACATAATACACACATATAGTTAAAAACTAAACTCTTAGTCAATGATCATCTTTTAACGAGCTGCTTTTACAGGAAAATACGCTTATATCTATTTTTTTTTATATAAGAATGTTATCATTTAGTTGTAGAACTTCTACCACAGAATTTGAAGGATGGAGACATGACCCTTTAAAGACATATTGTATGGTTTTAGAATTTATCTTCTAATTTGTAAGTATTGATTGGGTAACAAGACTTTTTGATTAATTTCGACGGTTCCTGGAATGGGCTATTACTTAACGCATAGGAAAGGGTTATTTATTATTATTGATCCCTTTTAAGCTTCAAATACATGGGCTTCGTGTCCGTTTCTAAATCGATGGCAAAGAAATAAGTCTAGAACTAAATTGGGGATTTCTAGTCATAAATTACGTATTGGTACCAATCTAAGTAGAAGATTTTTAAAAACTAAGAAATAGTTTTTATAAATGTATGAATGAATGAATAAATTAATAGATGATATATATTTAGACCCAAACTTTAGATTAGTTTATGGGCTCTCAAAAATAATTATTTCAATATCTTATATCCTCATTATCATTATCAATATTATAGATGACTTACGTTCTTTCTTTTCCTCTGTTAGAATTTTTCCATCACTTCGATTCTGGCCGTCCGTCCATTTTTAACTTTCCTCTCGTTCCCTGTCAGGCAATCACATACACATGAGTATAGTAGCAAAATGCGCATGGCTTAGTTGTTTTAAAGTTGTTTGCAAAATCCATAGCATTTTCTTAATTCATGCTTAAGGTAAGAGTTAAACATATAAAAACATATTCTTATCATGGAACCCAAAATAGAAATATGTAAAGCGCTTGCTTACCCGATAAATAATTATATTCTTCCTTTGCTATATAAACATTACTGCCCGCCACGTGCATGTGTTGTGCAGCACATGTAAAAGGAAGTTGGGGTGGGGTCTAGGATGCGCGTAGGTGCATTTTCATATCTTTAAATGCATTTTGACTTTTTGAAAATATCATTCCTCGACATGTTATGCAGGCCAAAGCCTGCGTACCTAAAGGTAGCTACGTTTGTGCCCGGAAAATGGGTAAAGCTTTTATTTCTTATTTCCCGCTTATGTTATAACTTCAAATAGACAAATGTAAATGCCTTTACCAGTAATGAAAATAAACATATCCTTTTGTTTATCTTTATATTCTTCTATGAATATTATTGACTCAAAGTAGTATTATGTATATTTTTTATTTTTAAACCTATATCATTGCCAAAATAGAGAAGAAAAGCAAATTGTATAATACAGTTATGTAGTCTTATTTTTAGAAGCGAAAGCTTCTTAATTCAGACACTGAATTTTCTACTTACAATCACATTACCGCCACTTGTCCATACATTCGCGTTGAAAAATAGTGCCACTGGTTGTAGAAGTCAACATTGCAGTTTTGATTAAGTTAGATATATTGCAGGATTTTGAAAGCATTGGGCATAATCACAATTTCTTTTCAAATAAAACTGTAAAAGAAGCAAGTTTATAATTCAGTGTTCATCCGCATCTTCATTCATTAAACTACCTATAAATAACCTACCACAAATTTACGGCTGCGGAATTAGCTCATTTGGTAAGAGTGTCGTTTAGTATTTTGTTCTTGCAAGGGGTCGTGAGTCAGTCCAGCTAAGACCGTTTTTTTTGTTGTTGTTTTTTTTTTTTTTTTTTTATCTTTTTTTGTATGTTTTTTCTTCATATTCTTGGGTTATATATTTAGAATTTTTTTAATTCTGGTTTTTATATTTCCATTATTTTGCGTTTGTTAACCTTTTGATTTAAATCATAGACCAAAGGACCCTGATATTCAGTCAAAGAAATCGACCTCTCTCTATATAAATTATATAATATGAGGGTCCTGCGCATAGACAGGTTTGGTTATAAGGTCAAAGCAGTAGAAATGAGAGGCGGACAGTATGTTTAATGTAAGCCGTCAATTGAAACATTTTGTTTTTAATCTTTTCTTGTTAGAGTAGTGTCTCTTGTCGCATCTGCATGTCATAACTCAGAAGGTACTTTAGGGATTGAGTTTATACTTTATACAATGGTCAAACTTTACTTACCATGAACAATAACTCTACCTTGCTTCATCTCTATTACTTACTTGTATGGTGAAATTAATTTTTTTCTAGAACATATTTTAAGAACAATCAAAGGCATGGATATCATTCCTTTACACATGGGAAGGATGTGAAGTGACAAAGAACAGTAACTTTATCGTGTCCATTTTCTTGCTTTTCTATCAAAATTATTTCTGTCTGCAGCAAATTCATGAAGTATTATAGGTATTGAGAGGATCAATACTAAGAACCACTATTCCTTATCCATTTTTGTTTAATTTCACAGAGCCAAATAAAAAATAATCTATCTTACCTGCTGTTTTGATAAGATTTAACTTCCCTGATTTTTACATGCATACCACAAAAATTGAAGGGATTGACTTTATAATTCGCAAATTTAAACTTTCGCTTCCAACAGTGCTCTCGTGCTTTGATTATACTAATTTCACCCCACCCCCACCCCCACCTTTGTAAAAGGAAAGAGTATAAAATATGATACGTGTACATGTTTTCTTATTTTTATGCTTATATCATTCCATTCCCTTCACATTTAAAAACAGCGAAGTATATCTTATTTCTTTATTTGCAATACGAATCGTTTTCTGTAGTTTCTAGATATCGAATACATAAGTAATAGAGTGATTTAAATTTCGACATGGACTTCTTAAAGAAAGTACAAAGAAATTGCAAAAAAGAAGAAAGAAATGTAAAGAATAAATGGGTGATAATAACTATTATAACTCAGGTTCTTATAACCAAGTTCATGTGGCATTATATTTAAACCACACTTGAGAGCAAATACCAATATAAACTACGGTGAGACTGATAGGAACAAGACAGGCAGAATAACAAAAATGTACTATTTTTAAAAGTCCCATACCTGTATTTTTCGGATCATAAAATTATCAAAATGCAAACAAGAATGTAACACATATCTACCATTGTATACTTTTTTACCAGAATTTAATAATGCTAGAGCACATGTCGCTTAGTTATTGACCCGCGTAGAAACGCTTTTATTTTTGCCAATGGAGCCGCATAATCAAATCAGGGAGCAACCACTTTATGAATCAATTATTTGCATTATCTGATGAAAAAGAAAACAAGATTCAAAATATGCAAGTCTTCTATCATTATCATAAAGAAACTGGACGCATATAATGTGTATCCGTTGACTTCTCCTTAAACTCGTAGGAACGGGTTTTAAAACTTGGTTAACGGACCTTGCAAGGCAACCTGATTCATTAAAGCTCAGAAAAAAAACATTTGGAAGCTGTTTTGAGATCTTAAAATATTCAGATTTCGGATACAAGACGTCAACCTGAAAATATAATGAAACAGCAGTTTAAAAATAAGTATTACAGCATAATGTAGAAAGTGTAAAAACACACAAACACTATACATATGGCCGTAGCGGACATGTCTAATTTACGGTCCCATGCCAAATATGTGGCCTTAGTATGTGTAGTGCCTGAAATTGGTAAATTCAACTGAACAATACATAGCTTATGTTGTAAACTCTTGTAAAAATATATTCAGTTTTACATATATCATCAACACAAAAAGAACGCCATACTCTTTCGTCAAGCTAAGTTATCAAGGGAAGTAATAACTATTGGGAAGATTGTATACCGGGACCTGTACCTAAATCCCTTACCAAATAAATACTTATCTGTGCTTAATTGTTTCTTCATCACTGTCCTTGTTGTTGCTGCTGCTGTTGCTGATAATGATGTTTTTTTTTTTTTTTTTTTTTTTTTTTTTGTTGTTGTTTTTTTTACATTGATATTAATACCACCTTTGTAGCTAACTGTCTGGAAATTTCATGCATCTTGCAGACCCTAACTATTCCAATAATTATATAAGAAAGGAATTACCTGTTGTAAAATGTATCTTCATTGATCTATAGAATCATTAGAATTGTAGAATCATTTATATTCTTGGAGGACTAATTTTCATTGATTTCGAGGATGACTTTATCCACGAATATTTATCTCCACGAAAACCGTTTATTTCATAGACCTCATGTTTTCTAGTACATGGTTCCTCGGGTATATGTACCAACGAAATTATTAAATAACATATTCCACGAAAGTTTCTGACAACGAAAATAAATGACTATTTATGGCATTTCAAATAATCATCATATAATGTGTCCACTATGATTAAAGTATGTTCTGTGATTTGAATAATTTGGTAAGTTTTTTTGTTGTTTTTGGGCCTTATATGTATGGCTTTGCTTTATTTTAGTCGTTCTTCAAAAACATGTGCGGCGTCTTTGATGCTTTGCATCAAAATTAGTCTTGTACCAGATAAAGAATATGTTTAAACTAACCAGTACTAAACCATTAGTCCTCTCCATGCGCATAGTGCAATAATGATAACGCAATAGCACAAAAGTGCAAACGCGAAGGTGCGATGATGGTAACGATATTGAAAATGCGAATGTGCGACAGTGCGACAGTTCGGTATTACGATGGTTATGTAACAAGCTCGACCCGGCCCAGGATCGAACATGGTCCGCCGGCGTGCAAGTCAAATGCCCTAACTATTGAGCCAATAAGTCGACTCATTGACGCAATTGCCAGAGATCGTATTTATACCTGTGACGACGCATTGTTACATTACTTTCCCGTCCGAGAAGTCTCGACCCGAAACTTAGCCTGGGAAACACATGGGTAAGGCAACTCCGGTCTGGCAGCTGACATTATCCCACCACTGCCACCAATGTAATAAACTCGGCCACCGGGGACGGTCGTCACAGTTAAAAAGCGACATTACGATAGTGAAAACGTCATCAATCGATTTATCATCATCACACTATCGTATCGTCGCGCTTTCATTATCGTACTTTTGCGTTATCATTATCGTACTATCGCGTTTTCGTTATCGTATTTCGTAATTTTGCGTTTCATAATCGTACTGTGGTGTATCGCGTTTCATATCAACACGTTCAAATACATTGGGATTCCGTAAAAACACATTTTCTATCATATATGCGGGGATATTTTCCATCTTACGGTTTCTACAGGAAGTCTGTGATTTCTAGTTATGAAATAACTGTATAACTTGGTTTCGTGCAAAGAGATTTAAGTCGTAAAATTTGTATATATATCTATTAGACGTTAACGTTATATCTGATTGCCAAATCTGTTTGAAGACATCTTTCACTTAAGTTATTAAGGATTTACTTAACCATTTTCCATTAAGTGTTTTCAGTATCCGAAATCCCTGAGTAATCAATGTTGCATAAACTATTTTAATTGGTTCTATCTATTTGGATTAAAAAGACTTAGAGTTAAACATACAGGTTAAACGCTGTCTGTTTGCATTTCTTGCATGTTCCAGATATCATGATAAATCTTAAATTTGAGACATGGAAAAGACAAAAAAAAAATATATTGGAAAATTCACAATGATGAATATAAACATAAGAATATATCTTTTTTATTCATTTATCTATGAATTGTATATACACCATCTTGTTCATTACAGTTATTTTTGCATTTAGACTATTCTTAATAGTGTTTATTAACTCCAAATACAAGTTCAATCCATTTTTTAAGAATACTAATATTAAGCTATTAATTTTTTTTTCTTTCTATGATATATTTTCTTAAACAAATTCTTAAATAATGTTTTTATTTATTGGTTTTTTGGTTTTTTGGTTTTATTGGTACAGCTTTTATTGGTACAGCTTTTATTGGTACAGCTTTTATTGGTACAGCTTTTATTGGTACAGCTTTTATTGGTACAGCTTTTATTGACGAGTTAGCAGCCACTGAATCATTTTAGACTATTTGGAAAAGTTATTATATTAGTAAAACAGACGTAAAACTAGTTTAATATCGAAATTCTGAAAATGACAGTATTAAAAAAGAAGATAATTATTAAGTTGCAAATTCGCAGTATGATTTGAAGAATGGAGAAAGTACATGATAATGTTTCATAACTTTAGAACCAGGAAACCGCTTCAATGAATAACATTTTCAACTAACGAAGTGTGATCTCACGGGTCACTATCATTGGCAAAATAGACGATCTTCCGTGTAGTGTCAAATCAGCAGCAAAACTTTTAGTACCGTTAACATGAAGCGCTTCAAAATGACAACATCTTAGACAGTTTAGGACGTTGCGTGAGGACCCAGCCAGATACATGTATATTGAATCAAGATGGAGACACGATTTTAAATACTTCTCAAATCACAATGAACATGTTAATTTTGTAAAGCAAAGTTTCCCTATGCTAGCACTGGGAAAAGAGTATTGCCAAGACGGATTTGAATGATGCTGATAATGCAGATTGGTGTTAATACAATACATTTAATACTTTGTTAGACCTCCACCCCCTCTCAGAGTGTTTTGGACAGTATTGAGCAGCTCATTGACTGATTTAAAGCTCTTAAAAGTTACTGGTGAAATCAATTTGCCATTTT
>CM037792.1:38507694-38557694 GCA_021229015.1 Solen grandis
GATTTCTTTAAAAAATAAAGATAAATTCTAATAATTTGAAATTACATGTGGTCATATCCTTTGTTGAATTTGATTACGAAAATAACCGTATATAATAATATTGTTCATTAATTTATGAGTGTTGTCTTTGTAGTAGAAAAGCGTACGTTGTAGATGTTTTATCTTTCGGGAGTTTGCTTAGCATACTCAGATGTGAAAGAAGGTGTATACCTAGTCTTTCATATATTCAAATGCTTTTATTCCTACAAAATGTTTGTTTAAAGGGAAAGTATTTCATGACATGGTGGTGTTGATGATGATGATGATGTTGTAGTTTCATTTCAAAAGTGTTGGTATATTTGGGGATGGTTTGCGGCTGGAAATGATAAACTAACACATTAAAATAAATATATATATATATATATATATATATATATATATATATATAACCCTGAGTGCAGACTTTGCTTTATACCTTTTTTTTAATTTGTATGACGTGACTTTGCCACAGTTTCAATATTTTCTGATCTAATTTTACACATGTATATAATATTTTAAAGTGGTGTACCTGAGTCATAAAGAGTTAAGTAGACCAACACTAAATAGACCAATTCGTGTCTCCTCAAGCCCACTGGTACTAGAACCGCAGACTTGCAAATTTCATTGTAATCTTGTTAATAAAAAAATATATCATGTACGATTTTTTTTCTCCGGCACTTTATATTAAAACATGTTAAGGAACGGTTTCTGACATCATTTGATTACGAACTTTTGTACACATGCATGCTACCATCATATTCGGTTAATCTGATAATCTGATATACAGTCAACACATGCTTAAACTAATCATTGTTAAAAGGCAACCTTAACGAAGTAATGAAGCGAAATATCAACAATTTGTACATCTTCATAAGTCTGCTCCACTTTTTTGGGGGCGTATGTTGTTGTTGTAGTTGTAGATTTTGAATCGATCGATCTGATTGAACGACGTGAAATTGACATAGATTGTTGGAAATTGCATTCGTAAACGTTTCAAATCATCCAATCAGAATCGCCGAAAAATAAAAACGGAAGTTGATAGTGGAGCAGATCGACTTATAATCAAAGGACCGATAGTCCTGAGAGCTGCCAATTGAAAAATACCGCTACATTATCCAAACTTATAAGTTTGTGCAAGGCAAGTCATTGGATTTTGAAATCATAGACACTTAATAATTGAATGGAATGAAATCTTTAAGAACATATACTATAACACTCTTGTCGGGTACGAATGACGTCAAGAAACCCACTTATTACTGCACGTACCATGCTTATGCTGTGTGTATACGTGAACATCGTGCACTTCAGACTATGTCGTCTTCCTTCCGAGAGTTCGTATAAACGTCCATACATCATAAACTCGAAAGATAAATGGGATAACTCTCGAAGATTAATTATAGGAGCCGTGTAGTTAATATGTGGACATAATGCCGTTGTCGTTGCTTTGTTTGACTCGTGTAACGTGGCTGCGAGGATAGTCAGGTTCTCAAGAAAGATAGACGTATTTTTGACCAATACGAAGAGCCTTCTATACGGTATTCCCCAGAAACGTTACTATTTTTAGATTTACCCAATTTCGATCGATTCACCATAATTTCTCGCAAACTGTGCAATTTTATTTAAAAAAAAAAATTAAATAAACCAACTACGGAATGGTTACTGAATAACCGTGATAGTATTGTTTCGCAACGGCGCAATATCCGACACAAAAATCAGCTCGTTCTTTTAGTAATATTGATACGAGTTGATTTTAAAATCATTCATGGGTCCGTACATATAGCCGTAGACTGTAATATTCATCTGTGAATAAAGAATGAAATATTTTATCCAATCTGACTAAAGTCATCTCCTATATATACGCCACGCTACATTAGGAATATCGTTTACTTTAGTCAGATTGTATTTTATCATACGTGTTATAACTATAGATATAGTTTACATACAACACTTTCTGAAACAGTTACTCATACGAGAAAGATACAATTAACTCACGATATTATATAGAAACAATTTGGCCTATTTCGTAGAGAGCATTTATACTGAAATATGAGTTATCAGGTTCCGGAGACCGACATCATAAAAATGTACAAATTGACATTCGGTGGCATTACTTCATATTCCATGTGTTAAATGCATATCAGACTGATCGAACCGTGCAAAAAAATATACTGGTAGTATACATCTGTTCAAAGTTACAACCTCCGTAATCAAGTGATGTCAGATTCCGTTTCTCACATGTGCAATATACAGTGAGGGGGGGGGGGGGGGGCAAAAAAAATTTAACCAACATTCCAGTGAAATTGGCATTTCTGCGGTTCTAGTGCCAGTGCTCAAGCCTACAGAAGAAGAAAAAAATGTGTCTGGCTGGTACTGTTTGATTATACCATAAATAATAGACAGCGTGTGTGAGCAGTTGATGGCAACATGGTGTGGAGCTTCTGTCACGTGACCTCTGGAACGTGACTAGCCATTGTTCTTGTATATATCGCTGACACGCAATTTTACTTAAGACTGACCAAGTTATTGATTTTCAATTCACATTTATCTTTGACCTGTCAATATTTATATAGATCTATTTTCATTTTGAACTTTGTCTATATGCTTCATTTCTCTTCATTTGTATGACTTAATTGGCCGTCCATTTAAGATATCGAAACCTGTACGGTTTGTTATCTGACCGCATTTATGTAGCGGTTTATTTTGCGGGCACAATGTCCATTTTTGTCACTACCACCCACTTTTCGGACTATATTTAAGCGCAAAATTTACCCCCTTTTCATTTTCCGGAGATATAGTTCTGTCTTATCTCTTAGTTACGATTATCTTCATGTTTATTTCAATATGATCGCATTTTGGAGTCGAAACGGAATTGAAATTGCTGCCATGTCGTGTGGCAGGTTTTCGGGGCGGAAGATCGAAGGCAAAAAGATGAAAACAAAACCTAGCTCGGCGGGGCGAAATGAAGAAAGGCGAGATTTCGTAGCGAAATATCGAAATAATCGCCGCGAAGCTTCGTCTTTTCGCCCCAAACTTTGTTGGTAGACTGGCTATGAAATTCCCAGCATGTATCAAGGGTCGAGTTCGAATTTAGCAGGATGGCCTTTTCCTGTATAATAAACATTATTTCAAAAATACCGTACATATAACCAATGAACGAATGATTTGTTTTTCAAAATACACTTATTTATGTAAATCTTATTAAGTGCAGGTAAGAGCGACAAAAAAAAGCGATACAATGTTTTTATTATGTTTATCTTTTCTTGTTACGATCGCAAATCAAAGCGAAGTCAATTAGACTTATCAAATTTACTACATTGTGCAAAAGAATGCAACGCCATTAAATTAAAAAAAAAAAAAAAGGGAAAAAAAAAAAAAAACCTGTTCACTCAGAGCTATCGGCGTTTTGACTTTACATCGCATACGTGATTCGTCTTCAAACTGTTCGAAAGTCACAAATAAGCAGCAAGATTTTTTCTAAGTTGTTTGAGCAAACCATCGAATATTTAATGGAAAATGAAGTGCCTTCGAATATACAATGTAGTTTCATGCCTATAGTCAGATTCAAATCCGATACATGACTCGTTACAGTAAATTTTCAATGACAAAATATTCCTTTTAAGTTAACTGGGAAACAGGTTCTAAAATTTATACATCCTGGGTTGGCAAAGTACTTTGTGCTCGGGAAAGTCATAAAAATACTTGACCCCAGCGGGGTTCAAACCGGATTTTCAGTCGGATACGTTACCACTGGGCCAGGTCGACCTGAAAATTTCACTGATTCTGTGTAACAGATTTTTACGTGGATACACAATAATGTTATTATATTTGTTTATGAAAAAGATGATGTCCATACTATATTTCTAAATTCATTTGGATTAATAATTAATATTCGTTGCTAACATAATTTTCAATGAACAATTTTTATCAAATTGAAAAATGATAAAGCACAAATATTATCTATCACAAGCAATTGGTTTTTTCGACTTAAGTGAAAAAGTAAGGCTTTAATTTGCTTTGTGAATACGAGTGTTTAAGATATGTGTTTCCTTCTTCTGATAAATCAGGCGTACGATCAGGATGGCAAACCGTATGCAACCGGTCGCTTATGGAGTTTTCGTAGGACCATATAGCATGATGTTAAAGTGCTCCCTTATGATGTACATGGGTTTACGTCAACATCGTGGTTTATGACACTGAGATAGTTTCATAGCTAACTGAAAGCGTACGGTTGCATACGGTTTGTCATACTGAACGTACGCCTGTTTGATCGTTTTATAGTTCAGAAATTATAGGATTCAAACAACTTGACTAACTTTAAACCAGTCACGGTTTAGCTCAGTTCGTAACAATCCCTGCTTTCAGTTAACCATAACGCTCGCAACTGTTGCGGATTTGGTTGCCTGCTTGCATACTATACGCTATGATACAACAGGGATACAAATGCTATCGTCGTTACTGAACGCATGGGCGCATGTTGCTCATTAACTCGTGTTTTCACGACAGGTCCAGAAAGCCGAGATTATCGTGGCGGTTGAGGAGAAGCTGTCCAATTTCGGTAACAACATGAAAGAGGAACACGGCAGTTTCTCCAAGGTGACTCTCACCCTCACTCTGGACCCACTCATACAGCAGCTGACGTCATCACTCACGGAGCTTGGCAGGGTGAAAACCGAGAGGTAGGCGGCACGCGCCATATTGGCCGATGACAGTCATAGTCATGTAAACTGTACACTTTTTAGAATGGCGGTAGCTGGTCAAGTACGTGCCGATAAACAAAAGCACGCTTCGTTGATCTGCATAATTACCGCAGCCTTTTTCACCAGACTGTATCACTCCGCACTCTGTAGCGTATTATGGGGTCATAACCTCATTTGATGTATGCAGTTTATGAATGGAACATTATTCAACAAATCAAAGCTCTCAAGGCACTGAGAGACTGTCGGCGGAGTTATCATGAAAACAAGGGAGTTCAGCTAACTAACTACTAGTAACTAGAGTTGCAGCAACACATGTTGAATGACCTTTGGTTCTATCAAACGCTGGAATTACAATTATAGCTATTTTATCATGTCCTGCCGACAGTCTCTCAGTGCATTGTGTGCTTTGATTCTTTGCAAATTTCTGACAAAGCAATCACTCACAATCATTTTGGTTAATGTCTAATTTGAAAACATATCATGTGGTAGAAGGTCGGTCAATATGCAAATATTTTGATTCATAGCAAAAGAATACTAACGTTTTGTGTAGGACAACGCCCAAAGTTTAAGGCTGCAACATTCACTTTAAACCCAAATGCTAAGCGATTGAGTGTAGGTAGGATACTGCAATGCTAAACGCATATTTGAGAGATATTTCCATATCTGATATAGAATGTTCACATTGGTTTAAGGTTTGATGTTTGAACCCACCGTTCCTGTTGATCGAAATATTCATGTACATGACCATTACATAAAATTTTAATTATTAACTGTTTTAAAAATTAAAAAAAAATCGATATTTTCATTAACAAGTATAGGAATTATGAAATTCGACCCAAAATATTCGAGTATAAAAAGTTGGTGGGATTCGACTCCGACCGCTTTCGTAATGATTAGACCAACTCCCTATATAGCGTATTGGAACCCAATTTTATGGTAACTGACACACATTCACGGACTACGTAATCAATTATTATTTAAAAAGAATAAATCAATTCCAGTGTACGTGTTATTGTAAGCAGGGGCGTATCCAGCCCTTTTCAACTTGTAGGCCCGTAGAAGTGATTCTAAGGGGCGGTTGATTTTCAATAAGGGGGTAACAAGCGGAGATAAAAAAGAGTAAAATGCGCTCCAATTTTTTTTTAGGGAAAATAAGAAAGAAAAACAATCCGTTAAACAGAACCATATTTAACTTAGAATTTGATTCGATGCAAAATTTGCACACAGTACTGCATAAGATTTGGACTCCCTCCCCTTCCATTATTTTTTTTTATTTATCTATTTTTTTTTTTATTTTTTATTTATTTTTTTTTCATTTTTGAGGACCTTTTAAAATGACATTTTCTTGACCAGCATGTAAGGTATAATAGTAACTAAGCCGCTGGTAAGTATGATCGGAACAGATGAATTGCAAAGGTGCCAGTCAGTTAGTATAATCACGATCAATGTAATCAAAGTAATGAAGGAAATTGATTTTTTTCTACTACGTCATCGATCTATACCGTTCAGTTTGCTTCCAAAAGGCAAACCATTTGTATTTGACAGATACGTTTGAAGTCTGTACACAAAAATCATTATGCCATCACGTGTTTTGTTTTATCAATGTAAACACCATACCTATTAACAATTTGCACACATGTGTAATCGTGTGGTATTCAGGCGTATATTGAACGCACAGGATTCAGTCTGGGGGCTTCAGGGTCCAGAGTAAAGCCCTGAGCAGGGGTCCAGCGGGGGGAAGCTCCCGATATGTAGCGAATATTGAGGCCTTAAAACCCCTTTTCCTGAAACAAATTCTGATATTTTACCCGGATTTTATTTTCAACTTTATATCGTTTTCGGTTTTGGCATCGATATGTACGCACGTTCATACATGCATATTGCCTGGGGACGAGCCTGGTATTTGTAATTAAAAGAGTGAAAACTACCTCATAAGGGATTTCTTTTCTTTTCAGGTCTGGTTTTAATAAGAATCTTCCCGAGTTTGTTCCAAAGTCTATTGTCCAAGAACCTCCAGACGTAAAACGTCACAGAAACAAACATGTCGCCAGGGTGGACGAACACAGCGTCAGTGGGAAAGGCGAGTCATTCTATTGCAATATCACCAGTACAATAGTCCTTCCAGACGGTCGGGTCATTCTTGCAGACGACAGTAACTGCAAACTTAAAATGCTCAATCACAGGTTACAGCTGACTAATATTGAACTCAAACTGTCCGCTAATCCTTTAAATCTAGCAAGCGTATCGGATACGGAAATAGCTGTCTCGTTGCCAGGGAAACGCGAAGTTATTATGGTGGATGTCGGTTTGGAGAAATTTGTCACAAAACGGAGTATGAAAACGAGGCTGGATTGCTGGGGCCTGGAAGTGGTTCAGGATACTGTTGTCGTGACTACGGGCAGAGATGGTCACTCTGTGATAATGCTCGATATGGAAGGAAAAGAATTATTCTCTTTCCTACTGACCACTCATGCAGACGAAAATATTCGCTGTCCCGTAGCTGTAATAGCCGACAAACGGAAGAACATTCTATATATTACTTGCACAGGTGGCGCTTGGAGTAAGGGTTGTGTCATTAGTACTGATATGAGCGGGAAGCTTTTGAATGTGTACAGTGACCCGGATATTGATACCCCGCGCAGCTGCGCAATGGATCGTCATGGAAAATTTTATATCTGTGGCCTTGAATCGTCCAGCGTGTATCAAATGACGGAGTCTGGAGAGGTGTTCCGAATATTTCCCGCCAAAAACTTGGAAGTCGTTGGTCCACTCCACATTAATTTCATCAAGAATTATCACATTCGCTTTATTTTAACCGAAGTTGCGTCAGATAATATAAAAGTGTTTGAGTTACCAACAGCAAAATAGCTGGTTCTCGTTCTTAATTTTAGAATCTTATCTGTTTGAATATGGCGTCATGCAATCCGACGACAGAAGAAAACTGAAAACAGTTCAGTGTTGATGTTCAAAATTGTCTGTCATAATTGCCCAATAGTAATTTACGGTCGTGAAAGCAGCTCGTTTACAGATGGTCAATGATAACGAAAAACTATCTGTGTGTATCACGTCTATCAATACCCATTTACCCAGCATGGTCACCCAATGTATATTCCGTGATTGTAATATAATATATAATTTCTCCTTCGCAGTGATTAATTAGCGTTACAAATGGCATAAAACCTATATTTAGAATTTCTATTTCCGTGTGTCTTCATGACTGATCACTCTTCGTGCATGCGGTCACTCACAGACTGAAAATAACATGGACTGGTGAACACGCCATGATACGGAATGCGGCACGTGATACAGCAAGCACCTGCTGCGCGGGGATATTGTATTCTACATGTATATTTAACCGGGATTCCCCTAAGCGGTCGTTAATGAAATTAGCCTTTTCCACTACTATTTCACCTATACAAATCGAGTTTATTAATCAGAAAAGACCTTACCAACATTAACGAGCGAGAGTAAAAAAATAGACATTCATTTCATTATTATTACTGTTATTTTACTTCTACCGATCATCTGTGAACGAGCTGCTTTAAAAATCATTTTTAATTATATAAGAGACTAAAATGTACCAGCAATTACATGGACTAAAGTAAGTTGACGGCATTTTTCAACACGTCTTAGTCACTTCTAAAATTTCTTTCCTTTTTTAAATTCAAGTATTAAAACCTCAGTGTTTTCTACTTTATACATGTATTGCATCTTTTGGTGTTTAGTCTTTACTATCGTCCTTACCGGTATATCGTATTTTGTATAAACATCGTTTAAGACAATCCGTCCATCACTTAATCGTGATCATGGTCTGTCAAGTGATCGTGGTAATTTTACAGTTAATGCAAGCCTGTATAGACTTTGAGCAGAAGAGCTTAGGCATAGCATTTGAAAGGCTATGCTTTTAATCTAATGATGGGTTACTTTAAATGAAATCATTTATGTATTTTTTTTTCAGTTAAGGCATATAAATTGAAACTAGGAATGTATCAATTATATTGTCTATGCATGTATACACGTCTGATAAACTAGATCTAAATTGTAATTTTGAATTTTTTATCTCGAACATTGAAAATGACAGTATAGACTAGACATGTTATCTGGTATAATTATAAATAACATTATATAAACAATATACATGAATTATTTTATTGATATTGCATAGATCAAAATACATTAAGTGTGAAATTATGAGCAGTATCTCTTTTTCCTTTCTTTTAGATCAGCAAACTTGTTTGTTCCAATGTTACTGCTTAAGGTATACGCCCCGTAATAGCCATCAATTCCATCAAAGCCATGCATATAACTTCACAATATAAGCTTTTAAAATGTCAATCAATGGAAATCTTAGTCGCATATATGACACAATGACACAGAAGTTCTTTTATTATCTCCCCTTGATAAATTTGTTGTCATGAGTTATCCCCTCCTGAAAAAAATAGCTTTCTTCATTTTTCCACGGTAAAGTTCAGATTTTTTCATGAAATTTAAAGCAGAATCATATAATTAATGTTCCTACCGTTTGTTTTCCTCGAAAATCAAATTCAGTTTTTCATATTCATAGAAATTGTATTATTTCCAATAGACTTCAATGTAAAATACAGATTATCTCCCCCACTTGTAACAAAACTTTCTGCACAGTGAAACTTTATTTTTGGATGTCTTCAAAGTGACACTGTTTCACAGAAATATTACCATCCGGTGACAAGATATGGAATATGGCTATTATGGGGCGTATACCGTAGTGGGTAAAACCCTTCTTCATGATCGACAAACTGTTACCATAGCAGCGAATTGGATATGTAGTGAACTCTTGATATACCGACATCCGTTACACCGGAATTTTCGTATACATATATATACACTATATTTCCATTTCGTTTCTATGGTTAAAGTTTGTCTTTACATATATTATGAAGAATTCCGGTGTAACTTATGCCAGTATATCGAGAGTTCACTTTATTTGAATCACCTGGTTACCGCCGTGGGTTTCACCCCCATTCTTGGAACTTCGCAGTTATCAGGTGAGGAAGCTTTCCAGTTGATAGGATCGGTGGCACCTCTGTGCACGTGACGTCTTCTTAATGAGCGTAACCACTAAAGAACAGAGCTGATGCGTTTATGCCAATTCTGTGCTGGATGCACTATTTTTAAACTACAGTACTAACACCAATAGTATACTCAACCGAAAAAAAAGCTTTTTATTCCGTTTAAAGTTTCATTTTTGTACTAAATAAATAATTGCACTATTAGGGTAATAAATCTATAAAACATTTATTTTAGGTTCTTGATAAGTAGGTCATTTAACTGATAAAGCCTAGAGGGCCAAAATAAAATTCAACAAATGAGGTCATAGTTTCGCGCTTACATGATAATACAACTGTTACAGTATTTTACACGACAATATTGAAATTTCTATCGGTGAATGAAAATGCTTTAAAAATTACAGGAATGATAATAAGATCTAGAAAATGGAGAACTCAAAATTGAGAATTTAGACTTTAAGATTTTTATATAATATTAAAGGTTTCGGTATGTAAAGCATGGTTAAGCCGTCTGGTCAAGTTTTACATTCCAGGATACTGTATAGTCATTAATTTTTATGGGAGACTAATTTTCGTTGATTTCGTGGATAACCACACGAACAATGATATGTTTATTTATTGGTTGTGACGTTCTCCCGAAAATGAATCAACGCAAATATATGCCCACGAAATTGTATTTAAGATCGTTTCAAATGAAAATAATTGTCAACGAAAAATGGTGATTTTACTGTACAGAATTGCACCCATACAGCTCTTGTGCAAAAAAAAAATCAAAACCTAGCGACCGGACCGGTGGTCAAGTGGTTAGAGCTTCAGGAGGTAGTGGGTTCGATTCCCTTCTGTGGCATACCAAACTCGTTAAAAACTGGTACTGGAATAGCTTCTTTGCTTGGCGCTCAGCATATAAGGTCAGGCTAATGAGACTGGTTGTACCACATGTCTATGGCGTGACATTTTAGTGTGGTAACTCTCTATCTGTCTCAAGTAGACATGGTCTCAAAATGACTGACATAATGTCGAATGGGCATTAATCCCAATAAATAAACTAACAAAATAATATTTTTGTGTGTTTATTTCTCTCTCTCTCTCTCCAGAACCTTAAACCTGACTGGTTTCTTAGAGGTTGTTACCCCAATATTAACCGAACAGGTTACAATGAAAACTAGAAAAGAGTGCAACACAATCATTGTCGTCTGCGCCTGTCTTCGTGATTCTCCGAATATTTTCGGAGAGTATCGTTGATATTGACGTCAGATTGTTACTGTAAAGGTTTCCTTCCAATCAGCATCATGAATGGAAACTTTCCGGTTACCTCTACTTCTCCTTCCTGTGTTTTTCGGCGGAAGATGGCCTCTAGTCTATAAAAGAAAACCATTTTCTATGGCGTACCATTTCGGTCAAAAGTATTAAGGCATTAAAAAATACAGTTGCAGTAGTAGATATATGTGCAGCTATTTGAGATATGGTTGCAACAGTAATTTTTGAAGGTCTTTCAAATCACAACTGCACAACGTAAGATAAGAGTTGCAACTGTATCCCAATCTCAAATATAGTCGCGACTCCATATTTGCAGTGCAACTGCATGTTTATAGTTCAAACATTATTTGAGATACAGGTATTTGTTTGTTTATTTGTTTGTTGGGTTTAACGTCCCACCGACAGTATTTCAGTCCTTTAAAGACGATGTCTACTTGAGACAGATATAGTGCTGTCACACTGCAGTGTCACGTCGTAGATATGTGGCATGATACCACACCCAGTCATATTATCCTGACAACGGGCCAACCAGTCCTGGAACTACCTTTATATGCTGAGCGCCAAGCAGGGGAGCTATAACAGAACCATTTTCACGACTTTGGTATGTCGCGGCCGGGGATCGAACCCACGACCTCCCGCTCCCGAGGCGGACGCTCTAACCACTCGGTCACCGGGGACGGTCAGAAACACTTGTAACAATAGAGCTACTTTTGACCCGAATGCACATACGTGCGCAATATTACTCGTTCTGTATTTGTATAAATTTGCCAGTGCATGTTCGGATATATTTCAGAGTAAAGTGTAACATATTAACATATAGGTTTAAAGTTTTCTTTATGGTTATTAATAAAAGTTTGAAACCATTTTAGTGCAGAAAAATGTTTCCAAATCTTGGAAAAAAATAACATGGAAAAGATGGCTACACAAAACATTGAAATAGAAGGGCTTATGGTTCCTATATTCTCACAAAGGGCCTCCGTGGCCGAGAGGTTTTAATAACTGACTATCACTTTGGTTAGCCGCCCTCATAGCTATGGGTTTGAATCTCTTCCTAGACACTCCGATATGGACTTTATCCAACTACTGTCTCTTACTGCATGTTGTCTCATTAGCAAAAGACAGGATCCCACTCGTGGTTTACCCTCGTGGGTTATCTTTGACCTGCTAAGTCTAAATATGGCTATAGAAATCAGTAAATGATTGCTAGCGATTACTATGATAGAAAAAGAAGATATTTCATGCGAGACTGGTGGTTCTGGTTGGGTGACCCTTGTGCATTCATTGTTTGACTCGGCCTGTAAGTTATGATTGGACGAGACTTACCTGTAAGGTGAAGTTCAATCGGGATTCTGCTTAATCAATGTCGGGAACGATGGAAATAGACCTATCCAGTTGGACTTCATTTTTTAAAAGTACTGATATATACCCGTGATAGTGGTTAACATTGTCCTAAGTCCCGTGACGTCATTCATACCTTTGCCTCAGAACGTCAAGGCCGTCGCTGTCCGGATGATCCTTATAATACGTCACCCACGCCGACGTTGACGCCAGAAACCCGATATAAGCGTCCAAGGGCATGCGCAGTGGCGTCGAATTGCTCTGTATCCTGTTTTGAGGATGAAGTGATGAAAACATGCATTCATGTATGTGTATTTTTTATAAATTGATTGATATCCACCAACTTAAGAGAGAGAGGGAGTGGGGTGGTGGGAGAGATATTATGAACCTAATATAATATCACGGAAGAAAGATGAGGAAAAGATGGAAGCCCGATCCTCACTTGCGGTGAGATATTTAATGGACCTCAGTTCAACTGCTGATATGGGTTTAAACCAGTTACAGAAATCTATCACAATGTTACTTGACTTTATAAATGTATGTTTTAATAGATTTGCAAATACAATTTCAGACCAGATCCTAATAATATTATTGATAGACGGTCAAAATTTCTCGGACAGACACACTAATTGCCATTGATTAGGAAAGTGGTAAAAACTTTCACGCTCTAGCGTGATTTTACTTTTATCCTTTCATTCAATGTCCTGTAAATACCACAACCCGCGTCGGTGAATTTATGGAACGTCGGTTTTTTCCGTAAACTTTAAGCGACACTAATGCCTATACACTATTAACCCATATATATTCTGAAAGAACATTGTTTCCAAAAATAGTATCTTCAAGAAAATCCATCCATAAATAAAAAAGATACAGCGATTTAAAAATCAACATCTCCGATCGGAATTGGCTCCGACAACGAGAAGATCGATCGGTACCTGTCCATTGTCGGAAATTTCCGATCGAATTTCAACAGTCCGACCGGAGAAAAACGATCGTTTTTTCTCGATGCCTTCTTTATTTTTCAGAAACATTGGGTGGTTGTTTATTGTTATAACCTGAACGTAGAATGCAAAATAAATATTGATTTTGATGACGATGATGACGTTATTTGCGTGAATTTATTTATTATAGTGTAATCGGGGTAAAAACAAAAACAGAGGTAGAGCGTCTACCGATACTGAAGTAACATACTGTTTTTAACGGAAAATAACTAAACATTTTCTTATTTTTGACTTAAACAGTAACCTATTTTTACTTTTTAATGTATCTCACCGCCTCTCCTCTTCTCTCTCCCCACTTTCTCTCTTTCTCTGTTCTGTTGCATATAAAATAATTCCGGTTTCGGCTCTTGCTCTAGTTTCGTGACCTTATATAAGATTCGAATTTCCGTACGTGCCATTCTCGAAAACGTACGGAAATGCAAGATAGTTGTGTCGTCTGTTTTGGAGAAAAAAAATGCAAATATTTGTGATATATCAATAATTAAGCAGGTTAAAAAGGAAAACAGCATGAATATAAAAAATATATCCATTTTTTGTGTGTTATTTTTCGTTTTAAATCAACTATTATCTGCACTTCCGGTTTAAATCGAAATTGTAAACAATGGCGGCCATTTTATTTTGCATGCTACGAAGAACAGCCCAAGTAAGGTCAAGGGTATCGAATTGACGAGAAACTGCAGAACATGCAAAAATAACATTACGTAGCATTTAAAAGTCAGTTATAAAAAGTACTGAATGATATTTTCATGTTAATTTTCAATGTTGTTCACGTACTTTGAGTTTGTTTTTGGTTTCATTTCATGATTTGTTAAAAAGCGTCAAAATCCCAATGCGCATGCGCGAAAATTTACCTTTAGGGTAACGAAACTAGGACAATCCGATCGGAGAAAAACAATCGATTTTTTTTCCTCAATAGACCTTTTACTTTTATTTTTTAAAACGTTATTTATTTTTTTTAAATTTTTTTTTTCTTTCTATCTATCTCTTAAATTCATCTTGTTTCTCTTTTTCTCTCCCTCTCACTCTGCAAGAGCATTTGCGGAATTTATCCATAAATACATCAGTAATTGTTTGTTTGATTCAAAACAGTAATGTTATTGTTTCTTTTGTAATTTAGTTGTCTAGATCTACATCTACTTATTTATTTATCTTACTCTCCATATTTTAGTCTACAAGTGTTACCAAATTCCGATTTAGATGACTCTCATGCGTTTGAGTCCATTTCTTATCTATAGATTTCTTTTGCTGATTGTTTACTAGAGCTTGTCAATAATGAAACCTACTTGTCACAGGGTGAAAAAAGTGCAGTCTGGCTGAGACTCAAACACGGAGCCTTCACTTACCAACTGAGCTATCAGTGGTGGCAGCTTACACATGATTCTCATCTGTTGTGAGTTATGGGTACCGTGACATACTTCCCCACCAAACTGGAATTTGTCCTTGAATTTCCAAATGCATCCAGAGAACCTCACAGCACTTAAGCCATTGCTCAAATTGTGTTCCAAATGTCACAGGTTGAGAAAAATGTGAACCTGACTGAGACGCTTTACTGGGACCTTTCCCAGGCGACCCTATCAGATGAGCTTCCTGACCTCATAGACATGATTCTCTTCTATTGTGAGTTATTGCTAATGATTCAAATGAGATGTAACAGACCACACTAGGATTTGAATCTGAGATCCTTGATCAAAGGGATCGGTAAGCTACAGGACCACATACAGAAATCTACCATAGATAAATGTTATAGTGAGAAAATTGTACCTCCTGCCAGGGAACTGAACAGGGGGCCTTACCCTTAAAAGGTAATTTCCTGTACTGACTGAACTACCTGATCGTTTAAACACAGTGTAATGATTTCTTCCCTGTTATGAGTTATTGGGTACCATGTCATACTCCCTGCCAAACTGAACAAGATTAATATGATCTCTGATCACATGCAGCCCGGTGATGTTGGGCTTCATATGTCACAAGTTAAGAAAAATGTGTAGTCTGACCAAGACATGAACCCAGGACCTTTGGATATCAGGAATGCTTTACCAACAGAGCTACCCAGCCACTTATGCATAGTTTTCTCCTATTATGAGTTATTTGTACCATGATAAAGAGTTACTTATATGAGTAGGCTATAGTTTCTCCCTGAATTCACAGGATAATGCGGACATTAATAATATCCAATTCGACATGATTGCATGGAAAATAGAATGCTGGGTTTCCACATGCGAAGATCTAGAGGGCAGAGGGGGGGACTGGGGGTCCAGACAGACCCCTCCTGAGAATAAGAGACCTGACCCCATTGGACATGGTAATTATTGCTGTTATAACCCCCCCCCCCCCAACAATGAATCCATGCATGTTCCAGGTAACACCTCAGTGGACATTACCAATCTCAGATCGACAGTATGTGCTATCACTCTCCTGGGATATGATATTTATATAATAGTGTACCAGAGCAGGATTTGAACCCAAGATCCCTGGCTTATAAGGGGTTGAGCTAACAAATCTCTTTCTAATAATGGTTACCAGTACTTAAATATTTAGGCCTTTATATATGCCTTTGTATATTTTGATTTTCCTCGGGCCAGAATTCATAGAACAGCACAAATTACTATGTTCTTGACAAACCCAAGGGTGATATATTTGAGAGAAATACTCTAACCACTTGGCCACTGCAGCCGGTTTCTCTTCTTATTGCTCTGTATATATAAGACAGTTCACCAGTATCATGCCACTTATCTAATGGCATGACATCACAAACATGTTTGTATCATGTGATGTTGACAATATGAATTTCAGACATGATGACATTTCCCTGATTGAGATTACTTTAATGTCATATTAACTTCACATACACTGTATTTGTTAAAAAGAACGTTTATAGACTGATTGATGGATTTGTAAATTCAGAGTGTATTGTGCATTTGCACCCCAAGCACTCTAAGGGGAAATCTAAATGTTGTGTGCCCATAAAGACCTTGTGCACTAGAAAAAGTTCCAACAGACAGCAGATCTTTGAAAAAAAAAAAGGAAAATTATGTTACCCCAAGTAAATCTAGCTGCTTTAATCTCAAAATTGATTTTTTGTAGATAAGAGTATGAACATAATTTGAAGAACTATTCCTTGTTTATTTTATTTGTATTTAAATTTTAGCTTGATGCATTGCTTTTATAATGTTTTGTTTGTTTAAATGATCAGGTTATTATTTCAAAGCTGTTGGTGGAGAAAAAGTATTTGACATAAGCATGTTTTTGCCGTTTTGTTTGGGTTTGGCCATTCATATTTCAAAATCCGTCAAGGGTAGGTCAAACATAAAGCCATCGAAATGTTGGGAATCTGAAGACCTTTCTAATGGTACCTAGGTTGTTGTTTTTTTAAATGGGACCTAATATAAGCAAGTTACATGAAAAATAAGAATATCTGAATACTGGTTTTTCAAATGCCTCTGCATTTAGTCCCATGCATTGTTCCAGCTTTTTTCTATTACATTGTAGTTATAATGTGCTGTTGTGATTTGTCCAAATGCCATATGCTCACTTTAAAGTTCAGGAAAAAAATATATGTAAAAAAACTGTTTGGTAGGAAAAGAACCCTTTTTTGCATGTAAAGAGGACTGGTGGTAGTTTACAGCCTTGTGGTACACCAATTTTGAGAATTATTGAGGTTCATTTTAAAGAGGGTTCCTTGTAGAGCCAGCATCATGAAATTGTAACAAGGGGCAAGCTCTTTATTTTCCTTTGATTACATTGATTTCCATTTTTATATGACATCATTTGACGTCAAAATTTGCATCTGCTATCAAATTATTTTGTGTTCTACGGCTTTCAATTCTGGGTGGATTTTGTTCAATTTTTTACAGATAATGTATTGCAAGATGATTATGTAATGAATTTTTTAAGGTTTGCTATGGTTTGCAGAGCAGAAAGCCCTATCGTTTGTTCAGACCAACAAAATTGGTTTTCATTCTTCTTCATTTGAGGTTCAAATTAAAACAGGTTTCCATGAGCCATTATATTAATGAAATTTCAACAGCAATTAACGTGACTTTGTCCCTTTTGAATGCAGTAAATTGCGTTCTTATGTGACCTCATATGACATCAGGGTTAAAATTAGCTACCAAATATTGTTCGCATTCTACAGCCATCATTTCTTCTATGTAATTTTCACAGAATGTATTCAGTATATTGTAGATGTGCGCTTCCGTATACGTTTTTTCCAGACTTGGAAAGACCAAGTTCTGTGGTTGGTCCAAGTTTCGAACTTTGGATCTTAAAACGGATTTAAATTATTACCAAGCTTTGGATCTAAAAAAGAATTAAATTGATGCGAAGCTTCCAGATAAGCTCATATTTTTACAGGATGTGTGCCTCAACATTTTCTATCGGTTTTGTAACGATTGGCGGCATTTGATATGGCGTGTTAGAAACTTTCAATGGAAAATATGTGTGTGTGTGTGTGTGTGTGTGTGTGCCACGAAGCTACATTCAGATGTCTGGTGCTGCATCCCTTAGTTTTTGACTGATTCGCATGAACATTTCACTGAATGTTCAGCATATTTATATTGAGTCAATTCTGTTTTCGGAAAATCGCAAAGTTCAATGCAATACAATGCAATATTTTTTTATATCATTTATTTTTCGGCCTTTAATATCTTAAAATCTAAAACTATTTGATATGGTAACATAGCAGAATGCACTTTCGTTTGTTCAGAACAAACGAAAAAATTGTTTCTATCGCATTCGTTACATGTATGTTGTAAATAGTTTGTTGCCATGTTCAACGTGTATCTGTTTAAAATTTACATTTGTGGAGGAAATAAAGGTATATTCATTGTATACATTTGGGTCACAATATATCCGTCGTCCAGAATGCATTTGAAGACGCGGCCTGGAGACCGGGGAATTAAATTTGATCGAGATTTACCAAATTCATATATAAATTGGTATGATAAATGTCACCCATTGTTGAAGAATATTTTCCGTGATTTATAGTGTACGGGAAGATCAGTCGCGGGTATTAGTTACGTACTGTTACGTAATATTGAAATTCACATCACGAGCAAGCGTTTCATTGACCCTGATCAAAATCATGCTCACATGCAAGCTTCCAATCGATCATGATCTGGTTCAGTAATATCACGTGTGCAATCATCTTGAAGAGCAGTCTTTGAATAGACTGACGTGTTGACACATTGCGAGGTATTTTTTACCCTAGGTAAGATAAGATAAGATAAGATATTGTTTATTATTGTGACATGTGCATACATTCATTAAGTTATACATATATACAATTGACAAAATTATTTGGCACCCGGCCCATTGGGCCTATATGTCACCAGGATAATCAAGAAAGTAATTATATACAAAATTCGTAAATACTCTATTATATACATAGGTTAAATATGACGTACAAGGTATTGGACGAGGTGTTCCGAATGTGTAATGGAGATCACACTCGGACTCTGGACAGTTCTTTTCTAAATCAATAATATGAATTTATTACAATATTTTCTACAGATGTCACTTTTTTTTCTAATCATTATGATTTGGATTTATGTAATGCAATTAAATACTTAGAAAGTGTATGTGCCACAAAGTTCTATAAATCTATATGCCGTGTTTTGTAAATAAATCATTTGTGCCCATGAAAACTATAAACAAAGATGTGTGTGTGTGTGTGTGTAAATTGCGGAGATAGTTCTAGATCACTTAAGAATGTTTGAATTTTGATAAAGCAGTCCCGCCGTACATAATCTTTAAAGGCATTTATAAAAAGCTGCCCCGGGTGTGAAATGGTGTCAGAACCAGTCATAATAAGGAAATGGTAGTTAAATTTATAACTGCCTTAATTGGTTATGATTAGAAGGAGTGTGTTAAAATAAGGTTTTGAGTAAACTTGCGCGTGTGTTGTATATATCCGATAATCGTGTATTCAGATCTAATGCCCCCATCACAGTTTCTTGTGACTTTGTTGTGTCACCTCTGCTTACAGCAAGTGACACATAGGGATCCCTTTTCCGTCGTCTGTCCGTCCGTCTGAGAGGGTCTTTTCCGCAACGTTTCAGCAAATGGCACACGTGTTCCAGAGAACAGTCTTGTTTACACATCTATTTGTTTATAAGATGCTTAATGAGGGCCCGTCTACAGTATTAACTGTTTTATGGTTCGGACCCCGGAGTGTGACCCAAACTCCTTAAAGATGAATTTGTATGCCGAAATAGGTCGAATTTCGAAAAGCCTTACAGGTGTGAGGTAAGTACCTAATAAAATCAAGAATTTTGAAGCCAAAGTGGGAATGACAAACTCGGGTAATTCAGCCTAGATGTTGCCTTCCCCTGTGACAAAGGTGAAGGGAGGAGGTGGTCCTGAAAAGGACCGTTTGGGTCAGCTGCCAGAGGCAGACTGGTTTACACATCTGATTGATTGATTAGAGTTCTTGTTTTACCTCGCACCATGAGCTTGTCATTTTGGCGAGTGGATATTAAAAGGTGTTTATATGTAAAAAAAATGAAGTTTATCTAAAAAAAATGTGTGTATATAGTAAAACAGATGTTTATGATGAATAAAAAATAAGTTATCTAATATAGGGTGGTTATATTGTCATAACATTAATTTAGTCATATGTGTATTGTATATAACTTTGATTATTATTTAACCTTGCTTATATTAATGATATTTTTTATTGTAATTTATCCTGTATTCTTAGAGATAAATTACCCTAATGTCCCCAGTAATTTGATAATTAAAAGGGAAATATATGTATATGATAATTAGATGATGAAGTTAATACTTCAATATTAACTTAGTTCTCCCCCCCTTAATGTGCATACACGTTTTATGTACGCATTCAGTTATACACTATATATAGTGTATTCTAAGGGGGTTTGAGGGGCTAAGTTAAATGTCCTGAGTGGGATATGCTCAAACAGGAATGAAAGAGTACAAGCTTATTTTTGGAGTATAAAGTTTTATATGTTGCTCTGGACAACAGTATGGCAGGCATGGTTTATTATTTACATATATACAATTTAATGTAAAAGATCAAATATATGGCCCCCAAAGAATGAATGAAGAAAAAAGACCCTGGGGGTAAGTATGGAAGTCTATGGTAATGGCGATCAATACATCCCATCTAAGTAAAACATAGTTATATTTAAAATTTGACACCCCACAGTCAATCGACCCCTTGGAACAACAACATGTTGCCCCAGGGTTTAAAAATAAGTTAAGACAATGGTTTAATTAAGCTGTGAGAGGAGTAAACACGCCCCTGGAGGACAATTGAATCCTCCTGAAGAGGCTATATAAAAATTTGCTAAAAAAAATCCGTTATCACCCCAGATCAGATCTGGAGTGAACTGATTGACTATGGGGTGTCAAGGGGAGATAATTCCCTATTAAAAGTTAAGACTTTAATAATATATCACAATGTAGAACCCTATTTTATCCCCACACCAGGCCTATAAATTAAGAAATAACTATTTAAAATAACATATCCACTTCTATGCTAACAAAACGGTCCCATAGGGAATAAAAACTATATATTAATGCATAGATAACAAAATATGTACAAAAAGTACATTATTTACAATAAAACTTTAGCCTCGGTGCCGGATAAAAAGGGTTCCCAAATATAGTATATAAGTTTGATCGCCATTTGCCTAAAGAGTGACCCTCCTCATGAGTGCACTGTGGCCCAGACTATGCCATCAGCTAGGAGCTCGTATCTCAGTATATTTTTAAATCTTGTCTGTGATCTGGCAGTCTATTAGATAGACAACCAGGGCTTGATATACAGACTTGCTGTGAGCTTTACTGGGATTGAGGACATTACACCTCTGACTGACTGATAACGTTGCTTAATTAGGGTCCGTCTGCCTGCTCGGCTCTGTGGGCGGACCCTGATAACATGCTGCAGGCCAATGACACGTGATAAGCACTACCTACACAAATTTGCAACAGGCAAAAATACCACGTAGATAAGCAGCTGATACTAGCGCACATGCATATTGAGAGACCAAAATTACTCATTTTGTTGCAGTATTATAAGTTTTGTAGAATATAAACATTTTAAACTACTTCTTAAAAGTTTCGAAATTCCCTCTTTGAACTTTTTCAAAAACTTAATATTGTCTATCAGTAGATCCTACCTACAAGCACTGTTTTTCAATTGATTCACATCTCAGAATTTTTATGCACTATTCTTTCATTTTAATTTTTAAAACTGAATTTAACTATCTGATTAGGTTTTAAAGTGTACATTTGTCATTTGTTTACTATTACTTGATCTCAATATTTATCTATGGAGATGAGAAGATACATAGAAAAGACCCATAGGGCAGAGATGTGTCTTTCTACGAAATGTTGGATGGATTGAGGCATTTCTTAGACATTGAAATCACACAATAAGCATGAGGAATGCTTTGCCTTGTTGAAGTATTAGGCAGAGCAGGGTCTCTCGATCTATATACTATCTGTATATATGGAGACCCTGGGCAGAGATAAATGTTGGACTGAATACTTCTTTAATGATGGAGGATAGATATTTGATATTAATTTAACCTTTTGTTGACCTTTTTTGTTTCAGACTGCATTCAATGTAGAATAAATAGTCAAAAGAATGAATGTTCCCAGTGGCAGAGTGGTTAGAGCATCTGCCTTGGGAGTGGGAGCTAGGTTGTCGGTTTGATTCCTGGCTGCGACATACCAAAGTCATAAAAATTGGTACTGGTATAGCTCTCTTCCTTGGTGCTCAGCATATAAGGATAGTTCCAGAACTGGTTAACCTTGTGTCAGGGTAATGTCTACAGTGTTCTACTGCAGTGCAGCAGCACTTTATCTGTCTCAAGTAGACATAGTCTCAAAATGACTGAAATACTGTTGGTTGGACGTTAAACCCAACAAACAGTTAAAAGAATGGGATCCATCTGTGTTGCAGCAATCAACAGAATATCTGAATTTACTGAATCATTATAGTATGTATATATGACTTCAGATCCAAAGGTAGTGAATTTTAACTTTTTGTGTGTGTGTGGGGGTGGGGGGGGGGAGAGCATACACAATTCAGATGAATATTAATGAAAACATAATATTTACAGAAAACTAAGTTCTGTTAATATTATCATGATTTGCATTTTGTATTAATTTGATAGTTTTCTTATGGCAAAATACTGCTATTGTCTGCATAGCACCTTGATTCTAATTGTGAAGTCACTTTGAAGTTACTTTGGGACATACAATCATGTATGTGCATGTATTTTAAAGATACTGCTATTGTAACTAGAACTGTATTGATTAATTTATTTAGTTAATCTCATTGGTTATGTGAAATCTCCTAAGTTCAATACTAAGTTATTTTAACTTTATATAAAGAGATCCTGAATTTACACATCTACTAAGTAACTTGATTCATGCATGCAGTCATTGAATGATGTTATCTTAGATAATTACTGTCAGTCACATTTATTTTCAAGAAACCATCATATCAATATAAAACTGTGAAACACTACAGATTCAAACTCCTGATCTTACCACTAGTCTTAATCATACATGGAAATGATCTGAACAACAAGTATTAAATCAGATTAGTCTAAGGTCTATTAAAGGAGGTTGATCAGGTTTTATGTTTGCTACTCCTCAGTGAGTTCAGGTATTTACCAATAAATGCAATCCAAATGGCATTTCTGCTTCACTGAAGTTAAATAATTAATTAAAATAGAGTGACTTATAGTCAATACATACTTGACAATACTCTTTTTAATTGAATAAATTCTCTTTCCCTCTCTGTCATGAGTAACCCCCCCCCTCCCCATTCTCTCTCTCATGAGAAATGGAAATTATCTCTCTTTTAATGAATAAATTCTCTTTCTCTCTCTGTCACAAGTAAAACTCTCCCCCCTTCTCTCTCAGTCATAAGTACACCCCCCTTCTCTCTCTGTCATGAGTTATAAACTCTCTCTCCCTTTCTCTCTGTCATGAGTAAACTCTCCCCCACCTTTCTCTGTCTTGAGTAAACTCCCCCACCCTTCTCTTTCTCTGTCATGAGTAAACTCTCTCCCCCCCCTTTCTCTCTCTCTGTCATGAGTAAACTCTCTCCACCCTCTCTCTGTGTCATGAGTAAATTCCCCCCTCCCTTTTATCTCTGTCTTGAGTAAACTCTCCCCCACCTGCTATCTCTCTCTCTGTCCCTCTTATAATGAGAAAATTCTCTCTCTCTCCCTCTCTTATGATGAGTACTCACATGATGTCATATGGAGAGAAAACAATCTTTCTCTTCCATAATAAGTTCATAATACATTGTACTGAATTAATAAAATTATAATTATTTGGAAGTAATTTCATTGTAAATAACAGCTTCAACAATCCAATGTAGTGAAATAGTTGAGTATAAATTACAGAGACAGAGGAATTATCATCAACATTGGAACATAGAATAATTAAAGGCTGAAATGGTTTGGTATATTTATGGAGTTTTATTTCTATTCTTTTGTTTCAGTTCTTAAAGGATATGCACATTGTACTTAAAATATGAAAACTGTTACTGTAAAAAGTTGTAATGAGTTCACAGAATTAAGATTTGCAATGACTTTGGTATTTTGCTGTTAATTGGTTAAGGTTTTTAAAAAATATTTCGCATGTTACAGGGTCAGAAAAATGTGCAGCCTGATTTGGAGCAATAAGTTTGCTACATGTGTTTGAGTTTGTGTCTCAACAACAAGACCTCAGACCTTTTACATAAAGGGCAAATGCTCAGTACCAACTGAGCTACAGCTACACCAATCATTTCAGAATGAAAAATAAAAAAGAAGAAGCTGCCCAGCCTTCAGTTCTTTCTTGCTTTGATAGTGAAACAAATAAACAAATTTGATCTTATTAAAATAGATGATGAACAATCTCAGACTTATCTCCCCCTTCTCAGGGCTGTGGTCTCAATCTGAGAAATAGAGTAAGAACCCATACATTTAGGCATTTACTTATGGAGTTCTCTGTCCCCCTGTCAATTTGCAATTGCTAGTTTCAAAATTTGCACAACGCACAAAATTGTCCATCCAGAGTTATTTCAATGTCACCTGTGATCTAATTTTTTGTCTATTTGTTTACTTGGATTTACACTGACATTATGTTGGTAATCTTGGGTCTTTGTTTACATTAGGCAGGTATATAGTTCTGCATCACTGTGATATCACACAAGACATGTAGTATAATAAGACCTCAGTTATTGATCATTATATTACCCTAACAGTGGGTCTACCAGTTTTAAACAAAACCAAAGAACGTTATTGTTAATTAATGAGTTAATAATCTTTTATAACCATGGATTGGCTGGAACAGCTCCAACCATGCACTCAGCCAAAGGAACTGGTTTCAGTTCAGCTGATTATGTAAACATTTCAATAAATTATGTCTTAACATACTGTCAAACCTGTCTTAAGTGGTCATTCAAGAGAATAAGAGAAAGAGACTACTTATCAGAGGTGAAGGTTAAAGAAAACAAAACGCTAGTTTGGTAATATTAAAACTGACCACTGTATATAGGTTGACCGCTTAATACAGGTGGCCGCTAAAATGATTCAACTGTGTAATTATATGATTTATAAGGATCATTTTCAGTTATTATGAATCTAGTTTACCTGGATGATTTCCCTAAAACTTAAAAATTGAATTCCTTATTAAATATTTTCAAAATTGAACAACTACAACTAATCAAAGGTATGAATAATGGATCTAGATAAATAATTATGTATTATCAAAATGCTTGTATATACATGTAATACACATGCACATGAAGGTTGTTTACGCATAATAAGAAACAGAATATTATAATTATAATTATGATGTATGCCCAGTTTGGTTAGGATAACTACCTTTATAATACATCAGTTGAATAAATAAAAAATATATATGCATAACAGCCAATGGCTTTATTGTTTGTCTTTGACTTGAATATACTTATAATATTTTGTTGGGGTGCATATGTGCAATTTGACCAGGTTGAATTAAGCTCAAGTAGGTTGAATTAAGTTCAAGTTTAAATGGATGAAACAATTGATGGAAGATATTAGCTGAGAAAAGCTCATTGAATAAATTTCTGGCACTAAGAGTGTACCAGAGGCTTTTAGTTTGAGTCCAAGTGAGCCATGATTTTTTTTAGAGTTTCCAGGATGTTATGTTTTTCAACAAAAATGACAACATGCATTATGAATTATCTGTGCCTGAGTGCAAGTGAACTGTTAAAGCTGCAAGAAATTTTCTTCAATCATTATGAAATGTAACAGCTTAACTTGTAGCCTTAAAGTTGAAAGGTTTAGGTGGTTATGTAGATGCATTGGTAGAGAACTTGCCATGTAAGTGAGGGCTCTCAAGTTAGAGTCCTGGTCCCATGTTCTCGAAAATACTTAAGTACAAACTCTGGCTTTAATTTGAGTAACATACTTAAATCCCTATCGAAACTAATGGGTGTAGTTTAAGTATAAAAATCATACAAGTTTAAGTACCATTTTAATGGTTAGGAACACAGGTCCTGGTCTGTTTGCACATTTTTCTAGATTGGTTACAATGTGGGGCTGTTACATTTCCTATTTTTCAGTATATTACTGCTCTTTGGATTATATTTTGTTCTTTTTCCTGTGAGAGCAGGGATTACATGTTATTCTAAATTGGTTGTGGATTATGTAACAGTCTATAATTATCCCTTATTAGAGATTTGTGTACATGGTCCAATTGCTCAATTCATAGAGCACTGGCCATGCATGTAAGCAAGGGTACATTACTAGGAAATTACTGGTTACACATTTATCTCACCTGATTACAAATTTAAAACTTTTATTTCATTTTGATTTTTATTGTTTGTGTAGGTAGAAAAATCTGTCCAGTTAGCTCAGTCGGTAGATTAGCATGGTGGCGTGTTCCGTCAGTTATGGGATTGGGAGAAGTGTAGTTTGTATGAAAAGGAATATCTGTCTTAATAGTGTTATATTTATTGTTGAAACTCCAGGACGGCAGGAGTCCTTGGTTTGAGTCATGCACCAACAGTAGGCACACTTAGAATTTTCTGGTGCTTATTTTATTTTCATTATATTACAGTCTTTTTTGGTAACCAAAGTCAGAGGAATTTGTTTAAACAAATCGAAAGTTATATTAATTACTGTGTTGACTGGAGTTAACTGTCACTGTGAGTATTCCAGTTATATAGTGATCGATGTCCAGCTAATAACATGGATGAGTACACATAGGCAGCCTGGCAGAACCACCAACCTACCACAAGCAAGCTGGATGGCTTACTAAGATGAAGAAAGTGACACTGAGGAATCGAACACACAATTGAAAGAAGTTATGTGATTGAATCTCAGCAGTTGTAACCATTAAACCACAGAAACCATTAATTTTTAACAAACCATTATAAATAGATTGATTGATTTTTTAATTGACCGTCCAGCTGCGACAGTATTTCAGTCATATAGCGAAGTCCAGATAGTTACAGGTGGAGGAAGACCCCTAATGCACTGAGGCATCTGGGTAGAACCACCAACCTACTGCAAGCCAGCTGGAAGGCTTCCTCACATGAAAATCTTAATGACCCTGCCGGGATTTGAACCCATACAGTGAGTGTCTTGGCCACGGAGGTCCCATATAAAAATTATAATTCATTTATGTTCTACTTTTGCATCATATGAAAAGTACAAAAATTAAATGACAATTTTTCATTTTAATAATATATATATATATATAAAATACAATTATTGTTATTGAAATGGCCTATAAGTAACCCTTAACATTGAGGAATAAGTGTAAGTGACCTGTCTAGCTCATTCGGTAGAGCATTTGCCCTGAAAGTGAATAGCCCTGGTTTGCTTCCTGGTCAGGCTGGAACTTGGATTAACTAAAATTATTCATACAGCTACAAAGATTCAACAATAACAAGTTCAGTTTCTGGTCCAGGATATGGTTCGTTGAAGATCACAATATTATACTGGTCTAAAACAACGGATGTACCGTTAATGCATATTGTAAACAAACGTGTGATTTTGAAAATTAGTTTCTTCCTTTAACTACAAATAAATCAAACAATTTCCAAATTAAACCCGTCTTAATTATGTTTGATTTTATTCGACTGGGTATGAACGTTCGGCTTTTCCCATAGAAACAAAGCGATCGTTATTTTCCGATAGGAGGTCAGCTGTTTCCGACCGCCATATCTCGACAGGTAATAATCGGTCGATTTTTAGCTCACCTGAGCCAGAGGCTCAAGGTGAGCTATTGTGACCGGTCTTCGTCCGTCGTCCGTCCGTCCGTCGTCCGTCCGTCCGTCGTCCGTCCGTCGTCCGTCCGTCCGTCGTCCGTCAACATTTTGCTTCAAACGACATCTCCTCCTTAACCGCTTGGTCAATTTTGATAAAACTTTACAGGGATGTTCCTTGGGTGGTCCCCTTTCAAAGTTGTTCAAAGAATTGAATTCCATTTGGAATTCTGGTTGCCATGGCAACGGAAAGAAAAAACTTAAAATGTCTTCTTCTCCAAAACAACCAACTGAATTTCAAAATGTTTTGGCACAGATGTTCCTTTGGTAAGTGTCTACCAAGATTGTTCAAATTATTTGGATCCGTAAAAAAACATGGCCGCCAGGGGCGTGGCTAGTTTTCCTTAGATGCCTATACTCAAAATTGAAAAAAAACTTCTTCTCCAAAACCACTGGCGTTATTTCAAATTGTTTTGGCACAGATGTTCCTTTATTAAATGTCTTCCAAGATTGTTAAAATTATTTGGATCCGAAAAAAAACATGGCCGCCAGGGTCGTGGCTAGTTTTCCTTATATGTCTATAGTCAAATCTTAAAAAAATCTTCTCCTCAGAAACCCCAAGACCTGGAGCTTAGATATTTGGTGTGCAGCATTGTCTACTAGATCACTACCAAGTTTGTTCAAATCATGGCCCTGGGGTCAAAATTGGCCCCGCCCCAGGGGTCACCTGATTTTACATAGGCTAATATAGGAAATACTTGAAAAAATCTTCTTCTCAGAAACCACAAGGCCTGGAGTTTAGATATTTGGTATGTAGCATGATCTTATGACTCTCTACCAAGATTGTTCAAATTATGACCCTGGGGTCAAAACTGGCCCAACCCCAGGGGTCACTTCATTTAACATAGGCTAATATAGGAAAAACTTGAAAAATCTTCTTCTCAGAAACCACAAGGCCTAGGGTTTAGATATTTGGTGTGCAGCATTGTCTAGTAGATCACTACCAAGTTTGTTCAAATCATGGCCCTGGGGTCAAATTTGGCCCCGCCACAGGGTCACCTGATTTTACATAGGCTAATATAGGAAAAACTTGAAAAATCTTCTTCCCAGAAACCACAAGGCCGGGTTTAGATATTTGGTATGTAGCATGATCTTATGACTCTCTACCAAATTGTTCAAATTATGCCCTGGGGTCAAAATTGGCCCCGCCCCAGGGGTCACTTGATTTAACATAAGCTAATATAGGAAATACTTGAAAAAATCTTCTTCTCAGAAACCACAAGGCCTGGAGTTTAGATATTTGGTATGTAGCATGATCTTATGACTCTCTACCAAGATTGTTCAAATTATGACCCTGGGGTCAAAATTGGCCCCACCCCAGGGGTCACTTGATTTAACATAGGCTAATATAGGAAAAACTTGAAAAATCTTCTTCTCAGAAACCACAAGGCCTAGGGTTTTGATATTTGGTGTGCAGCATTGTCTAGTAGATCACTACCAAGTTTGTTCAAATCATGCCTCTGGGGTCAAATTTGGCCCCGCCATTGGGGTCACCTGATTTTACATAGGCTAATATAGAAATAACTTGAAAATTCTTCTTTTTAGGAAACTAGAAAACACATGGCCTGGCGTTTAGATATTTGGTGAAAATATTGGCCCCTCCCCAGGGATCACTTGATTTTACATAGACTTATTTTGGAAAAAAATCTAGAAAAATTTCTTCTCAAAACCCACAAGGTCTGGAGTTTAGATATTTGGTATGTAACATGGGCTTATAGACCTCTACCCAGTTTGTTCAAATCATGACCCTGGGGTCAAAATTGGCTCTGCCCCAGGGGTCACTTGATTTTACATAGCCTAATGATATCAGGTGAGCGATCCAGGGCCATCATGGCCCTCTTGTTAAAGATTCCGATCGTTTATCAGCTGTTTCCGGTCGGAAATGTGTTATTTGCAAGGTACAAAATGCACGATATCTCAGCTAATATACATGTGTTTTTCAAACAAGACATATTTAGAATCGGGAAACAATGCTCTTTCATTATCTATAATAAAAATACATGTAAGATCTGTAGTTTTTAAAAAAGTTTATGGAAAAAACTGACGTTCCATAAATTCACCGACGCGGGTTTCACCCATTTGACAATTTAGCGAGGAACTACAATGCTTTGTTGTATTGAATTGCCGCTAAAGGTAAAAAAAACTCTTGATGATAACAGAAACACAGTCACATCGTTTTTAATGGAGATCAGTATTTAAATGATATAAAGTAAGAATTAGCGTTTTAACCTCCGATCATTTTCCTACTGTTAGTTAATTTCAACAGATATTGGGTAAGTCATTAAAACGGAGATACTTGTTAAATCTCACCTTTTCGAGCCAACACACACACACACACACACACACACAGAACACTAACCCTGACCCCTACCCTAACCCTTACCCTCACCCTTACCTAACCACTACGAAATAAATCGAGGTCAAACCTAGTGGGGCCGTCCTTAGTGGTAATTAAAATATGATACTCGCAAGCAAGTGAGTACAAAATTGATCTCACTTACTGTCTGTGCAAGTACACACACACACACACACACACACACACACACACACACACTGTAATCAACTTTTTGAACGGCTCATTTCTTGGACTGGTTTAGAAGTAATTTATTTTTAAATACATGTCACAAGTTTGAACAAAACTCTTGTGATTCAATCCACATGGTTAGGCCGGGAATTGCCGAGAATATACGATTGAACGCTACGATACATAAATTTACAACAACTTGACTTTTTCCGTCATCTCGGAAATTCGAAGAAAGCAAATGCCTCATATGAATTACCTTTCCGAATCGGGGAAGAGTTGAGGTATATCTCGGTAATGGTTCCTCAGGTAGGATAGCTCATCTTTCCAGTACGACCCAATGAGTCCGTCATAGAACTTAAAAATGGAAGGAAAAAAATGATATGGTTCGATTGAATCATCTCTAGCATTCGTGGCCGCCAGGGAAACTCCTACATACTTGGGATCTATGATGCTACTGGCTATCATATTACGAAAACTCGAAAATTGCGAGAGGAAAAAAGGCTTAATTTAAAATGGCGTCACTCTCTTTTTTTTACCCAATTATTTAATCGAACTTGATAGAGATGCGGCAAACAGTTTATCAGCTCATTGAACTGGCCATCGTCGGATACCCATGGCTGCTTATTATGATCCACTACATCTTTTAGTCTTGAGAGTAAAGGCTAATATTTCGTCGTTTTTAAGAAATGAATTTGACCTATTACGACCAATCAAAATGAGATGCTGCTTATACAACTGAGAACTCTTCAGTCGATATACGTAAAATCGAAGTCGACCTAACTGGTGGATAGTATCACACCCAGTTGGTGGCATAAATCACCAGGACTATCAGTGAAAATCCAGTGATTTGATTATCCTAGAATTGTCAAGCCTTTAGACGAATAGTTTACATTGGCCCGAAAATCTCCACAAAATCATGTAACATGCTTTTTCCATTCTGATCAATAAAGAGCAATCCAACGGGTGATATAATTATGGAGAGTGACGGAATGAATAACCCGTGGGTTTCCGATGATGTGAAGTGGCATAAATAGCGTAAAGATATCCTTTCAAAGCATGTGCAGTGTACCGGTGCATTAAGTAAATATGTTGTATAAAATTAAAATATAAAAATATAAATATTCATACATTTAACAAGCACGGACACGTTCAACAATCCTCTTCAAACTATTATGTATGTATATTTCAAGCGAAACAAATTTGGTGGTTACGCAATCGTAAAATGGCTGCAGAAACAAATGTATCAAGCGTAAATTCATATTATTCAATTATGCGCCGATGGTTCTGGTATTTAGGTGCAGATCACGGAATTTTCAGTCCTGGGACCATCAATTGTATTAAATAAACCATTGAAAAGAATAGTCAGGAAACAACGATTGGATAAAAAAGGTTACAGAAAATTTATTCTTTTATGATTTCTTATTAGCAACATAAAATATCTACAGCAGTAGCTTTATAAATGCAGAAACATTGTTTTCGTAAGACCGTTGTAACGTAATAACAAAAAGAAGATTTGAAAAAAAAAGTTATAAGACTCGGCTGCATTTTGCAGCCAAACCATTGTCATATATATCTTTGTGTATTAATATGATCAATGATGACAGTTACGATTCGTCAAATTGTGACATTTAAACTTGCAATGCCTAACAGCATTAAATCAATTTTGCTTGATTCAGCGTCAAAAATATATTTCCGGTAACTCAGTTATTTGGGGCTCTTGGTTTGATGTCATTTGATTAATAAAACAGAAATTGAACATATGATTTGTGTGAAAAAAAAAAGTATAAAAAAGAACATATGAAACAAGGTTGAAAAGAAAAAATAAAACATTCGCTATTAGAGTAAAGAGTGAAAAGAACATATGGTAGCATGTTGAGTTTTTTTTTCTATTGTGTGTTTGTTGGATTTAACGTCCCACCGACAGTATTTCAGTCATTTGGAGACGAGACAGAGCTGCCACACTGCAGTATCACGCCGTAGACATGTGTCATGATACCACACCCATTCACATTATCCTAACATTATCCTAACCAGTCCTTGAACTACCCTTACATGCTGAGCAAGGGAGCTATACCAGTGCAATTTTTACGACTTTAGTATGTCGTGACCGGGGATCGAACCCACGACCTCCCCATTCCAGGACGCACGCTCTAACCCCTCGGCCAACGCGATCGTTAGGTTGAGTGTTTTGTGAGATAAGTAAAAATGGAACAAATATTTCTAGGTTGAAAAGTAAAAAATACAACATTTGATACTAGATTGAAAGCTATTAATAGAACATTTTATACATGGTAGAGTTTTGATACTAGGTTGTGTTTTGTTTGAGACAAGAAAAATTAGAACATTTTTGATACTAGGTTTTGTTTTGTTTGAGACAAGAAAAAGAATAGAATATTTGATACTAGGTTGTATTTATGTGAGAAAAGTAAAAATAGAACATTTGATACTAGGTTGAAAAGAATAAAATAGAATTGATACATTTAGTTACATAATTACATGTGCGAAACATCTCTAATCTCATGAAAGAGTTAAACATGTTTTTGGGGGGTGGGGGCGTTGTAGGTCCTATACGAATATACGAAACGAAATACCATTAGGTTGGTTTAGGAACGTAAAAACATATAGCACAAATGAAAACATACACACATCTAGTACATATACGTATGCCGTTTTTCTAAATAGGTAGACCTATATAGCCTTATGTATTAACCGTAGGGTTACGCCGTCTTACCTCTAACAAATGTTTATGGGCGTCAGCGTCTGCCAACTCCTCAAAGCCATGGGCATAAGCCGCGAAAACTCCCCCTGGCTTGACAACCCGAGCGACCTCCTTATAAAACGTTTCGATATCTAACCAGTGGAGCGCTGTGGCGATCGTCAACACATCGACCGAGTCATTCTGCAAAAATTTCAAATCCTCCCCTGGACCAACTTTGAAACTCAAATTGTTTATATCTTTTGGCGCCCAGTCGACCTGTCGTTCACTGACGTCATATCCGATCACGTGACGGAAATGGTCACATAGAGGTCTCGTGCTCTGTCCACTTCCGCAGCCAACGTCAACGGCTAGCCCATAATCACACGTTGGTCCTTTCCCCTTGTCGTAAAATTCAATAATAGTCCGGTATACACTTTCAGGATAAGTTGGCCTGTATTTAGCGTAGCACTCCGCTTGGGCCTTTCCCTCAAACAAACGCTTAGACATTCTTAAAATATATGTTTAAAGTGGCCGACCTCTGTCCGATCTAAAAGCGTTGGATTTTACCTTGTTGACAATTTTTCTTATCTATATGCACATCGGGGTCATGTTAGCATAAAGAGCTGTGACGATAGTAAACTTTATGAGGGTTGTGTATTGCATATATACAGGATCTGACATGAATTGTTATCTCATATCAAATTTTACAAAACGAGCTCGTGAAATATGTTATTAAGCGAACCTCTTTTTATCATATGACTTATACTGACAGTAAATCATGATAATAACAACAAAGAAAAAAAATGACTGAACGCCTGTGAACGAATTTCTATTGTAACCTATCCCAAGGAAATAGTCCTAAATAATAAGTGAATATCTCACGCGCGTGACACGGAGTGATGTAATTCGGTCTAAAAGTTATATGTAACGTGTTAAATATAAGAAAATATGTAATGGTTATATGAAACCGGAAACAGCTATTTGAGCATAATGTCATACGATAAATAGAGTTTCAGTGATAACGGCCACCATGTACAGTGTATTGTTACATCTGTCCGGCTGTATGCAAGCGACTCGTTTTTGTATTTTTACTGCTTCTGTATTGAATATCAGACTTTTTCGGAATTATATTTCTAGTAATAAAGAAACGTTAACATTTTCCGCAAACTTAATGATCACTCCATATATAATATGAACATAACCAAATTATTATTAATTTCTAATAACGGTTCTCTTTAATGGATAACCAGCAGTTATTGGAAGTTCGCATCTGTATCCCGGTCATTATTATATCAAATGTTAAAGGTAGTTATCACGGTCGTGTAAAGTAATGTGCACACCGGTTGTTGTACTTCCTTTCCGTTTTGGCGGGTAATGGAGTAAGCGGTGGATGAATTGTCTCTAACATTTTTTGTCGTATTTGCAAAACCCGCCCTCCCATCTCCTTGCTTCATGGGGTAGTTCAATTTAAAAATCTATTGAGGTTTTATTGTATTTTACATTCATTTTAATATATGTTTACCTGTTGCCATTTGCTAAATTCTGCTTTGCTGTTGTGTTGTGCTTTTGAATTCTTTTTCAGTGCAGTCGTGATCGTTTGCGGGGATGTGGTAAAGCGTTCTAGTCGGCATGGTTCCCAGAAATGGTATAGTCAACGTGCCCCACCACTTGCTAAGGCACCGCATCGACTGAGTGAATTTTGTATTGTGCAAGTGCAAGCAACCTACGGTTTGAATAAACCGAACTTTATATTGCTTTATGTTATGACGGAAGATATAGATATGTATATATACAGAACTTAGAACTGTCTTTCTAAGGATCAGCCTTAGTGAAAGGAGTTAGCCTGTCGTCATGGAAAATTGGGGCTGTATCTCTGTTTCCCAGGATCAGCTTTGGTTTTGAGGAGCGGGACTATCAACACGGAAAATTGGGGTTGTATCTCTGTTTCCCAGGATCAGCCTCAGTTTTATAGCCTAGTCTCTAGTAAAGATGGTAGGACTTACAGAAAAATACAGTTATCAGCGTTCCGTCTGCAAAAGACATCAAGGGCCGACAGCAAAATACATGCATAGTTATCAGCAGTTTGAATTTGGTTGTATTATAATCTGATTTATTTGAAGCCTTTTGTGGCATATTTCAAGTTGAAGCCCTGTGGGGATTATTTTAAGTAGAAGCCCTTTGGGGCATAATTTGAGTTCAAGCCTTTTGGGGGCATATATTATATTTGAAACCTTTTAGGGCATACTTTAAGTTGAATTTTGTTGATTTGAAGTTGAAGCCCTTTGGGGTATATTTGAAGTTATAGCCCTTTGGGGCAGATTTGAAGTTTTCGCCCTTTGGAGTATTGTGGAAGTTATAGCCTGTTGGGGCAGATTTAAAACTATACATTTATTTGCCTATTTTGGCTGCTATACATTTATTGAATTTTTGCCTAATTGGGCTTTCACGAATTGCTGTCTAAGGTCGCCCTATACGACAATTTGTCCGGTGTCCTGTTAGTCAAGTGGATTAACACGATGGGAATGGGAACCAGGCCCAAACAAGAAATTATTAAAATATATACGTGTATTAATAATTACTTTACTCATTAACCTAATAACACACTTAACCATGACATTTCTAAGTATAAGCATCAGTAATAAGATCAGTAATGACAAAATATACATTAGCATAAGTACAATTATGTCACTATATATCAGCCATAAGTGCAATTATGACACAATCTACATCACCATGAGTACCATGATGTCACAATATACATCAGCCATAAGTACAATTGTGACATAATATACATCAGCATACGTACAATTATGACACAATTTACATCAGCGTAAGTACAATTGTGACACAATATACATCAGCGTAAGTACTATTGTGACACAATATACATCAGCATAAGTACATTTGTGACACAATATACATCAGCGTAAAGTACAATTGTGACACAATATACATCAGCATAAGGACAATTGTGACACAATATACATTAGCATAAGTACATTGTGACACAACATACATCAGCATCAATAAAATTCTGTCACAATATACATCAGCACACGAACAATACTGTCACAATATACATCAGCACACGAACAATACTGACACAATAAACATCATATTCACACATATTCAGTGTTGCTGCTTTTCGTTCGTTCTGTCACAATCTGCAAGCATACGTTTCACTCCTACCACATGTATGATTTAATATTGTCGTCAAACAAACATCGCCATGCATCTGTTTGCTCGTAATGCCGTTACACAATAGGTAATACGTTTGCATGACGGGCCCCTGTTTAGGTGTGTGACATCTTTTTTTACAAATCTTACAAGAATAAAATGACACAGCAATCTTCATTCTATGATCTATTTATCATTTTATCATAGAAAAATTGTATTAATAGGTATATTGCAAATACAACTATGTCGTTTATTGATATATGATCGGCCCTCACAGTAAAATGGAGTATGTTACTTTCCTCTAATATTCTTAATGAGTAATGAGCACATGTTTTCAATGTCATCGTGCATGCAAATGACAAAGATATATTGACGTGACTGGCTTTATTCGTGTAAATTAATACTATTCAATAGTCTGACCATTCAGACCATTAAAAGCAAGATCAAAATTAAAAATCAGAATTTCAAATGTACCTTTTCATCGAAAAGGCCCTCGTCCTTATCTGCCTTTAATGTAGGTCATTTTTATACGCAGCAAATAGTTCATCTTTGTTTTTGACATAAGTGATAACTCGGCAAATGTGGGTTCGATACCGATTTGCGAAAAGTCGTAAAAACACCGCAATGGTATGTCTTCTTTGACTACTTCTTAGTAAATTATTACCTTTTGCTTTTTACATTAGTAAAATAGTATCTGTTGCTTTAAATGGTTTGAATTTTTTTTTTTTAAAACATGTATTTTTGTTGTTGTTTTATTTTTTTTTTTTTTATAAAGTATTGGAGCATTGTTACTCATGATTATGTACATGTATATATCATCGAGTGCCCAAACTGCGCCCCTTTAAGATTTAATTAGGAAATGCAACATGAATAAAATACATAGAATAAAAACTGTTCACGTACCAATTAATTCTATCAAATTCACATCGATGCACCCCCCCCCCCACCCACCTCCATTTTGTATTAAGAAAAAAAAACACACATAAAGAGTGGTGCGAGATGAAATTTGCAATAATTATCAGTTTGAATCAAAATTTCCTACAAAGATTATCTGAGTTTATTTACAGAAACATAGTAAAAAAAATATTCAACAGTCGCTTACGCGTGTGATATAAACGATAAAAAGAAGGAAGGTGGTGGAGTTAAGACAGGGGCGCAGTTAGGACCTCCGACGATATAGGTAATGAAGAAAATGCATTTGTAAATGCATGCGTTTACATATCCAATTTATTGTGTATATATTTGAAATGTAAGACGATGGGCTTATATTCTGTTCTGTTTTGATTTGCTGTCAGTATATTAGGGTATCAACGGTGCCAGGAACATGTTTACAAGCGGTTGAGTAAGCATGTCCTTTATCTAACACAGTGTCCTTACAATGAGAAGCATTGTAAATATGCTATGTAAATAGGGTACTCATTTCGGCCTTCTATAAAATCATTAAATTTCATTAGGATTAAATTCGTCGATTATGTACTAAAGGGAATTCCGTGGGGGCATTTAGTTGTGGGTTCGTGTTCTAAAAATATTGAGGTCCAATAAATGAACAGGGATTAAAATTTGTTCGGAAAAAAAAATAAAAAAATTAAAAAAACACTCCACGATCCACGAAATCAATAAAAATTAGCGACCCACAAAAATGAGTTCATGTATCATTCACTTGCTTGGTTATGATGATATTTTTAAATATAAAACACGTGAAATGTAAACCTTTCATTGTATCAAAGCTAAACCCGAGGAAAGTAAAATCGACCTTCACACATTTATAAAAACTGGACTTTATTGTTAGCAGGTAAACTCAACATGCACCATTATAACATTTTAGTTAGGTTTTAAGCAGAAATGCATTTGTCTAAAAGTAAGTATTTTGAAAACTCTGATTAAAAGAAGAAAAGCAGATTCGAATCACAACACTGGTATAATTTTGATTGTTTTATGAAAGAAGTTGTGCTTTTGGTTTTCTGTTGTTATTTTTTAACAATGGTATGGATAAGAAAAAAGAAACGCAAAGTACATCTGAAATTTTATTTACTTGTATTACAATTAAAAAAAAATAGTAACTGTATAGACCATTTCACCATAAGATCGGCAATACCTGGTATGATTCGCTGATTAAAAATGACGAAAACTCACATGTATGTTTATTTACCATTGAACTTTATGTGCAATTGTTCACCAATATGTAGATAATGTGTTCGGGGAGTTTTCGTTGATAAACGTAAGTTTACGTGTCATTTCGGAGTGAAATGGCCTATTATCCCCTCGGGTTACCATCTTCATATCCAGGAACACTTCCTACAATAAATGAAGTTTTGAATATGCAGATGAATAGGGACTACAAAAATGCAATTGATAATAAGTCATTTAGAATCTACATCAAACTTCGAACACATTGGAAAGGAGAGAAAAGAGACAAATGAAACAAAGATCAATTAAGTTAATAGTTCTGATCGACCTGCATGTTTTTCTGAAAGGATTATCTTTAAATCATTTTACTTACGTTTTGTTGTTGTTGTTGTTTTTTTTGTTTTTTTTGTTTTGTTTTTTCTTTCCGTTTTTTTTTTGTTTTTGTTTTTTTTGTTTTTTTATAAATTAGATTTTAATCATAGGGTTTTAAAACAAACTTAAGGAAGAGCTTTTTTACCTGAAACTGCAATTGTTCTATTCAAATCTCTGTCGCCTCCTTTCACTAAAAGAATAAAATGTTTTGAATTAAGTATTTGCCGACGTGAACTGATTTCATGATTTAGCAGTATTGATCCATTGAAAAGGTGATTTTTTATACAATCAGCGATTAAAAATATTTTTTTTGACTGTTATTATAATTGCCTTGAATTAGAACATAACTTAATAAATTCACTAAATTTGACAATGGTAACATTAACACATATACATAAATCCTTTCACCAGGAGTTCGGCAATACTCGGTGTAATTCGCTGCTTTAAACTGACCAATCGGTGACTGGGGGAAACTCTCAAGTGTATATTTATTTCCCATTGAACAATGTGTGGAATTTTACACCAGCACATATATGAGGTGTTCTCACTGAGAACGTTGAGTTTCGTCAAGTTCTCATTGATTATGCAGGTTGACATCTCATTTCGGTGTTAAAGCTATTGTTGTTGTATAAGGATCTGCTTGAATCTAACTGACTACAAGCGTTATTTTAAAAATACATGTGAACAGCCTTTTTGTATGAAATGTTTTTGACTATTGGACTATCAAATCAAATTAACAGTTTGTCCTACTTGGTTGTCCAATAAAATGTTTGTATTTCGTTCATAAGTCGAAAAATATATTGCATAAAATGAACCATGATATCGTGATATGGAGAAAATATGGTGCCTACGTGACCAAATGTCAAAATGGGCGGGGCTTGGTGCGGCGGCGAATGATTACGTCATGTTTATTTTTAGCTCAAAATAGAAATGTACCGAGTTACATTGACTCTGAACCGCACTTGAAGCATCACGTGTACTGTCAGTCAAACGGGAGGCGGTTTGCGAGGTCAAAGGCAAAGCTTTATGACCTACGAAAATAGTTTAAACGCTTCATTATCGAATTAGTAAAATTATACCTCAGTAAAAAAAGTAGAAACGCTTCATTATCGAATTGGTATTTTTTTTTACCTCAGTGGAAAAAAAAAAGAAAAAAAATTACCTGAAACTGCGGTTACATTTTTGCGACCCGTTTCGCCTCCTTTTCCTAAAACAAATGCAGTATGAAAGGTTTTGCTTAAACAAAAACTTAATTTATATATGGTTACATGAAACTTATCTAGAACCTGTTTGAAAATAAAGATAATCATAACACGATATTTTTTTTTATTTTTTTTTTTATTTTAAGATTTTGTTTTATTATTGTTTAGTCGCTATTGTTGCATTTTTACCATTTATCAGGATTTTATTTGCGACAGGAATATAATAAAATTATAGGGTTTGCCTCATCAACCTCAAATAAAGAAAAAAATACAACAGCGAAATGACCCGTTGTTTTACCTGAAACTGGGACGATACTCGTAGCATTAGAATCCCCTTCTTGTCCTACAACAAATTAAGTTAAAATGTCAAGTCCCGTATAGGAATCATTTGTTTCGCAGGAAGAACTTTTGTAATATGTCATTTAGATTTTACAGCAGTCTTGTTGAGAGCTTTGTAAAGATCAGATTTGAAAAAAAAATATATACATCACTGACTGTTGAATACATTTATTTATACGAATTACATCACGGGACTACTTTTTTTTTATTGATTTTCCACAAGGAATAGATTACGAATTAATTAATTAATTAATTTCTTTGTTATTTTTAGTTTATTCTGCATAAGTCTTCCTCTACTAACCGTTAACGGAAATTAAATGGCCCATATGATTTTGTCATTTTTCAAAGATGCGACACACGTTAACTATTTAATATAACATAGAACTATCTATGGTCGCAATTTAATTTCATGTTATCTATGTTTTATGTAAAAATGTATGTATCCATGTTGTATGTCAATGGACTGTTTCTACAAGTAAACCTGATCAAACTGTCGCGAGGTAGTCCTGGGGAATTAGAGGACTCCTCGGACCTCTATTAATTTCAGGGATCAATCTGAAAACTAGAAGACGAAATACCTTTTCAGTATCTTTGAACTGAAAATATTCTCGCCTTTGTTTATATACTGACCGCCCGCACCGCGGCAATGAATTAGGTTCATGGGTTCAGCGAACTGGTCTGTGGTTCTAAGAATTGCCTCCCAAAAATGGTTTGCCGCCTGCAGAATCACTTTCCACAAATGGCCAGCTCGTATTGTTTGTTATTTTTGTATCATGCAAACCCAGCGTAGTCTAGACAGTGGGGTATTCTATTTTTTCATATGCGTGCTGCCCCGGCCAACCAGGAATGTGACCTTATCTCTCTACCCTGTGTATATGGGGTCAGTTTTTTCCTGATCTAGTTTCATTTTCATTCACCTATTTCCAGGGTTGAGATTACACGCATACATACTTTTTGTATGTTGCTATTGGATGTCTATTGTTTGTTACTGTAGGCAGAGTATATATATGTCCTATTGTGTATAATTTTCCGTGCTACGCTTTATATATTGGCTCTTTATTGTATTTGTATATAAATGAAGTATTATAAGACCTATCATCTCCCCCTATGCCTATTTGAAAAAAGTCCTCTTTTTTTTTTTTCTCAATATAAATGCGTACTACAAAATGAGTACACAACAACAATTATGATATATAATATACAAAGACAAACTACATCTAAGCATAAAATTACGGCAGTATTCTGAAACACACAAACTTTCCTAATACAAATCATATACGTAACAATATTTGACAAAAATACGACAGTAAAAAAAAACAAATGGCATAAAAGCATGGAATATTGAGTTGCCAAAAACAAGAGATATTATTGTTTTAATTATTTAATGGACCATATTCAAGCGAAAAATATCAATTATTTCGTTCATGTTGTATTTTTTTTTTTTTAAGTAGCTTGAAATATTCAGAGTGTTCCGTTAATTTCTCAAGATTCCATTGCTTTTTTTACAAAGGCCATTTCTACAATATATATATATTAACAATAAATAATAAAATGAACAAACAAAAATACATCATAGCATTGCACACTTCCCCACACGAGAGAGAATAATTATAATCGCTTTTAATGCAATTCGCAGAATTATAGGACAAAATTATTGTCATACTATAATCCAACAACATCGGTCTGCAATCTTTGTTACACATATATATAGTCATATTCTCTCTGGTGCTTAGAAATAAAATTCTCCGGGGATTATTATTCAATATTTGAATAACATCTGTCATAATAAATGCATAATACAGCAGTTTTAACAATTGAAACCTTCATGTCAATGAAAAAAAAAAACCAAGCATTTCGATTGTTATCTTAACATAAATGTAGCTCAGTCTGTCCGTAAGGTGTAACATAACACCGTTGTTATCTCTGTTTCTTACTTTTGGTGCAGTGTGTGAGATAGTTATTTAGGATAGTCATCGTAATAAAGATAATGCTCAATTCCATGCTCACATTGTATGGATTCTTTAAAATAATTATGAAAGATACCAGAAGGCGATACGGTTTTTGGATAAGATATTCTAATCTTGTGGCAACAATAGTATTCCATATGATAAAGTGTTTATGACAAGAGCGTATCTACGGTAGTAGTAATAGTATTCATGATTGTTACAACATGGATGTTATCCTCGTTCGTATCGGTGTATTTCCGCTATAAATGAACTGGTTAAAGTAGCAGTTTTTTTTTTCTTCTTCTCATTCTTTTCGACTTTCAAGCAAAGTGAATTAATGAGAGTTAATCCGTTCCTCATTTATCTAGTATTTCCCTAGATGTATGTTCAAACATTTCGTATTTTGGAAGTGAGATAGCTATTTGCTCCATTATATTATTACTTGATAATACATTACTATTATCATGCCATTAAAATATGATCCTAAGAGAGGTACATTAATTAGGTAAAGGACGTTAACTGTCCTTTCCGTTTACACAATTCTTGAAATTGTGATTTGTGATTTGATTAAAACCCCTTAAATCTCAATGACAAGGGATTCCATTCTTGAACACGGTTTCAGCATATTCTTTACTATTTACCATAGTTCATATGGTGTTGATATTCGATTTATCGTCGTAGCGATATAATTTCGAATAACAGTTTGACTCATTAGCCGAATACATTAGATTTCCTTTTCTTATATAAAATAATTTTTTATCCTTTAGGAAAATTTTCCATTGCGAACTATTGGAAAAATATTGATATATAAACGGAATCTTTATATTGGCCGTAGACACATTTTCGTAATTTCGTAATAATACGAAGCTTCATGTGAAATCAAATGGTAATCATTTGAAATTGAGTCAATCTTCTCACAGATACATAATGAATCATTTCATTTTCATCTGCCGTAATAATATATAAAGACAATTGTCATTAATTAGGTTATTTATACCTATTATTTTATTTATCTGTATACGCCATCATATCGGCGAACTTTTCTGTATATATCATAATTACTCTCTCTGTTTATTCATGCGCATATTTTTTCTTTAATTATTTCCCGTCTATGATTGACTATTTTTCTTACGAATTCGTCAACCTTTTTTTCTTTTCTTTTTTTATCTCCTCATTCAATGATGAGTACATAAATGGCTAAACACGTTTGTAACGTCGTTTATCTCTGCCATTATAGCGTATCCGTGTTCCATAGGATAGCTCATGGCTTAATAGCTGTGCTAAAGTGTACCTTAATCTCTTACATATGATAATGCTTTTGATTCGGAGTATCAAATGAAACCGCCGGAAGTATTCCATTAACGGTTCTAAACAAATAGCGTTTCAATATTTTGTATCATCTGCAGTAGATGTGTCTCAACTTCCATTGCTAACGGATGTCCATTAAATGTCTATTTTATTAGCAAAATGCTACTCAATGTTCCTCCATTGGATTTTTTTTTCTTTCGCCGCGGTAACCGACGAGTACCCTATTGATAATACTATCATTAATTACGCTTGTCCATGATAGAATATAATATCATATTATTTCTTCCCTTTCTTTTTTTGTTTATTTGATTTGTTGATATAAAATTGTCTGATCAAAGCATCACTTACGTCTGTATGCTTAATCCAAGTGTCTTTATATTTTTTGTTTGACCACTGTACTAAGAAGTGTTTTTCATTATCTATGAATTTAGCCTTCTTCAATCTTTTCGCTCTGAACCATTTTTTATTATCTTGTTTATCACTTTGGCTAGTTTTATTACTGGTATCAGCCGTATGGCTGTGCGAATTCAAGTCTAGCGTATGTTGTATTTCAGGAGTTGTATTTTGCCGGTCCCGAAGTTCACCATTTCGTAAATGGAAATAACCCTTGTCCTCAACCGGTTGCCTAAGATCTCTAGGATCTATGAATTCCTTTAATCGGTTTATATTATGTATTTGTTTTTTTTTGTATTCTTAAATTTTCTAGAGGCATCTTTTGGAATTTGGTTTTGTTTTTTTCTTATCATAATTCTGTTTCATTTTAGATTTTGCTTGTTGTATGTTTTCGTTGCATAATTTCCATATTAACTTTAATCTATCTGTTAATTCTTCAACATAATGTTCTGTCTTCGGTTTTGGTTTATTTTCGGTGAATAGTAAGGTTGTGATTGGTGAATTCATATGTCTACCAAACATAACCTGATATGGAGAATACTTTGTAGTATCTGCACATATTGTTGAGTTATATGCTATTTGAACAGAAGATAATTTGTCAGGCCATTCTTTTTCATCTAAAATTGTTGTTCTTAACATGCTTAGTAAAGTTCTCTGAACATTTTCCACTTGTCCATTTGTCATGGGGTGAAAAGAACTTGTGTTTTTCTTCTTTATTCTGAAAAAGCTATAAAGAACTTGCATGATGTTTCCGATAAAATTCTGACCTCTATCACTTATTAAAATTTTAGGTGGGCCTAAAATTGAAAATATATGATGAAACATTTGTTCCGCTATCTCTTCTGCATTTTGTGTTTTTAATGGTAGAAAAATTGCATATTTAGAGAATGCGCAGATAGTTGATAACACATACTTGTAGCCTTTGCTTTCTTTGGCAACGGTAATGATATCAACATGAACTACTTCCCACGGTTCTGATGGTATCGGCATTTCAGTAAGAGGTGCTGGTTTGTAGGTTGCGTCCCTTTTATTAACTTGACAAGATGTACAAGATATTATGTAATCTTTGATATCTTGATACATTCTTGGCCAATAGTAAAATTGTCTCACGGTATAAAATGTTCTATCAAGACCAAAATGTGAATTATCATGTAGGGAATACAAAATATCATTACGTAACACTTTGGGTAAAGCTAATTGCTTAATAATAGATGTATCTGCTGCTTTCTTTCGTCTCGGTTCATAGAAATGCCAAAGAATTTCATCTGAAATTTGGTATTGATTGCTTTCATATACAATTCTTTTGGCTTGTTTTGAGTCTTCGGATGACTTTTGCAGTTGAGCCATATCAACATCTTTATCATGATTTGGCATATGGCTAATGAAGCTGTCTAAGTTATTATTCTTGTCGATATCGTTGGTAACGATACCCGATTCATCAGATTTATCTTTATCTGATTGATTGATATCTGATTGAATAACATTTGGTTCGTTGGTGTCAGTTATTGTCATATCTGTGGAACTGAGGTGTTCAATCTCTTTATTTTGTGAACTATTTTTTAATTTGTCTGATTCATGCGTTTCCCTTATCTTTTTACTCTGTGCTCTTGTTAGGATTGCTAAAGTGTCAGGTGAAGGGGTTGTGTCTTGGAAGAGGTATTTAATATCCTCAATGCCAATATCTATGTCAGCGTTGACATTTTGAATTTTGTTATGGACTATTCTGCTAAGATAGTCAGCTGGGTTGTTGCATCCTTTATTGTACATTATTTCATAATCAAGATTTTCTAGTTCAATTGCCCATCTGTACATTCTACTGTTCGTATTTTTCATAGTATGCAAATATGTTAATGCTTTATTATCCGTTAATATTTTTACTGGGACATTCCAAAGGTAGTGCTTACAATCTCGTAGGGCAATTATAATTGCTAATAGTTCAAGTTCTGAACTGCCATATTTTCTTTCATTATCTTTTAATGATCTTCCTCCATATTGTATAACATGCATTTTATTTGACTCTTTATTCATTTGACATAAGATATAACCTGTCGCTATGGTTGATGCATCCGTAAAAAGCATAAATGGTTCATTGAAATCAGGTAATTGTAAAATAGGTTTTGAAACTAGTGCCTTTTTAAGCTTGTTAAAAGCGTCATCGTGTTCCTCTGTCCATTTATAAATTGAGTCTTTTTTCAATAGATTGTTCAGTGGTGCGCATATTTTAGAATAATCTTTTATAAAACGTCTTAAGAAAGTTGTCATTCCTAGAAAGCTCTTTAATGCTCTCTGATTTTTAGGTATTTGACATTTTTCGATTACCTGTAACTTTTTAGGATCAATTTGTAAAGTATCTTCCTCAAATACCATTCCTAAGAAAGAGATCTTAGATTTCGCTATTTCACATTTGTCCAAATGGAGTAGCAGATTGGCTTCTTTCAATGCGCGAAAAATTTGTTCCAAATGAACTACATGCTCTTCTATTGTTTTTGAGAATATGATTATATCGTCCATATAACCAATGCAAAATTTATATAAGTACTTTTGAAGTACTTTGTGTAAGAACATTGACCAATATGCTGGACTGACAAGTGTTCCAAATGGCAGACGTTTGTACGCGTATGCGTTACCACTACTTGTTCGAAATGCTGTGTATGGTATACTATCTTTACTTAAAGGCAGTGTGTGGAATGCATTTTTAATATCAATTTTGGAGTAAATTAAAGGTTTTGAGTCCGAAATAATATTTTTGACATCTTCCAATGTTGGTAATTGAAAATATAACTTCTTCGAGATTTTGTTCAACAGTCTATAATCGATACACATTCTATATTCTTGTTTCTGTGTTTCTGAAACTTTCTTTTTCTTCACTATCACAATTGGACTGCTAAATATAGAAGATGATGGTTCAATTATACCTTTGTCTAAAAGTTTTTTAATCTCTTTCTCTTCAATTTCTCTCATTTTGGGATTTAACGCGTATGGTTTACTTCGAATGGGCATCGAATTTGGTAACAATTCTATTTTGCATTCAAAGTCTTTGACCTCCCCTACTTCTTCCTCTTTATTTGAAAAAATGCTTTCATAATTTTGCAATACTGATAACAAATTTGGATTGTTTTTATAAGAATCTCCTATGTTGAATAATTTAGATATTCTTGAAAAATCAGATTCTAAAGTCGAATTGATATTTTTGGTTTTAGGTATTGAAAATTAAAATTGTGCCCTTTGTAATTGCCTGTCTTTCCTGTGAGTTGTTTACAAGAGGTAACAAAATGGTTTGATTTTTATTTTGTCTACATAGTATGTCTGTCGGGCAAGTTTCGCTCTTGCTAGTTATTATGAATGTATCATTCCTAAAGTTATTTCCGATGTGAATTGGAATTTTACGAACTGAGTTAACTGATAGCTTTATCTTTTTGTTGGCAGTGATGTTATATATCTTATTATTTTGCATTTTAGTTTTTAATACATCCGGAATACAGAATTTGCTTTCTCTAAAATTTATAAATGCATTAAAGTCCTTGAAAAAATCTACTCCTAATAGAACATTATGAACTAATCCTGAAATAATATAAAAATCATATTTGATAATTGTTTTGTTAATTTGAATTGGTATGTTTACTTTCCCTTGTACTGTATGTTTTGATCCCGATAAAGCTGTTTTAAATTGGAGAGATGTCGGTTTAATTTTAAAATTGGCGTCATTTACAGTTTCAAGAAATTCGAGACTTATAGCAGATATGTTACTTCCTGAATCTAACAGAATAGCTGTATCTCTGTTGTTTATTTTGCCTGTTATTAAATTTTCCTGGAAAGACGTTATTAAAGATATTGCGTGATTGTATCTTTTATGTGTTTTGTTTATTGTATTTCTTTGTTGCTTTTTGTCATTTTTTGTATTCAATTTCCGTTTCTCGTGCTTATATTTGCTCTGTCCATTGACACCGTCCCGTCAATTTCTTGCTTTTAGACACATTTTTCGGAAATGACCGATTTTCTTGCAATATGTGCATTGTTTATTCAAAGCTGGACAATTGTGACCTTGATTGAAATTTTGTCCGCATCTATAGCATGGGTTAAATCTTTGAACCCTTGGGTTAACAGTGTATTGATTTACCAATTTTGGTTTCTGGTATTCAAAAGGTATGCTTGTTTGTCTAAAAGGCCTTCTAAAGTTATTTGCAGAATTTTGTGGAGTCATGGTGTTGACATAAGTCCTGTCATTTTTTGAATGTACTTCCGTCTTCAGCCCCTTAATTTCGTCAATCAATACCTGAAATTTCGTATCAATAGCATTTACTGTCAACGCGTTTGTCATTTCGCATAACTTGATGTATTTGCTTAATTCAGACAGTGATGTAGGTTCTTTCAGTAATACTTTTGTCCGAATATCATCATGAAGACCATTGACCAATAGTGAGATTAAAATTTTCTCGTCCAGTTTAATGTCAGTTGCCATTTTTAATCCCCTTGTCATGTATTCGTCTGCAGTTTCTAACGGTTTTTGTTTGATAGAGATAAGATTATAGTCAAGTTCCTTAGTTTGAAATCGTTTGGCTAAGGCATTGACTGTCTCGTCAAAGTTTGATTTAACAGTTTCGGGTAAGTTATCATAGTACGTCTGAGCGGGTCCCTCTAAATAAAAATTTAAAACATCATTTTTGTGTTCCTGAGATACTCCATTTAACAGACAGAATTTATGAAATCTAGACATAAAACTAGTAAAACTATCTCATTTTACCTGTGTAAGGGATTAACTTAATAAATTTGTGAGGATTAGACATATTACCTCGAAAGCTTGTTGGTGCTGAAGGTTCCGGATATTCCATTCTTGAAAATTCCATTTTATTGTCAATTAATTGTTTTTCTACAAAACGTTCATCGGTTTCCTGTACTGTCACTGGTTCCGGTGTTTTGACGGTACTGTAATCTTGTAGAGGTGGGCGGTCTGGGCGTGTAGACGGTTTCCTCAGTAGATTATCTGCAGGTGTTTGAATGGATTGTTTGTAGGAGCTGTTTATCAGCGTTTCTGTAGGGTGCCGATCCGTGAATGAGGTAGTGTACGGGTTATTCACCTCTTGATCTTGTAGCGGCGAAGAAAATGTTAGTTTCTTAATGAACGTATCGTCTCTCACAGTGCCGTCGATATGCGGGGTTAATTTAGGTGGATCATTAACACTTTCGCTTTGTGGAGGTGTTAAAAAGGTACTTGAGTTCTTACTTCTGGAAGAGCCTAGAGTTCTGTAAAAATCCTCTCTAAGCTTTTTATGGCGTTTTTCAAGAGTTTTTATACTGTCCAAAAGTTTAAATTTTGACTTCTCTCTAGGTGACCCATTGTCGTTACTATTTTCAATATTGTCTATGTCAGACTGCATTTTAATGTATTAATTGCGTATTTGTCCATTTCTCGCTTTTTCTTTGACGGAATACACAAAAATTAGCTAGAAGATGTCAGTGACTGATAATAAAGTTTGTAGCATTATATTGGTATGTGTAATGAAAGCGTAGTACCTTTGTTAGCCATGTTCTTTGTATTCGTCATTATCCATTTAAGTTAAAACACGATGTTGCGTCCGGGAAATATCCATTGTTGCGTTTCGTCCGGTAAGAATCACATTCGCCACATGATGCGTTAATCCGTGATTTTCCACCATTGTCAATCCGGGATTCTCCACCATGTGTCGCGAGGTAGTCCTGGGGAATTAGAGGACTCCTCGGACCTCTATTAATTTCAGGGATCAATCTGAAAACTAGAAGACGAAATACCTTTTCAGTATCTTTGAACTGAAAATATTCTCGCCTTTGTTTATATACTGACCGCCCGCACCGCGGCAATGAATTAGGTTCATGGGTTCAGCGAACTGGTCTGTGGTTCTAAGAATTGCCTCCCAAAAATGGTTTGCCGCCTGCAGAATCACTTTCCACAAATGGCCAGCTCGTATTGTTTGTTATTTTTGTATCATGCAAACCCAGCGTAGTCTAGACAGTGGGGTATTCTATTTTTTCCGGAATGTGACCTTATCTCTCTACCCTGTGTATATGGGGTCAGTTTTTTCCTGATCTAGTTTCATTTTCATTCACCTATTTCCAGGGTTGAGATTACACGCATACATACTTTTTGTATGTTGCTATTGGATGTCTATTGTTTGTTACTGTAGGCAGAGTATATATATGTCCTATTGTGTATAATTTTCCGTGCTACGCTTTATATATTGGCTCTTTATTGTATTTGTATATAAATGAAGTATTATAAGACCTATCAAAACTT
>CM037792.1:38557794-38607794 GCA_021229015.1 Solen grandis
AACACTACATCTAACTCTCATGTAGTCATCAAATATCTGCAATACCATCGGTGGCAAATTAAACCCAAGCATTTACCAAAGATGCACTTCAAAACAGGGTAACTGTAGTGGTAAGTTGGTAATATGAAGTGCACAGTAACTTGTTTCATGGGAGAACATTCACTGTGTGTATACCTCTCTTAGTGTTGCAGCACTTAGCAAGGCAAACAAATAGTGGCATAGCCAGAGGCAACAACAAATGTCAAATCACATTCACCTTAAAATTGATTGTGTAATAATGGCCTGACTTGGTCCCACATATAAGTTTCACAAACACACATCATGATTAAAAAGTATAAATATTCTAGAAAAAAAATCAACATTTAATTGTCTGTGAGAGAAAATATTTAATCATCTATAGTGCAAATGTACGGGACAGCAAATAAAACATATTTCATTGTCTATATTATAGATAAATTTGAGAGCAAACATTAAATTGTCTGTTGTGTCTGTACTGTAGATGTAATGTAGAGCAAACATTAAATTGTACTGTAGGTATAATGTAGAGCAAACATTGAATTGTCTGTTGTGTCTGTACTGTAGGTGTAATGTAGAGCAAACATTGAATTGTCTGTTGTGTCTGTACTGTAGGTGTAATGTAGAGCAAACATTGAATTGTCTGTTGTGTCTGTACTGTAGGTGTAATGAAGAGCAAACATTAAATTGTACTGTAGGTGTAATGTAAAGCAAACATTAAATTGTCTGTTGTGTCTGTACTGTAGGTGTAATGAAGAGCAAACATTAAATTGTACTGTAGGTGTAATGTAAAGCAAACATTGAATTGTCTGTTGTGTCTGTACTGTAGGTGTAATGAAGAGCAAACATTAAATTGAACTGTAAGTGTAATGTAGAGCAAACATTAAATTGTACTGTAGGTGTAATGTAGAGCAAACATTAAATTGTACTGTAGGTGTAATGTAGAGCAAACATTAAATTGTATTGTAGATGTAATGTAGAGCAAACATTAAATTGTCTGTTGTGTCTGTATATTAGGTGTAATTTAGAGCAAACATTAAATTGTACTGTAGGTGTAATGTAGAGCAAACATTAAATTGTACTGTAGGTGTAATGTAAAGCAAACATTGAATTGTCTGTTGTATCTGTACTGTAGGTGTAATGAAGCGCAAACATTAAATTGTACTGTAGGTGTAATGTAGAGCAAACATTAAATTGTCTGTTGTGTCTGTACACATTAATTGGACTGTAGGTGTAATTTAGAGCAAACAATAAATTGTCTGTTGTGTCTGTACTGTAGGTGTAATGTAGAGCAAACATTAAATTGTCTGTTGTGTCTGTACTGTACAGTGGGGCTTGCGTTCATGTTGGCATATTTTTCGTGTATCGTGTGTGTATCGTGCGTTCCGTTTCCGTGTATCGTTCGTGTATGGTGCGTGCGTTTATCGTGCACGATTCTAACGTGTTTCGTGTATCGTGTAACGTATTTCGTGTATCGTGTAACGTGTATCGTGTTTCGTTTATCGCATCGTTCCTTCCGTGTGAATCGTTCCGCACGATATATTTTGAGTTCAACGCTTCCTTAAAAGCCAGCATTAGAATTTCAGCTTTTCAAAATCAGTTAAGTGGTTACTCACCGCATGGCAACATTTAACTGTAGATTACTTACGTTGTCTGTTACAATTTAAGTCTTATATCGATTCATGTTTAATAAAAATAATGAGTTAACTACGTAGAGTGGTCTCCCCTGTATTGTGTACGAAGGGAGATCACTTCACCTGCTGTAAGATAGCCAATTAAATCGTATTATGCGGTTACCAATGACGCTTGGCGCGAATAAATAATTGTTCAAAGCATAGGATCGTTATAGATCTAATAAATTCAATGTGTAACAACAATTATTTGCAATTTCGACACGATTTAGAACATGTGACTTCCTATTATAGAACATTCGTTGTTTTTTTTCGTGTGTGTGTGTATGTGTTAGTTTTAATGATGGTTTTATTTATAAATTGATTAATTGCCTTGTTCACTTGGGCGAAAAAAAAACGAGTAAATCGATTAACCTCGCTACCGTGCCTATCTGCAATCGTTCGTTTCGTGCGGTCTGTGTATCGTGCATCGTGTATCGTGCATCAAACGTGTATATGCATCGTTCGTTTATCGTTCGTTCGTTTATCGTATAACGTGCGTGTATCGTGCGGTTCGTTTGCGTTTATCGTGCGTGTATCGTGCGGTTCGTTTGCCAACATGAACGAAAGCCCCACTGTAGGTGTAATGTAGAGCAAACATTAAATTGTACTATAGGTGTATTTTAGAGCAAACATTTAATTGTCTGAAGTTTGTTTGTAGTGAAGAGCAAAACTCATATTGTCTGAAATGAAGGTGTAGTGTAGAGCAAACATTATATTGTTTGAAGTGTAGAGCAAACATTATATTGTTTGAAGTGTAGAGCAAACATTATATTGTTTGAAGTATAGAGCAAACATTATATTGTTTGTAGTGTAGAGCAAACATAATATTGTCTATAATGTATAGCAAACATTATATTGTCTGTATTGTAGGTGTGATGTAGAGCAAACATTATATTGTCTGTATTGTAGGTGTAATGTAGAGCAAACATTATATTGTCTGTATTGTAGGTGTAATGTAGAGCAAACATCAAATTGTCCGTAGTTTTAATATACTGATTTGTGTATGTAGTGAAAATATACTGGAAACAAAACATTGAATTGTCTGTAATGTTTATATACTGAAAAATGTCTGTAGTGTGAAGTTATTGTGTGAATGTACTGTACAATATTTTGTAAACAAGTTTGGTGAAATGTGTTGCTAATTTTCTTAAGATTTTAAATAATACTAAGCACGAAGTTTTGTTGTCAGAATTCTGGTAAGGGTCCTTATTTATCACATTCCAAATTCTACATCTTTGGTTCAGGTTTCTGAAATCTGAAATAATCAATCATTTATTAAATAGTAAATACTTTTTTTACAAACACAATTTATTCGATATCTATTTTATTTACACATGAATAAACTACTGCGGTCAATGACAATTTTACAGTTTACAAAAATGTCACTTAGAAAATGTACAGTCTAGACTTGGAAGAAAGAAGACCCAGGCCTCATGTCCCTATATCATATTCTAAACATTGCTCAACAGGCAGGGCACAGTATGGAGAGTACAGGTATACCCAGCTGGGAAGCATCTGTACAAGAAACTCAGTGCATTGGAATTTCCAGCATTTCAAATGTCTCACATTCATCCACAGATCACACAAAGTCAATAAATACAAATGTACAACTTATAAGCCACTGGAATACTCCCTTCTGAACCTTGGGTCAGCCACATGCTGAACATACAAATTCCATTCATAGAGACAGAATGACAAAGACATTATACATACCTATTTACAAATGTTTATAATTTTCAAACTTTCAAAACAATGGTGATCCAGGATAACATCTGTAACTCTTGAGTTAGTGCTTGCTGCTTAACCCTTTACCTTCTGCAAACTGAGAAGACCCAGTTCAGAGGGCACATTACAGGACCTGTCTGATTAGGGCCTACTATGTTAGGCCTTATATATATGTTGTTATATAGGGACAGATACAGTGTTGCATGTCTGTGGTACCAGGCCATAGACAAGTGGCCTAATACTAACACACTCATTAACATTATCATGACACTAACTGAACAGATGCTGAACTGTCTCTTAATGACAGAAGATAGCTACCATCTATCTCCATTAGAGCTTGAACCCATGACTCTCTGATTACCTTTATAAAGACATTGGTATCCACAAAAATTTTCCTTACCTCAGCAAGCCACTGCCAGTAATCTGACTCTCTGATTACCTTTATAAAGACATTGGTATCCACAATATTTTTATCATATTTCAACTGATAATCTAAGCACAGAATTATTCCTTACCTCAGCAAGCCACTGCCAGTAATCCTTTTCAAAGAATGTTGTAAACTCCTTCACAATACTACTGATTGTTCAATAATTTATGATGAGAAATGATGGCTGTATCACCCACACTGATCTACATCATTCATAATACATCTCCATTAGGCATTGCATAATCAACTACCCTAATCGTTCCTAATTAAAAACAGCTTTGCAGCGGAGGCCATGTTTTTCACCTGTAGATTCCTGTTTGAATTACATCCCTTTGTCTAAAGATACCACACAATATTACAGGATGCTGTAAATACATGTCTATAAATACACACAAATCCCCAAAACCATTCTAAATTATTTCTTGCAAAAAGTAGAACAGTATACCGTCCTAGCAGATCAATATTTCCTGGTATACATTCAGGACCTTCAACTGTCTCTGTGCAACATTTCTTTCCAAAGACCTTCTCTAAAAAAACATGGGAGTCCCATTCCAAGACACAGCCATCTTTCTCACGTTTTTTCCTACGGTTGCCCTGGAAACTAGCTATCCAGACTGGAGGTTTAGTCACAATGACCAGATTTATTGCATCAAAGATCACCTCTGAGATCAACTCAGTGATCATGACCATAAAAATAGTATGCAACACTCATCACAGCTAATGCACCATGAACCATAGAAAATATTTCACATGATATTCTCAAACTGCCCCAGAATATGCCAGTGATTTGATATACAACACAAACAAACTTATGTGCAACCTGTACATTAACAGCCCCACATTATGGCAACATGAGCAACCAATAAATTATATTTCCTCTGCTCTAAAGTTCTTATATCCATATTATCTTCAGTACTGACCAACATTATAATATAAGGTCAATGTCCATATTATTTTTAGCACTGACAACATTATAATATAAGGTGAATATCCATATTACCTTTAGCACTGACCAACATTAAAAGGTCAATATCCATATTATCTGCAGCACTGACCAACATTCTGATATAAGGTAAATATCCATGTTATCTTCAGCACTGACCAACATTCTGATACAAGGTAAATATCCATATTATCTTCAGCACTGACCAACATTCTGATATAAGGTTAATATCCATGTTATCTACAGCACTGACCAACATTCTGATATAAGGTAAATATCCATGTTATCTTCAGCACTGACCAACATTATAATATAAGGTAAATATCCATGTTATCTTCAGCACTGACCAACATTCTGATACAAGGTAAATATCCATATTATCTTCAGCACTGACCAACATTCTGATACAAGGTAAATATCTATGTTATCTTCAGCACTGACCAACATTCTGATACAAGGTAAATATCCATGTTATCTTCAGCACTGACCAACATTCTGATACAAGGTAAATATCCATATTATCTTCAGCACTGACCAACATTCTGATACAAGGTAAATATCCATATTATCTTCAGCACTGACCAACATTCTGATACAAGGTAAATATCCATGTTATCTACAGCACTGACCAACATTCTGATATAAGGTCAATATCCATGTTATCTTCAGCACTGACCAACATTCTGATACAAGGTCAATATCCATGTTATCTACAGCACTGACCAACATTCTGATATAAGGTCAATATCCATATTATCTTCAGCACTGACCAACATTCTGATACAAGGTCAATATCCATGTTATCTTCAGCACTGACCAACATTCTGATACAAGGTAAATATCCAGGTTATCTTCAGCACTGACCAACATTCTGATACAAGGTAAATATCCATGTTATCTTTAGCACTGACCAACATTATAATACAAGATCAATATCTATGTTATCTTGAGCACTGACCAACATTCTGATATAAGGTTAATATCCATGTTATCTTCAGCACTGACCAACATTCTGATACAAGGTCAATATCCATGTTATCTTCAGCACTGACCAACATTCTGATACAAGGTCAATATCCATGTTATCTTCAGCACTGACCAACATTCTGATATAAGGTAAATATCCATGTTATCTTCAGCACTGACCAACATTCTGATATAAGGTAAATATCCATGTTATCTTCAGCACTGACCAACATTCTGATACAAGGTCAATATCCATGTTATCTTCAGCACTGACCAACATTCTGATACAAGGTCAATATCCATGTTATCTTCAGCACTGACCAACATTCTGATACAAGGTCAATATCCATGTTATCTTCAGCACTGACCAACATTCTGATACAAGGTAAATATCCATGTTATCTTCAGCACTGACCAACATTCTGATACAAGGTCAATATCCATGTTATCTTCAGCACTGACCAACATTCTGATACAAGGTAAATATCCATGTTATCTTCAGCACTGACCAACATTCTGATATAAGGTTAATATCCATGTTATCTTCCGCACTGACCAACATTCTGATACAAGGTCAATGTCCATATTATCTTCAGCACTGACCAACATTCTGATACAAGGTCAATGTCCGTAATTCCATGTTATCTTCAGCACTGACCAACATTCTGATACAAGGTCAATGTCCATATTATCTTCAGCACTGACCAACATTCTGATACAAGGTCAATGTCCATGTTATCTTCAGCACTGACCAACATTCTGATACAAGGTCAATGTCCATATTATCTTCAGCACTGACCAACATTCTGATACAAGGTAAATATCCAGGTTATCTTCAGCACTGACCAACATTCTGATACAAGGTCAATGTCCATATTATCTTCAGCACTGACCAACATTCTGATACAAGGTCAATGTCCATATTATCTTCAGCACTGACCAACATTCTGATACAAGGTAAATATCCATGTTATCTACAGCACTGACCAACATTCTGATACAAGGTAAATATCCATGTTACCTTCAGCACTGACCAACATTCTGATACAAGGTCAATGTCCATATTATCTTCAGCACTGACCAACATTCTGATACAAGGTCAATGTCCATGTTATCTTCAGCACTGACCAACATTCTGATACAAGGTCAATGTCCATATTATCTTCAGCACTGACCAACATTCTGATACAAGGTCAATGTCCATGTTATCTACAGCACTGACCAACATTCTGATACAAGGTAAATATCCATGTTATCTTCAGCACTGACCAACATTATAATACAAGGTAAATATCCATGTTATCTCCAGCACTGACCAACATTATGATACAAGGTCAATATCTCTATCATCTTCATCACTGACCAACATTATAATATAATGTCAATATCCATACTGTCTCCAGCACTGACCAATAATATACAGGGCTCACCCTGGATGTAAAAATGTTTGCGCCAACACATTCGCCAAATGAGAAAAATTAGAGCCAAATTTAAGAAGTTGGAGCCAAATTTAATGCAAGTGGCTCCAATATGTTTTCAGAAAACTTTATTGTCTTTATATACTGGTTTGATATGCAACTGTTATACTTCAGCTGTCAAAGACATATTCAATAAGTGCATAATATTAAAATATAAAAAGAAATAAAAAATATATGGAAATAAAAGCAATACAAATACTGTCATATAATTTTAAATGAAAATTATATGAATTTAATTGACATTTAGTTTTATAAATAAAAAAAAGAAAAAAAAGGTGTTCATGTTAAAAAAAATATATTTTCCAACAAAATCATAAATCAAAAATAATAACCTGACTAAAAATATTATATGGAAATATCAAGGGAAATTTAAACAAGAGGGCCATGATGGCCCTGAAACGCTCACCTGAGTACCATTGCTACAACTGATTACAAGGTTTTTAAACAGACAAGAATTCTGATATAACTCAATCTTAAACATTTTAGCCCTGACAATACTACACACCAAATATCTAATCTCTAGGCCTTATGGATTCATAGAAGAAGATTTTTATGTTAAACAAGTGACCCCTGGTGCGGGGGCATTTATCACCATAAGGTCATGATTTGAACAATCTTGGTAATGAACCATTAGATGATGCTACATACCAAATATCTTCTAGGCCTAATGGATTCATAGAAGAAGATTTTTAAAGATTTTCCTATAAAAAACCCCTGGTGCGGGGGCATTTATCACCGTAGGGCTATGATTTGTACAATCTTGGTAATGGCCCATAAGATGATGCTACATACCAAATATCTAAGCTCTAGGCCTTGCAGTTTTGCAGAAGAAGATTTTCAAAGTTTGCATTTTTAAAATCTATTTTTAGCTCCTGTGACCTACTTTTTTAACCAATCTGAATAATTTGTACAACTTTCATAGAGGGCATCATAAGGATGATTCCTGTGAAGTTTGGTCAAAATCCCTTCAGCGGTTCATGAGGAGATGTTGTTTAAAGCAAATTGTTGACGACGGACGCACGGACGCACGCACGGACAAAAGGCAATCACAAAAGCTCACCATGAGCACGTTGTGCTCAGGTGAGCTAAAAAACAAACAAAAAAAACCAAAAAAAACTTGGGTACGTTATATATTGGGTACGTTTTAGTTTGGATACATTTTGACTCGTTCCATTAGCGATTAGTATCGAGTCATTTATATACATCCATACATCTATGCTGTTTACCTGTTGGAATCTAGCTAGGTAACCCAGTTAATCAATTTATATCTTTTAAAAGAAACGGTAGTAATGAAACATTGCTGATGTTTTTCGCACATGGCCGCCATTGTGATGATTGCACAATTTCATAACAGTTCCAAATGCAGGTATAAACAAAAGTCGGTAGAGAGTGTGACAAATGTAAACAAGTTATAAGCTGCCAATACCATCCGAGTATTCCACATCTTTGCATAATTAGGAAGCCTTAGAATTTGTGTTGATTGGATGATCCCACAGCAGGTGTTGGTTACGTAAAGTAGTATACAGTGTAGAGCGACCTGTATTTTTATGCATTACAGACTTAAATAACCGCGGTACTAATTTACTGATTTCTTCTTTGTATGCGCCAAACACATTTGCCAATTAAAAAAATCTTGCGCCATTTTCATAATTTTGTTGCATTTGGCGCCTTTGGCGACCGACAGCGTGAGCACTGATATATAGGGACAATATTCATATGGTCTTTAGCACTGACCAACATTATAATATAAGGTCAATATCCATATTATCTTAAGCACTGACCCACATTATAATATAAGGAAAATATCCATATTATCTTTAGCACTGACCAACATTATAAGGTCAATTTCCATATTGTTTTTAGCACTGACCAACATTATAATATAAGGTCAATATCCATATTATCTTCAGCACTGACCAACATTTCAATATAAGGTCAATATTCAATTATCTTCAGCACTGACCAACATTACAATATAGGGACAATATCCATATCCTCTTCAGCACTGACCAACATTCCAATATAGGGACAATATTCTTATCATCTTCAGCACTGCAGGACCAACATTCCACAATATTCTTTGTTCAAGAGAGGTGATGAGAGGTCAAGGACCTACACAAAGTTTTTAACATGAATTAAGCTTATAAGTGAATTTGGAAATTAGTCTCTGCTAGCAGTTCCTGATAGGACCAGTGATTATATCTGGGACAGTCACGACAGTCTTGAGCCTCTGCAAGGTTTGACCTCACAACCTTAAGATCTCAAGTGTACAGTACCATTAGAACACTGTATCTCTACCTTTCTCTTTTACATATCAAGCCATATCTCTTTTACACCAATGATTAAAAACAAGTTTGATCAACATTTCTTTCTTTTTCTTTCTCTCACTCTTTTGTTTTGAGAATTTCTGAGTTGGACTAGTACAGTGTACCTTGAAAAAACACAAAGAATACCTACAATCTTCAGATCTAGTCATGTACCAGATCAGGTGGGGTGTAAAAGTCACTCAGATGATTAATCTACCATAAAATGCCATGTATTGTGCGCATCCATGTATAGTGTGCATCCCAAGTTTGAGGCTCGAAACCTTGGAAAAAAAGTATTGCCCTATAATGCAAATATCTTTTTCGTACGATGAGAAGGCAGCCATCTTGTTTACTTGCGGTTGTTTTGCGGATGTTCGATTGCACAACAGGTGGAAATGTTCTAACTTTACACACCTTTAGTATCCACATGCACTTGCACTGTTACCTTGTTTGAGAAATAATCTGACACTACCAACACCTCCAAGTTTGATTTTTGCAAGTCTTTTAACAAAGGGTGTTTGAAGTACACAATTATCATGAACCAAACAGCTCTGTTATAAACGAAACTAACTTGCCAAAATTTTGTCAGATTGAATTGAAATGATTAAATAACTGTTTATTTATGGGTAGTCACAGTAATGACCATGCAAACATCGCATTTGTTTGTATGTCATCAATTAATTATTATGCAAAACACAGTACAGTATAAGATTTCTGGTTGAAGTGTACGAAAATGTAAACACCAATATGAAAAAGAGAAAAATGATTTCGTAATCATTTATTGTACAAAACCCTGATAAAAATCACACATAGACAGCAATTTACATGCAAGTATATACGATCAAGCTTTAATATCAATTTTGCCTATGAAATATACCCTACCAATACGGCTTCCTAGTGGGTGGGGTAAAGTTCGGAAAAATATGAAAATATTGAGTTTTTTTGTACTGTGCACCTCCCCTCTTTCAGAAATAAAATATAAGTTTAAAAAAATGTGCACAATACATGGCATTTTACTGTATATCTGGAAAATCACACTATGATAAATTTCATCATTTAGCTTCTGAAATATGCCAGATTAAAATTCTATTCTAACATAAAACAGATATCACATACTCTAAACCCAAGGCATGCCTGACACTCTACAAAGCATCCAAGAAACATTTCTCATGTTATCTCAATCATGCAGGCTCCTTGGGCACCAAATGCAAACAATCAACCTTTATTACTTTCATAAATATACCAATTGTGTTAACAAACAATGTTTATTTATAAGCACTGATGGAAACTTGAAGCAAGCCTGCCATTTCATCAAATCTAAAACAGCTCTTTCACAGATTGTCATCCACTAAGAATTTGATTTTTAACTATCTGTGTGTATAACGTCTATCAATACCCATCTACAGATGCATGATCACCCACTGCAACTTTCTGTGATTTTAAGAAAAATGGATGATTTCTCCATCACAGGCAATAGCGTTAGGAAACCTATACGTGTATTTGGAATTCTAAAATTCTAAAATATGAAATTCTATTTTCGTGTGCTGTCAAATGACTATCACATTCACTCTTTGGACATGCATTCTCTGAACTGACTGAACTTACCACAAGCACCTGCTTTGGGATACCGTATCCTTAACTAAATCAATTTCCCAAAAGTGGGCATTTACGAAAATAGAATTTTCCCATGCAATGTGAACTACACTTGCTAAGTTTATTTGTCAGGAAAAAAAGACTTCAAAAACATGATCAAGGGAGAGTGAAAAAAAAACAAACTTTATTTTTTATTTTTCATGATCATCCGTGAATGATCTGCTTTAAATCAGAATATAAAGCCTGAGATGCAGTAGGTAGTGTATTTCACAGATAAGATGCAGTAGGTATCATGGTTCACAGTTGAGATGCAGTAGGTAGCATGATTCACAGTTGAGATGCAGTAGGTATCATGGTTCACAGTTGAGATGCAGTAGGTATCATGGTTCACAGTTGAGATGCAGTAGGTATCATGGTTCACAGTTGAGATGCAGTAGGTATCATGGTTCACAGTTGAGATGCAGTAGGTAGCATGATTCACAGTTGAGATGCAGTAGGTATCATGGTTCACAGTTGAGATGCAGTAGGTATCATGGTTCACAGTTGAGATGCAGTAGGTAGCATGATTCACAGTTGAGATGCAGTAGGTATCATGGTTCACAGTTGAGATGCAGTAGGTAGCATACTTCACAGTTGAGATGCAGTAGGTAGCATACTTCACAGTTGAGATGCAGTAGTAGCATGATTCACAGTTGAGATGCAGTAGGTATCATGGTTCACAGTTGAGATGCATGTAGTAGCATCCTTCACAGTTGAGATGCAGTAGGTAGCATGATTCACAGTTGAGATGCAGTAGGTATCATGGTTCACAGTTGAGATGCAGTAGGTAGCATGCTTCACAGTTGAGATGCAGTAGGTAGCATGGTTCACAGTTGAGATGCAGTAGGTATCATGATTCACAGTTGAGATGCAGTAGGTAGCATGATTCACAGTTGAGATGCAGTAGGTAGCATAATTCACAGTTGAGATGCAGTAGGTATCATGGTTCAAGTGAGATGCAGTAGGTATATTCCAGTTGAAATGCAGTAGGTAGCATGATTCACAGTTGAGATGCAGTAGGTAGCATACTTCACAGTTGAGATGCAGTAGGTAGCATACTTCACAGTTGAGATGCAGTAGGTAGCATACTTCACAGTTGAGATGCAGTAGGTATCATGATTCACAGTTGAGATGCAGTAGGTAGCATGATTCACAGTTGAGATGCAGTAGGTATCATGATTCACAGTTGAGATGCAGTAGGTAGCATGATTCACAGTTGAGATGCAGTAGGTATCATGATTCACAGTTGAGATGCAGTAGGTATCATGATTCACAGTTGAGATGCAGTAGGTAGCATGATTCACAGTTGAGATGCAGTAGGTAGCATACTTCACAGTTGAGATGCAGTAGGTAGCATGATTCACAGTTGAGATGCAGTAGGTATCATGGTTCACAGTTGAGATGCAGTAGGTAGCATGATTCACAGTTGAGATGCAGTAGGTATCATGGTTCACAGTTGAGATGCAGTAGGTAGCATGATTCACAGTTGAGATGCAGTAGGTATCATGATTCACAGTTGAGATGCAGTAGGTAGCATGATTCACAGTTGAGATGCAGTAGGTAGCATACTTCACAGTTGAGATGCAGTAGAGGTAGCATATTCACAGTTGAGATGCAGTAGGAATCATGATTCACAGTTGAGATGCAGTATGGTGTAGAGCTATAATACTTCACAGTTGAAATGCAGTAGGTAGCATACTTCACAGTTGAGATGCAGTAGGTATCATGGTTCACAGTTGAGATGCAGTAGGTAGCATACTTCACAGTTGAAATGCAGTAGGTAGCATGATTCACAGTTGAGATGCAGTAGGTAGCATACTTCACAGTTAGATGCAGTAGTAGCATATAGTTATCATGGTTCACAGTTGAGATGCAGTAGGTAGCATACTTCACAGTTGAGATGCAGTAGGTATCATGGTTCACAGTTGAGATGCAGTAGGTATCATGGTTCACAGTTGAGATGCAGTAGGTAGCATACTTCACAGTTGAAATGCAGTAGGTATCATGATTCACAGTTGAATGCAAGTCACAGTTGAGATGCAGTAGGTAGCATACTTCACAGTTGAAATGCAGTAGGTATCATGATTCACAGTTGAGATGCAGTAGGTAGCATGATTCACAGTTGAGATGCAGTAGGTATCATGATTCACAGTTGAGATGCAGTAGGAATCATGGTTCACAGTTGAGATGCAGTAGGTAGCATACTTCACAGTTGAAATGCAGTAGGTATCATGGTTCACAGTTGAGATGCAGTAGGTAGCATACTTCACAGTTGAGATGCAGTAGGTAGCATACTTCACAGTTGAGATGCAGTAGGTATCATGATTCACAGTTGAGATGCAGTAGGTAGCATGATTCACAGTTGAGATGCAGTAGGTAGCATGGTTCACAGTTGAGATGCAGTAGGTAGCATACTTCACAGTTGAGATGCAGTAGGTATCATGGTTCACAGTTGAAATGCAATAGGTAGCATGATGCACAGTTGAGATGCAATAGGTAACTGTGCTATTCAAATACATCAAGGGAATGACTTGAGGGAACAAATTATTATTTCAACTGAACATGTTAATAACTCGAGCAAACAGCTTACTATTTCATTCACTAGAGTTGGTCAACCAATCAAATTAAGTGTTACAATTGTCACCAAATTGTCCATGATGCTCTAAATGGTGCACTTATTACAAAGGGAAGTAACTTATTCCCTCAACAATAAAGTAATCTCCCTGAGTGAGTAATGTTCCCTTGTGATTTTTTGTCTTTGCTCAAATCAATAAATTGTTCCTTTGACTTACTATGTCATTCCCTCAACATAAAAACTACAACAGTGCATGTCATTTCTGTGCAACTATATAACACAGTATCCAATGGATTAAGCTTAGTTAAGAAAAACTCAGGATCAGAAAACAGGAGCTTGTTTTTTTTTATACAGCAACACAAGATACATAATGTGCAGTCTCTTAATGGTCATCTCATTTAAGACAAGAAGCATGAGTTTATCCTGACACTGAGCCAATCAGTCCCGGTACTACTCTTATATGATGCACAATGGTGCTATACCCGATCTATTCTTCACAATATTAATATAGGTAGGTTATGGTTGAACCCACATTCTCCCACTCCTGAAGGGACTAGTAGTGGCAATCAGCAAAATCCATAATCGAGTGTCAGTACCATTGGTTCTGATTCAACAGATAACTTTCCAATTAAATATCAGTTGATAAAACAAGTCATATTCTTTCAATATTTTGTTCACAAATACAGTTGAACCTATATTAGCGGCCACCTGTATTAAGCAGTCTACCTGCATCTAGCTGTGATGTTAAATATTACCAAACTGGCATTGTGTTTTTAACCTTCATTCAGCAGCCACCTCTGCTAAGTGGCCACTTTCTCTAGTTCCATTGATTGACCGCTTAAGACAGTCTTGAGTATTGATGCAAATTTATGATCATTTATGTTGGTTATTTTTCTAAACATAGCATTGTGCTGGCATGGCCTATCACAGTGACATCTGCAACCCAAATTTTGTCATTGCTGTGTGAGTTTACCCTCACATGCTTTATCACCCTGAAGAGCCCTTCTAGTTCAGTTATCAGGACTAAACAAGCACCTGCACACAGCTGACCTCCTTCAATAAAAGATTCAAACCTGTAGCCTAGCAACCCTAGGTCTCTGTTATTAATTGTGCCTTTAAGGATGAGTATTTATAAAAGTTTCATTTTTTTTTTCATTTGAATAATTCATTTATATGCCATAAACTTGTACATGGATGGAATACTGGGTAAATATTTGTCTCAAAATTGATTTTTCAATTTGGAGGTATATCAATAGAGATTGACGCTATTAACTATAATTTTCCATCAGTCTTTCTCATTTTTGTAAGTTAATGATCAACATAGTTTCTTAAAACAGCGGCAACTTTTCCAGTCCAATCTTTCATGTTGTCTCAGACCATGATTCTGACATTTAAGAATTATATAACTACAATATCTATTTTTGTATGCCATCTATAAATCAAAGTGCAAATAGCGCTGAAATAGTAGGGTTTTTAATATTATATGTAGCATTTACTTTGTATTTTAAAGAAAATTCATTAAATACAGATCAAATTTTCAAGAATTGCCAATAAACCCAGTTATAAACCTTGATTTGCATATACAGGTTCATAACAAGAAGGATTAAAAAGGAAGTGCATTGTCCCTCTCTCTTTCCTACAGTTTATAAGATGGACAGAAGGAAGCAAAAAAAAGAAATGCACAAATAAAGATAGGTCAATGAATATAGACTCTAGTCAAAATATAGCCCACAAATCTTGTGATATAAATATATAATGAAGTAATTCATCACAGTATTGTGCTAAGGAAAAAATAACCACACCATTTACTTCCTTTTTTTCATGTTTCTTCCTTCATTTTATAACAATTTTAGAGGTAAATTGAAATAAGATTTGAAATTACAACAAGAGTGCCAGTGCTGCCACAGTATATGCCAGCACAAAATATAAAGACCTTTTATAGGGTCCTTTTAATTATTGCTTTTAACATTTCTGTAAACATAAGCTCATAATGAAGTCTGTGAGACCAATTAATTAAGCTGAAAGAGCAGTATATTCGCGAATATACTTTTCTCAAAGTGAGGCAATCACTAAAGATGATGAAAAGATAGGAGCCTGAGATTGTGTTTGCCTGGCCACTGGAGTCCCTGTCAAAATGGCCGAACCTAAAAATGGTAATTTCATGGAAAAAATCATAAAACTACAATTGGAATCTCTATTAAAACTACCTAACTACAAATGGTAATTTTGATAAAAAAAATATCACAAAAACACCATTATAATTACAGAATGGTAAAACTCATTAAATGGAAAAGAAACAGCAAACAGAGTATTGAATTGGATATATGGAGCTTAATGTCCCATTTAACAAAATATTTCAGTCAGGAAGAAAATAGGATACCTATAAACAGAGACAGAACCCTTCCAATATGAAACAAGAGTGCCAGTGATGCCACAATATATGCCACCACAAAATAAAAAGACCAAGAGGGGTCTTTTAATTATTGTTTTTAACATTTCTGTAAGCATAAGCTCATAATGAAGTCTGTAAGACCAATAAATTTAGCTGAACAGAGATAGAACCTTAAAAATGCTTCCAATATGACAGTAGGTCAAATAGCAGTATCAATATGAATCTTTTTTCTTTCTCTGCATAACTCTTGCAAAAATCACTGTACCAGAAAATCCCTGCTTTATGCACTTTTACCTGTTTAGAAACTTGAGTTGTGTTTTCAAGAGACCATGTTTTAGAAAGGCATAACTATTGCAAATATTGATGAACATCAAAATCCTTGCTTTGTGCATATCTACCCAGTATAGTAATGACATTGCCCAAGTTTTGAAAAGATTATATCAGAAACATACAAGAAATTGCATTCACAAAGCTGAAATATCAATCAGCTAAAGAGACTAAGTTTCAAGAGACAAAAATCTTGCAAAAATTAATGGACCGGAAAATCGCCACTTCATGCACATCTACCTATTATAGTAATGACATTGACCAAGTTTTGAAAAGATTCATTCAGAAATGTAGAAGGAGTTGCGTTCACAAGTCTGCAATATCAATCAGCTACAGGGACTAAGTTTCAAGGGTCACAAATCTTGTAAAAATCAATGGACCGGAAAATTGCCACTTCATGCACATCTACCCATTAAGGTTATGACATTGACCAAGTTTTGAAAGATTCATTCAGAAATGTAGGAGGAGTTGCGATCACAAGATATGGACGGACGGACGGAGAAGATGATGCCAATATACGACCGCCTCCGGTGGTGTAAAAAAAAGGTCATATAGCAGTATCAATATGAATCCTTTTTTCTGTCTCCCCATAACTCTTGCAAAAATCACTGTACCAGAAAATCCCAGCTTTATGCACTTTTACCTGTTTAGAAACTTAATAAGTTGTGTTTTCAAGAGACCATGTTCAGAAAGGCATAACTATTGCAAATTTTGATGAAGATCAAAATCCCTGCTTTGTGCATATCTACCCAGTATAGTAATGACATTGCCCAAGTTTTGAAAAGATTATATCAGAAACATACAAGGAATGGCATTCACAAGGCTGAAATATCAATCAGCTAAAGAGACTAAGTTTCAAGAGACAAAAATCTTGCAAAAATTAATGAACTGGAAAATCTCCACTTAATGCACATGTACCCCTTATAGTTATGCCACTGATCAAGTTTTGAAAAATTTGTTCAGAAATGTAGGAGGAGTTGCGTTCACAAGGCTACAATATCAATCAGCTAAAGAGACTAAGTTTCAAGGAACACATATCTTGTAAAAATTAATGAACCGGAAAATCGGCACATCATGCACATCTATCCATTAAAGTAATGCCACTGATCAAATTTTAAAAAAGATTTGTTCAGAAATGTAGGAGGAGCTGCATTCACAAGGCTGCAATATGAATCAGCTACAGATACTAAGTTTCAAGGGATACAAATCTTGTAAAAATCGATGAACCGGAAAATCGCCACTTCATGCACATCTACCCATTATAGTAATGACATTGACCAAAGATTCATTCAGAAAAAAAAGGAGGAGTTGCGTTCACAAGAAATGGACATACAGATGTACGGACGGATGCACGGACTTACGGATGGCCAGACAGACGGAGAAGATGATGCTAATAAACGACCACCTCCGGCGGCGTATAAAATGTAAAAAATCAAAACAAGATGCATTTGAAAAACACAATGTCTTCGCCAGAGCCAAAAACCCTTTTGCACCACTCTAATGGATTAAATGTCAAATTAAAGTCATTAATAAGTGAAGTAACTATGTTAAATATCAAGTGTTTATTCCATATAGTAAAACAGAATAATCAGCACAAAAAATCCTTAAAAAATATATTAAGGATGATAATAATAATAATAATAAAAAAAAACAGGAAGAATTCTGGTTCCTAGTCACTGCACTTCTCCACTTCTTTATTTTTTATATTTTAAGTTCTTGTTCACATGTTATGTACTATACAAAAAAAAAAAAAAAAAGGAATATAATTTAAAAATTGAACCATGCACAGTTATGGATCTTGGTTCCCCCACTGCTCCTACTCACCATCAATTTATATTTCAAGTTTCAAGTCCTTACCTTGTATTGTTATGAGCCATCTGTTATTGAAACGGCAGCCATTCTAATTTCTTTGATCAACAATCTTCAGTACCTACATATCCATTTTGTATTGCTATTATATTTCAAATTGCTTGTGGAAAGCAATTACAGATATTGCATACACTACATATATAACACATGTATATAGGTAACTTTACAGCTAAGCATGCCTGGGATATTTGTATAATATTGATCAATCAACCTTATACCACTATCAGGAAATTGACCTAACAGGGTTGCTTTCACGCATACACATGTGCGCCAATTCATCAGAAGGAAATGTGAAAATGACACACAAAATTTCTACATTTACTGGGAAATTTAAGAAGATATGCAGCTGAAAACTCAACATCTGCACCAGCTCTGGGCATCACAACATACATCATTTTATGTACCATTCAAAACCATCCTGGTATGCCCTTCCTGAATGATTCTGGTTCCACGAGCAATACTTTCTTTTAAGTTATATATCACATTAATTTTGTTCCCCATAAAAATACACTAATAGTTCTTTTATAAACAAACATTATTAGTCAAAAAATGAATGTATGTCAAATGAGTGGTATGCTATTTTATAAACCAAGAAACCAAGAAAGATTGAATGTCTTCCCAGTTATCTAGATTATAAGAGAAATTCAGTGATAAGCTTAAGCCAAAGGGAATCAGATTAGCCTGTTGATGAAGTTGTATAATTCAACTATATTATTACATTAACTATTACAATATTTACAATTTCTGGGTGTTTCCTGGTGAGGATTGAACTCATCACCTTCAGATCCAAGGCCAGTGAATACAACCACTGGGGCATGACGGCCTTTCACTGTGAGGCCATCAAACTTGACACAGATGCTTTCAGGCTGATCTGACTCAGAAATCTGTGAGAGTGGAAAATTAGCTAACAAATACAATGAACTGACAGAAATACTACCTGTTGTCCTTGAAGTTGTGTTGTGCTCTCCATTTCAATCAATCATCTGAACGTTGACCAGTCAAGAGAAACCCGTGATAACTTCTTTTCCTTGCTATTCACAAACTTAAGGTTTTGCACATTGTTATAACCATCCATGTAAAACAAGAGATTCAAGTATACAGTTCCACAGCTACATGATCATCCTATGGTTAATTATAACTTCCTTCCTGTTACAAACAAACCTGAAAATGAACCATTCTTTTTTATCCCTAACACAAAAAACATTCAAACTGGCAAAGAACTGTCACAGAAAACATCAAAAGCAATCTGGGCAATGCTGTCACATTTTTTATTTCCAATTTTCCTTTATTTTCAGTCACAGCAACCGACAGTTATCAAATTAATTCCTCCTTAGATTGTCATGTCTATTTTAACCCCACAACCTTAAATTCAATATTTTTTGTGTCTTGACTAGATTTGTTGGCAGCAATCCGGCTATCAAGGAATTCCATGTGTTTGATAAGTCCTATCAGGTTGGGTAGTTCCTGTAGCATCACATTTCTGACACATCTACCCACTACTTCATTGAACATTCAAAGTATCTATGTCCACATCAAAATCTATCAGATAATATTCATGTTGAGTAAAAACTCTAAGACATGAACTCCACATCAGAAATAGAGCAGCACCTGCAGCCTGGCTGATACAGTATCACCACTTGACACAGCATGTCATTATTTTTTCTGCAGCATCCACAAAAAGTATTCTACATCAAAGGGACTTAATTACAGAGTTCATTAAATCAATAATAGTTTACTAACTGAAAATAAAGGTCTAGCATTTATTCCCTACAAATGCTGAATGTATTATCATGAATATGTCACAAGCGTCTGCTTTATTAATCTCTTGTAAGTGTATCTAATGTGAATCATACAGTTTCATATATTTATTATTCTGATTATTGGATACAAAACTCTTGCATTTCCATTACAAATCCAGACATTGTCAGACTTGATTTTCCTTTCCGATGCATCCCAGCATTGCAAGGTTTCAATACACTTCAATACACAAAAACTATATCTTCAATACACAACCACCATATCTTCAATACACATTAACTATCCTCGATATACATTTTTATTCCATACACATTTTCATTATTCAAATGAATTGATATACATTGATTATTCTTTGAAATGCTTGAATTCCATTGTGCTGTTTGTATCCCAAAATATGAAATGAGAAAACCAGGTTTTACAGTATTGAATTCCTGAATAATTTATCTTCTTGTCATGAAATGTGCATCCAAACCTATACTTTCCATTACTATTCAAAGTCTATAAATATAGATTTCACTGACAAAAAAGACATGAACTGAATGAATCCCTTCAACCATTCAGCAGCTCTAGCCACTCAACCCTCTATTTTCTTCTTTATCAGCTGCTATGACCACTACTCCCATCTCATCTCACAATAAAAATGCACACCCCACTTCATCTAACTGCCAGTCTCCTTATATACAACTCTTTTCCAAATGTAAACCAATTACTCTTGAAAATCTATCCCTCTATTTGTTACTTCCATCACCATTGAAAATGATCTACAAAGACAGTGTGGAGCTAGAAAACAATGAGAAACCCTACTGATGATAATTTACAGCCGCCCAGACGGACCTTCTTTCTTCACCTACCACCTAGCTCCTGTTGTGATAGGCACAGGTCCAACTACACAGGAAGTAGCTCCATAGTAACAATGGAAGAAAAATCAGCTGTGTTTCATGAACCAGAGAGGGGTCGGATCACTCTTTCTCAAAATCTAACTATTAGCCTGAGAAACCAATGTCCTGAAATTCATTCCTATTTTTATTATACACATTTTAACTTTAACTCTATTGTGACACACCCAAACATTTTAAAGACTGAAGTATTTTTGTCCAAGGTGAGTGCATCATTTTAATCAGATAAGTGTCTATTTGGAAATAATTCTATGTAACTTTTAATGTTAGCAGTTAGCAACACATTTTTGTAAATTAATTTCAATACAAGAAAACAAATTATACTGCTTCTATAAGGACAAACCATCTTAACCATTAGACTGGACAAGGATTGACAACCTGGAAGCCTGCACCTGGAGTATAATCAGCCACCACAATTTGCCGTTATAAACAATTAAAACTGGACACTATATTACAGAACCCACATACATGCTATCTACATCACCTCCTCAAAATCTTAGTTTAATAATCTGAGTGAAAAAAATATTGGTCCTTCGAAATAATCTTCTCACTACCATGGAAATATGTTAACTTATCTTCGAATATTTTGCCTGACATCCATATCTCTGCACTGCATAATGTCTCCAGGCATGCAATGTGCAGCAAAAATGTACAGCACTGGAATGAAACAATGTATAGATATCACAGATAATTTAAATGTATCTAAAGTTTCTGTGACAGATAGATAGATAGATAGATCTATATTATCTCAATATGACTTGGTCATGAGCTGACCATTTCACTTTTTATTTTGAAATCAGCATGCTACCTATACCATTTCAGGCATTTAATGATATTGCCTGTAGGAGAACCACACCCTGTCACATTTTCTCAACCCCAGCCAATACAGTCCTAGAACTACAATACCATAGACCATAGACAAGACCCACATCTGTCCATCTGTTTCAGTCTGCAACAACAACTCTAAACCATCTTGTCTATCTGTTCCAGCCTAAAACAATCACTCTGGACCTATCTGGTCCTGTCTGAAACAATCAATCTGGACCTATCTTGTCCTGTCTGAAACAATCACTCTGGACCTATCTTGTCCTGTCTGAAACAATCACTCTGGACCTGTCTTGTCCTGTCTGAAACAATCACTCTGGACCTATCTTGTCCTGTCTGAAACAATCACTCTGGACCTATCTTTTCCAGTCTAAAACAATCACTCTGGACCTGTCTTGTCCTCACTCTTGACCTATCTTTTCCTGTCTGAAACAATCACTCTGGACCTATCTTTTCCTGTCTAAAACAATCACTCAGGACCTATCTTGTCTATCTGTTCCAGTCTGAAACAATCACTCTGGACCTGTCTTGTCCTCACTCTTGACCTATCTGTCCTGTCTGAAACAATCACTCTGGACCTATTTTGTCTATCTGTTCCAGTGTAAAACAATTGATCTGGACCTATCTTGTACTGTCTGAAACAATCACTCTGAACCTATCTTGTCTATCTGTTCCAGTCTAAAAACAATCACTCTGGACCTGTTTTGTCCTCACTCTTGACCTATCTTGTCCTGTCTAAAACAATCACTCTGGACCTATCTTGTCCATCTGTTCCAGTCTAAAACAATCACTCTGTACCTATCTTGTCGATCTTTCCCACTCTAAAAGAATGGCCTCTGGCTTATCTTGTCCATTTGATTCAGTCTGAAACAATTACTCTGGACCTATCATGTCCTGTCTGAAACAATCGCTCTATCTTGTCCATATATTCTAGAACATACTCCCAAACTCCACTGGTATAGTGTCTACTTATGGGCACTTACTGGATACCAAAACTGGCATCTGTCTTAAAAAAGGGGCATTAATGCCCATAAAGTTGTATGTTATTTAGACAGACAGATTGCTCTATACTACGGAAAACATATCATAACCAGATTAGCAATGACAGACACTCTGATGTTGTAATTTCCTTGGGAACAAAAATGTTCCATTAACTGAAGACTCAGGAATATTTGTTGTTTTTAACACTAGCATGGCTGCTTCTGGGACATTAAAAACAACAAGAAATCTGCACTGTTAATCAATTATTACACCCCAATAATAATACTTATGACAAGATTTCTACATTGTTTATCTATTATAACACTCCCATTTTATTGCTGATAAGATTTCTACACTACTTATCTTTTATATCACCCCATTATATTGCTGATAAGATTTCTATACTACCTATCTTTTATAACACCCCATTATATTGCTGATAAGATTTCTAACTATTATCTTTTATATACCCCATTTATTGCTGATAAGATTTCTACACTACTTATCTTTTATATCACCCCATTATATTGCTGATAAGATTTCTACACTACCTATCTTTTATAACACCCCATTATATTGCTGATAAGATTTCTACACTACTTATCTTTTATAACACCCCATTATATTGCTGATAAGATTTCTACACTACTTATCTTTTATAACACCCCATTATATTGCTGATAAGATTTCTACACTACTGATCTTTTATATCACCCCATTATATTGCTGATAAGATTTCTACACTACTGATCTTTTATATCACCCCATTATATTGCTGATAAGATTTCTACACTACTTATCTTTTATAACACCCCATTATATTGCTGATAAGATTTCTACACTGTTTATCTTTTATATTACCCCATTTTATTGCTGATAAGATTTCTACACTACTTATCTTTTATAACACCCCATTATATTGCTGATAAGATTTCTACACTACTTATCTTTTATAACACCCCATTATATTGCTGATAAGATTTCTACACTACTATCTTTTATATCACCCCATTATATTGCTGATAAGATTTCTACACTACTATCTTTTATATCACCCCATTATATTGCTGATAAGATTTCTACACTGTTTATCCATTATATCACCCCATTATAATGATAATGACAAGGGTTCTCTTACTACTGATTCATTATAATACTACCACTGTTCTACATGCTGATTCACTATAATACAGTGTTGATAATCCAAGTTTGTACCCCAACTGTTGCACTATGGTAGTATCTGCATAATACATTGAAAAGGTTTCTTGTTATGATGGTAATACAGTGATTCAGATGAACTTTCAAATTTGGTATTACATCATACCCAATAAAACACCCATATCCAACAACGTACAAGTTTATTCTGCCATTAGGAAAAAAATAGTGTATTGTTTTTGCATAAATGCCAGACAGTTTTCTCACAATCCTAGCATCAACTCAGAGGATTTCATGTTGAACGTATATTGCAGATTGCATGCGAAGCTACACAGACCTGCTCCATACATGAACCTCACAAGCAAAAAGTAAACATGTCAAGTAGATCCATACATGCTATAATTATGTACAGAAAACAGATTCTGTGGAAACAAGGGAGATAATTCTCTGATGCATAATTCAGTTTTTTACATGTAATTACTTACCTTGTTTCACATATTATCTGTGTACCTCATTTTCCAAAAGTATACCACATTCATTCTGAATCATCTTATTTCTTGTGTGTCCAAGGTTATACCCTCGCATATGATTTCTTATGTAAATTTTAATTTGTTTTATAAAAGTCATTTATTTTTGTACTGTCATATGCATGTACACATGTAGAAAACAGAGAAAGAATACCTTCAAACTAAGCAACACTTCAATTCTTACCTGGTCCTCTGCAACCTTTCCCCCAAGGGTATGTCGGCGGGGTGGAATGCGTTTCCCTCGACTTGAGCGGGGCTGGGTCTGCACAACCCCATACTCGATGTTGTGTTGTGAGACATGGCCCTCTCTCTCCAGGCGTTCACGTTCACGAGATCGGTCTTCACGTTCACGGGACCGGTCTCGGGCCCTTGACCTGCAGAATAAACATGCCAAATGCCAATCTTATCATTTTAACTCTCTCATAGCACAGTTTTCCTTCACTTGCTCTGGTGAAAGACAGAGAAATACTTACAACAAGATAAGTTAATCAAGAAGAAAAGTGCCATCATTTTCATGAAGTGAACATCCCATCTTTGCCTGTTAAGTATCATAATAAGATCATAGGAAATTTAATATCTTCATTTAAAATGTGCAGCATTACAAGTAACAATAACCTTATTGATCTTAGTATATAAATATTATTTCCATCTTAGATCAAGAAACTGTGAATAGTCACACAAAAAAAAGTGAATAGAGGTAAAATCTGACATGTGGCATCAAGAGGCAAAAACTAAAGACTTTGAATCTGAGCCACAACAAGACCTACGAGTCATGTATTAGCCATAGCTGAACCTGTCTAGGTAAAACATTCATACATATCTATGTATATATCTATGTATACATTAGCCATAGCTGAACCTGGTCTAGGTAAAACATTCATACATATCTATGTATACATTAGCCATAGCTGAACCTGGTCTAGGTAAAACATTCATATATATCTATGTATACATTAGCCAAAGCTGAACCTGGTCTAGGTAAAACATTCATACATATCTATGTATACATAAGCCATAGCTGAACCTGGTCTAGGTAAAACATTCATACATATCTATGTATACATTAGCCATAGCTTAACTTGGTCTAGGTAAAACATTCATACATATCTATGTATACATTAGCCATAGCTGAACTTGGTCTAGGTAATACATTAATATATATCTATGTATACATTAGCCATAGCTTAACTTGGTCTAGGTAAAACATTCATACATATCTATGTATACATTAGCCAAAGCTTAACTTGGTCTAGGTAAAACATTCATACATATCTATGTATACATTAGCCATAGCTGAACTTGGTCTAGGTAATACATTCATATATATCTATGTATACATTAGCCATAGCTTAACTTGGTCTAGGTAAAACATTCATACATATCTATGTATACATTAGCCATAGCTTAACTTGGTCTAGGTAAAACATTCATACATATCTATGTATACATTAGCCATAGCTGAACTTGGTCTAGGTAATACATTAATATATATCTATGTATACATTAGCCATAGCTGAACCTGGTCTAGGTAAAACATTCATACATATCTATGTATACATTAGCCAAAGCTGAACCTGGTCTAGGTAAAACATTCATACATATCTATGTATACATTAGCCATAGCTGAACCTGGTCTAGGTAAAACATTCATACATGTATATCTATGTATACATTAGCCATAGCTTAATTTGGTCTAGATATAACATTCATATATATCTATGTATACATTAGCCATAGCTTAACTTACATTAGCCATAGCTTAACTTGGTCAAGATATCACATTCATAAATATCTATGAATACATTGAGCTGAACCTGATTCTAAGTTGCAGAAAAAGTGTGACAGACGAATGGACAAATGATAGAAAAGTGACCCCTATGTGTCACCTCTGCTTACAGCAGGTGACACAAACAAGAGGGCCATGATGGCCCTGAATCGCTCACCTGATTATAAATGAGCAACATATGTTGCATTTTTCATATTGATCTACTTTTTAACCCCACATAACCCAACTTTAACTTTTCCAAGATTTCATGGAAAGAGACATTCCGACCAAGTTTCATGAAGATTGGGCTAAAAATGTGGCCCCTAGAGTGTTAACGAGGTTTTTCTAAGATTTGACCTTGTGACCTAATTTTTTACCCCACATGACCCAATTTTGAACTTGTCTAAGATTTTATGAGAAAAACATTCTGACAAAATTTCATGAAGATTGGGCAAAAAATATGGCCTCTAGAGTGTTAACAAGCCAAATTGTTGGCATTGCACAATGGACGTCGGACAAAGGGCGATCACAAAAGCTCACCTTTAGCACGTTGTGAGAAGTAGAGCAGATAAAATACATTCAAGAAATATGATAAGGGGGCATAACTCAGTGACTAGATGCCCACGGTGCACCTATCACCAAACAATATGACCTTAACAATGGAGCTGGGAACCCAACTCTTTAGTGTGACACATGGTCTCATTGAAGCAAATCTTACTTGAATCATTTGTGAATCTTTTGATCCAAAGAAAATTTACAGCGAAGAAAAGCATATTCAGTGTGATGACCTTACTTCTAAGTGTGACCTTGACCTTTGAGCTAGGAACCTAGTTCTTATGCATGACACTACAGCCAGACAAAACAAGAAATATCTTTAAAAAAAGATATTCGGCGTAGGATGAAAGAAAAACGAGATTTCCAGTCTTCTAGAACATTCCGAGGAAAAGCGCACGAAAGACCGACGCACAACAAATTTAGTACGCTCTAGAAATAGTTCAGTATTTTTTCTATGAAATATACTTATTTATAGACGGTAATACAAAAAATTATATCTGTAAATAGGCTTGTTTGATATTTGTTCATATCATTATTGCATATGACAATTATGATATAAAAGCGTTATTAGTTGTTTTGGTTTTGGCGATTTAATTTTCAATGAGAGCATCTCGGCAGGCTGGAAGAATTCAATATACATAGTAATTAAGGGGTTTCATGTCATAACACGGTGGATTCTTTTTTGTTGTTTTAAATCATTTTCACAAAGTAGCATTCCTCAATTGATGGAAAAGGATTGTATTTAACTTACTGAAATCACTTTCATGTTTACATAAAAAAGAAAAGTAATAACATCAAGCTGAATGATATATACAAGCTGCACCCCTTATTTACAGTAATTTTAAAGTCCATAACGATGCGTTAACCAATAACAGGAGTCCTTTTATTCAGCTTAGAATTATTTACCGCTGTTAGCGTACATTTGATTGGTTTAAGATGCGAGTTGAAATCGAAATTATACAGCTACGCCGAAAAATTCGGGAGACCTGACACACTAAAGTACATACACCATGAGGACATTGTGGTGACTATGTTGGGCTCCCACAAGCAGGCTTGACAAAAATTGAAGCAAGCATGACATGCTTACAATATGAGCAAGAAGGCTGGTATTTATAGTTTGTTGGGTTTAATGTCCCACCAAAAGTATTTGAGTCATTTGAAGACTATCTCTACCTGAGATAGATATATAGTATTGCCACACTGCAGTATGACATATGGCATGATACCACACTCAATCACATTATCCTGACAATGGGCAAACCAGTCCTGGAACTATCCATATATTCTTAGCACTAAGCAAGGGATCTACAAGGGTATTCAAAACATAATGCAAACTATCTAATGAATTTTAAGTATGCAACCAATCACTTTCAAAATTGACATGTAGATACTTCAATACAAATGCAACTAACATGTATTGCCGACGGACTGTGTAATGACATCATTATAACATGATGTTATATGACATCACTGTAAGTGTCATAGCTGTGGTAGCACAGTTACATAAAAATTGAATGCCAACATAATTAAACAGCAAAGGAAATATTTAGTGCATTACAGGAAGCTTGCGACACATATACTCTATTAAGTTACAAGATGGGTGAATGAGCTCAAGAATTGCAGGGAGTGCAATCCAGATGCCCATCAAGCAGGTAGACTGTGATGACTACCGAATACTGAACAGTTAAAAAGGTTGTTGAAATCTGACAGAAGGATTATGTGCAAAAAAATGGCTCAGCAGTTGGAAATAAGTGTCTGGTCAGTTGATACTATTTTACATAGCTGTATGAAATGAGAAAGGTTTCTGCCAGGTGGGTGCCACATCTCTTGACATAGGATCAAGCAAAACGTCATTTGATTTGGATGTGGCCACCCATCTCCTTTCATGGTTTGATTTGGAAGGACAATACTTTTTATCAAGAATTTTTCCTATCAACATGGGTGAGGTCATATGAACTGGAACTGAAGAAACAATCAGCCGAGTGGCATACACCAAGTTCCCAAAAGCCGGCACAGTATAGAAGAACTCAGTCTAAACATAAAATGTTAATGAATTTTGCCTATGATAGACAGAATTCTCACTAGTCACAAGGTAGATAGTGGTAAAGCCATTAATGGGAAATACTATGAGGAATAAATTAAACAAGTGCTACATTCGAATGAATACCATGCCCCACCATGGGGCCTTAGACCATGGGGGTCAAGGTCATTTGAAGGTCAAGGTCACCATAAAGGTGCAGATACCTGTTAAGTTTGGAGGTTGTAGGTGGAAGGACTTCTGCGTTATGGTCAAGGTTAAAGTTTTGTGAAAAACTGACCAAAAACAACATCCCCCCCTGTCCCCCGATCTATCGATGCAGAGACATAAAAGCACACGGGGACATAAAAACACAAAGACAAGCAATTGGCAGCTGGTCCAATACTTCTACATGACAACAACACAACACCGTGCGGCACAAACAGGGTGAGGCCATTGCTAGGGCAGTTTGAGTTGGATTTGTTGAACCAACCCCCTTCTTCCCCAGACATAAGTCCCTGTGACTTTGACAAATTTCCAAAAATGAAGGAAGATATGAGGGGTACTCAGTATAACAATTTACAGGAGCTTGAATCCGGCGTGGCTGCAAGGGTGAGGGTACTGATGATTTATACAAATTTTATTACCAATTACAAAATATTGGTACAGATTTCAATTTACAAAGAGAAAAGATGATACAATTTTTGACAAAAGGGTTAAGTCACAAGTTCTCAAACTTAGATTTGACTCTCCCCTGAGTGAGGGTACTTGAGAAGTCTGTCACTGACCATAAAGGATATTACTATGAAGGAATGTAACATTCTTAAAATATTTATTTCAGAAATTATTAAATAGGTTGCTTTATATATTGAATGACCCTCATATACCAGTACCATTTTTTACAATGTATGTCATGGCCAGGGATCAAAACCACAACCTCTCGCTCCCAAGGCAGACGCTCTAACCACTAAGCCACCAGAAAAGTGGCATTCAAGAAAACAGTGAAAAGAATAGAACCCCTAACCTGGATGTCAGTTTTCCATTTTCAGTAAAACAATTACATAAACAGAATTCTTGTTTCAGCATTAAGCCCCAGTCCCTCTTGAGAATAATTAGATCTTGGCCTAGGTAAAATGTGATTTTGATTGATTTGTTTGACAACATGCCTGTAAACAAAGAGATAGATCCTATGTACAGCTACATCCAGGGGAAACAAGATTCCATATTTTCCATATATGGCACCACACAGCTGAAAAGTTTATACTAGATATTCTGAAGTGATGTACAGTGTGACAGAGGATATTCAAATTGCACATGTGGATATTGGCTATACAGGCTGACAGTGGATGGAATTTTGTATAAAATGATTATGTATATAATGGCAGTACAGACTGACAGAGGATGGACATGTTGCAATAGATACGGCAGTACAGGCTGACAGAGGATGGACATGTTGCAAATGTAGATACTGGCAGTACAGGCTGACAGAGGATGGACATGTTGCACAAGTAGATACTGGCAGTACATGCTGACAGAGGATGGACATGTTGCATATGTAGATACTGGCAGTACAGACTGACAGAGGATAGACATGTTGCATATGTAGATACTGGCAGTACATGCTGACAGAGGATGACATGTTGCACAAGTAGATACTGGCAGTACAGACTGACAGAGGATGGACATGTTGCTATTAGATACTGGCAGTACAGGCTGACAGAGGATGGACATGTTGCACAAGTAGATACTGGCAGTACAGGCTGACGGAGGATGGACATGTTGCATATGTAGATGTCCACAATACAGACTGACAGAGGATGGACATGTTGCTATGTAGATCCCGGCAGTACAGACTGACAGAGGATACAGTGGCGCTAACGTATCAGTTGTCAAAAATAGCGTATATCGTTCGTATCGCATCGTATCGTATCGTATAGATACCCAATCGCATCGAACTATCAGATCTCTACTTTTATATTAATTTATCGTAAATCGCATAACGTATATTGTATCGAATCACTCTAAGATTTTTGGCAGTCTATGTTTCGGGACACCCTTTATTTTTTTTTTTTTATAGGAAATAATTATTCTTCGTGTCTCTAAATTCAACATTTTGCGTATATGTATTATTTTTATCATAAATTATATTATGTAGTATAATCTTATTATTTGTTTAGTTAAAATAACATTTTTTACTTTTTATGTACTGGTATATACATGTGTAGTGGCCTACGTGACTTTCTGCAGCAGACGCCGTGCGTCGTTAAGCAATTTAATGCACGTGTGAAAAATATGTATTCGAAAGCATTAAATCGGTATTGAAGTAAACGCTGGGCTACATACATTCCTATAAGTTTATTTGATGTGTTTGATCAAAATTTTCATGATTAGCAAGTCTGAAAATTAACAATTTAAATCTGACCTAATTATGCATAATCAAACTCCGATTTCGTCCAAGATGTTGCTTCCTTTGAATAACTTATTTTCCGGGACCTTTTTCCTCTGCAGTGTTCGCTCGCATGCTCTTATTTAAAACATTGAAAGAGATGATCGTAACTTACGCATATACCTACATTATAGTTCTAATGTGTATTTTTTTATTTCCTACTTTATTTACCCCCCCCCCTCTCTCTCTCTCTCCACATATGCAAACGTCATAATTCGCACAGAACATATTTTGTTTTCTTTTCTCTCTCTCTTTCAGTTTGAATAAGCAATATAATATCAGGTCTTGGATTCAAAACCCAACCGGGGTACATTTTTCCGGTGATAGCGTCAAGACGCATAAAATTTGTACTAGATTTGCCCTTGTCTTGCACTCGGCAAATTGGGGTTGCTATGGGAACTCGTTGAACTCAGTACTGGTTCTAAGCAGGAGCTTCTCTCCCGTGTATCGGTCGGTACTATTCCCCTGACACATAAAATAACCAATGTGTCTTTTCGCGAAATGAGTTAGGGTATCGCACCCGGACTCACTTGTATCCAACCACTGTCTTTTCCGATGCTTTTTTTTTCAGCAAAAAAAAAGAAAGAAAAAGAAACAGAACCCCTACAATAGAAGATTAACGTACTGGCTTTGAGAATAGAGGCATACGGTTTTAGTCAAATTAGTCAATTATCCGTGAAAACACAAATTCACTACATGATAAAAGTTAAATGGGGAAAAAAAATCTATAAATTCCATATTATTACATGTATAGTTCGCTTAAAATATATCTGATTTTTTTTCTCATGTATGTACATTTATGCATGAATGTGTATATTTAACCAATGTATTGTATTTCACCAGACGCGTGTCATACCTTCTTATTAGTGGGCACAGCATGTGTTAATTTTGACCGGATATGTCACCTTTATGTAATGCCGATACCGATGTACCGTCACTCACCCCCCAACCCGAATCCTGCCCCAAGGCGAGGGAGGGACAATCAACCTTTACACAACATGAATGTTATAACCGAACTAATTAACGTGAAAGAAAACATGAAAGATGGTCGCAGGCCTATTGTGAGAACATTACCACAGGAAGAACCATGGTGTTATGTACATAGTGTCACTGGGTAGCTTAGTCAAAAACTGTTCCTCTATTATAATAAATATTATACAATAATTTACATGTAACTTAGAATAAGTATGTGACTACTTACGTAATATAAACTGTACTGACTAAATTAATACCGTCTGACTATAAGCTCTATATGAATTATATTCACAATGTTGCGATTGTACAAAATGAAGTGTAACCCTTAATACAGAAAACTCAAAATTCTTCATCGTACCAAGGAGTGTCCCGAAGAAAACGGAGGAATCTACTAGACAGCAACAACATCACTACAAGTTTCTTCCATTAATTAATTTGATTCATATTGTTTATTCCTTTTAATGTATATTATTATTACATTATTATTCTAAAATTAAATTGTCATCATAGAAATATTATATTCCGAAGAGGAAGACATTCTATATATCAATATATTTCCATAGCGAATCTTGTTGATGATGATATTAATAATAAAATCAAAGCGCACAGTGCGCTGAGAGACGGCGACGGGATTAACATTCTAAACCCAGCGTTTCTGAAGTTATTGAAGCAGTCACATGACGACAAAAACTCCACCGCTGTTGCTACAGAGGTTCTGTTTGTAACATGATAATCCGGAGTAAAGGTCATGAACCTTTCATTCATAAAGAGCTGCATACCTTAGTAGGTCATTCTCTTTCTCTTGTACTAGCGAATTCTATCTGTTGTTTTGTATGTGTAGAAACTGACCAGGTATTTGATTATTTAAGATACTAGAATGTTTGCCTATCTATTTCAAAGTTAAGAAATGCCCTGGGAGGAACCTAACTCGCCATCATGCAAAATATTGTGTGGACTACTTTAGGTCAATTACATACATACGGAGCACTACTTTTTCTTGTTACAGGAGTAGATCTTCATGTACCTAAGATGGGTTGCTGTTCTGGTTAAGAAATGTCACGTATATTTTTTTCACGCTTAAAATTGATGCTTCCAGTGCAAAATAATGGCAAAAGAAAACATGTTAACAAACAGTAACACACTAAAAGCGGTTACGGTTATGATTTAAACGCCTGTGTAACATATTCCACTCGTATTCGTTAGTGCAGAATCGCATTGCACGGATCCGCACTAAGCGCGGAGAGGTACAGTTAAAAATGTTGTGGAAAATATGCAAATTAGCAAGGCCTGATTTCGATTTCCAGCATAAGACGGCTTATCGCCGTCTAAAAATCTCTCTCTCTCTCTCTCTTTCAAGGGGGGCGTTTAAAAATATAGAAATCACATACGAGTAAGTCTTAAAGTATTCTTATGATTTATAAAACAAATAAAAATATTTTTTGTAGTTGAAACAGCGAGTAAAATATAGCAACAGTTCTTTTATAGGAACAAATAATATGTGCTTATGGTTGAAAGCATGGGACCAATTTAGAAGTTGTTTGCAAATAAGATTTTCTGCTATCATCATGTATAAGCTGCAACAGAATCGGCGACCTCTTCACTAATTACCTATCTTCGAACAAGATTGCCCTCCGGTCTTCATTTTTTTTAAAATTAAATAATTGTTTGAAGAAGCAGCAATACGGGTATCTCTTTCTCTCTGTATATAAGGTGCAGGTTGCATGCAGTTGCTCATGCATCATTACATTTTTTCGACTATTTGACAGTTAACCAGAAGTTCTCTAGCACATGCTATACTTCTATGTGTTCGTTCACAAGCGTTCATTGAGCGGTCATGATCGTATATAAAAGGGCATGGACCAATTATATTCATAATTTTTTAAGAAAAGATATTGTGTTAATTAACACAAGTAGCAGAGTACTAGATATCAGTAAAGTACTGTTGTGATTGTTATTATTACACGTAATCATAAATATATATTTATAAATAATCTTCATTAAAAAAAAACAACACTTAACTTTCTCTCATTACATGTGCCGTTAACAGTGGTCTCGATGTAGATCGCAGAGTCCGTCGCTTTTTCAGGGGGACCGCAATTTAATATGTCCTCATTTCCTGTCACTCGCTATGTTTATTTCAGAGGAACACACGGATTACCAGTTATATGTAACGATAAATATTGTTAACAGCATGAAGTTTTTGCATAATTCTGGACTTTTAGTCAAATCAAGCTTGCAGGTACATGTATAAAAATGTCATTACACCGTGCTTACCGTGTATCGTATATCGCATAACGAAAGGTGTATATGTATTATCAGATTATAAATGCATCGCATCGTATCGTATCAAATCGTAAAGTTAAATCAAACTTGCTATAGTGCATCGCATATCGCAGATCGTATATCACATATCATATATCGTTCGTTTTTCAATCGTATATCAATCATATTTTTTGACAACTGATATGATAGCGCCACTGTAGACATGTTGCATATGTAGATACTGGCAGTACAGGCTAATGGAGGATAGACATGTTGCACAAGTAGATACTGGCAGTACAGGCTGATGGAGGATAGACATGTTGCACAATAGATACTGGCAGTACAGCTACAGAGGATAGTCATGTTGCACAAGTAGATACTGGCAGTACAGACTGGCAGAGGATAGACATGTTGCACAAGTAGATACTGGCAATACAGATTGGCAGAGGATAGACATGTTGCACAAGTAGATACTGGCACTACAGACTGACAGAGGATAGTCATGTTGCACATATAGATACTGGCAGTACAGACTGACAGAGGATAGACATGTTGCACAAGTAGATACTGGCAGTACAGACTGACAGAGGATAGTCATGTTGCACATATAGATACTGGCAGTACAGACTGACAGAGGATAGTCATGTTGCACAAGTAGATACTGGCAGTACAGATTGGCAGAGGATAGACATGTTGCACAAGTAGATACTGGCAGTATAGACTGACAGAGGATAGTCATGTTGCACAAGTAGATACTGGCAGTACAGACTGACAGAGGATAGTCATGTTGCACATATAGATACCAGCAGTACAGACTGATGGAGGATAGACATGTTGCACAAGTAGATACTGGCAGTACAGATTGATGGAGGATAGTCATGTTGCACAAGTAGATACTGGCAGTACAGACTGACAGGGGATAGACATGTTGCACATATAGATACCAGCAGTACAGACTGACAGAGGATAGACATGTTGCACAAGTAGATACTGGTAGTACAGACTGACAGAGGATAGACATGTTGCACAAGTAGATACTGGCAGTACAGACTGACAGAGGATAGACATGTTGCACAAGTAGATACTGGCAGTACAGACTGACAGAGGATAGACATGTTGCACAAGCAGATACTGGCAGTACAGACTGACAGAGGATAGACATGTTGCACATATAGATACTAGCAGTACAGATTGACAGAGGATAGACATGTTGCACATGTAAATGCCGGCAGTACAGACTGACAGAGGATAGACATGTTGCACAAGTAGATAACAGCAGTACAGACTGACAGAGGATAGTCCTGTTGCACATGTAGATAACTGGCAGTACAGACTGACAGAGGATAGACATGTTGCACATATAGATACTGGCAGTACAGACTGACAGAGGATAGACATGTTGCACAAGTAGTTACTGGCAGTACAGACTGACAGAGGATAGACATGTTGCACAAGTAGATACTGGCAGTACAGACTGACAGAGGATAGTCATGTTGCACAAGCAGATACTGGCAGTACAGACTGACAGAGGATAGTCATGTTGCACATATAGATACTGGCAGTACAGACTGACAGAGGATAGTCATGTTGCACAAGTAGATACTGGCAGTACAGATTGACAGAGGATAGACATGTTGCACAAGTAGATACTGGCAGTACAGACGACAAAGGATAGACATGTTGCACATTTAGATACTGGCAGTACAAGCTGGCGGAGGACACAGCTATAAAGAGTAACTGTTTAGTTACTATGAAAAAGAAAAAAATATCTTAAACTGTGTAGAAAAAATGTAATTGCTTTGAATAAAAACATTTAAAAAATTCTTGTACATGTCAAATTCATCTCAATAAAATGAGTAACTAGAATAATAATGTTCAGGATATTGTTATTTATGAAGAAGTTCAATTATTTTCTATAACTCTACAGGCCCGGATCCAGAATTTTCCCACTGGGGGGGCCAAAGTCTGAATGTGTTGTGAGTGCTAGCAAGGTCCGGGAGCATGCTCCCCCGGAAAAAAAAGATTTTTAGTGTGACGGAGATGCATTCTAAAAGGTATCTGGGGATAAAAGTGAAGGTTTTTTGGTGTTTTTTTTTGTTGTTGATGTTTTTTTTAAACTTGAAGACCATGGATCTAATGCCTAGGTCCAACTGGAGAAAAATCATCGGCGATGTGGAAATACACAAATTTTCTCCTGATGGCATCAGATATTTGAGCCAAAAGACGGAGCATTCCCATGAGAAGCTGCGGGATTGGTCCATTGAAACGTTCACTGATGTTTCAGTTATGGTACAATAGCCTTTTATTATCGGGGATGGCTCCTGATGCTCGTGATTTTTTTTTCCGATGATGGGGAAGGTGTCCCAGAGCTTCACCGAAGTTGAAACATCATCGGGGGAATATTCCCGTAGATTAGGGGATGTATCGTTGTATCGAACCATCCTAGATGCCTCGGGAAAGATTATGGAGATTATGGGAATTTCGTGATGGACAAAATCAAGGGTAGACTTTTTGGGGTTTCTGAGGATGCCCCCAGCAATGTCCCATGACCTTTTTGACCGTCTCAGTCTAAAGTTGACCAAAAAAAGCAACAAATTCCAGAGTGCACTTGCCGATTTTTTTGCGAATATTCTGAGATTCTATCACAAAATCTGGAATGTGTCACAGAAAGGTCGCTGAACCTTTGAGATATCACTGAATCCTTGGGGGTTCCTCGGAGGAAAAAATATTACGCGGAAGCTCCGTGAATGCTACCCAGGAGCTTACGGGAAGCTATGCATATGTTTCCCCGGCCTGTTTTCTCCGATAAAACTTCGAGAACATATAGGGAAAAAATTCATTGCAAGCAATGAAGTTCTTCCGAGGTATCCCGATGACTCCACATGGCTCGCAACGCTTTCGAAGCTTCCGCGGGACACAGGGGAGCCTGTTCCCGAAGCCTCCCAAGGCTCATCAATTTCCATCGGGAGTACATCCTCTAGGCAAAAAATGTCAAGTGGGACCGAGCCTTGAGCGATATAATCTTATATTTTACCTTCGCAAAGCCATGTTTTTGAATAACTACTATGCAATAGTATTTGACTACAGTTTAGACTCAATATTGTAAAAGTCAGTTTTGTTTAAATCTGAGGAAAAAAATCACTTTAAACATATTTTGTCCAATATGTTGAAGAGAATACTGGGTATATGCTGTATTAGGTTCGAACTTGGTAATCTTGACTGTCTAATTGTCGATCTGGAAGCAGCCTTCACACACAGACTTCCCAGATAAAAAAAAATCAGGCGCACGTTTTAGGGTCGGGCGGTTGAAGGTTTGGGCCTCTTCTGTGTGTCAATTTTTGTACATTCTTTTTTCTTCTAATTGTTAAAAACAATATTCAGTAATAAAAGATTAGAAAAACCCACATTTGCCAAGTTCCGGATAACATCTAGCTATTAAGACCTAAGAATTGAAAAAAAATTAAAAAACTTCTAATATATATTATTATCTGTATAACTGAAGAAGGGAATCTATAAATAGAGACTGTGACATCTCGGGCTTGCACTAGTCTCTATACTAGACTGTAGGATTCACCCAAAAACTGCAAATAGTGCCCACATAGTAAAAGAAATTTTATAAGAATTTTACCAAAGGTAAGTAACACAAGTTTCAGCCTACCTAAAGTTCCTTCCAGGCCATTCTTATTATGAACTTTAAATAAAACACACATAAATTAACAATGACTATCATAATGGCTCACCTACCAGAGGTTGCTAAATTGTGTGGACTAGCAAGTAACTTGACCCAGCAGTTAAACAACACTTCTCACCCTTTTTTCCTTTTGAAGCTTGGCCCATCTCAAAACCCATGGCCACTTGTTGGTGACAATTTGCACATAACAATACTGGCCAGTCTCATGGTTACTAGTCCCCAGCAGAGAATCATTAACAGTGAGACCAGTTGTTTTCAACTCATGCAGCAAGAGATAATCAGCTACAATTTGCTTTATAAATACACCTGCTGCAATGTCCCTAACATGGAGGTATATTCTACCCCCTTTTGTTGCATTCATGAATAAAATCAGGTCATGTCCCTTTAATGTTACAAAGTGAATGGAGTCAAGGTCTTTCCCCTACTATTTAAAGTGAAACTCTTGAATAAGTTTCTGGCTGGTTCACAATTCTACTTGTTTTGAAAGCCTTATCATCTTTACGTCTCTAGAGTTTTTCTAAATCAAAGATGGAAGAAAGCACCACATTTACATACTCTTGGTTCACTTCGCTATCAATTCTGAACTGATTGTTACGTAATCATGTCACATGTACAACTATAGATATTCCTTCCCTTAGGATGGAACAATGAGCATGACTAGATGCTACTAAATGTGTAATTTGCAGATAATTTTTTTGCTCTCATAATATACACAATGCAAAAAATGCATTACCCTGGCATAATAAATTGACAACTAGAACTGCCATTGTAATGGCGCAAGTACCCCCAGCATGTCGCTTTGTCACAGGAATGAAGTTTACAGTTCTTGTTTCAAGTTTCATCTTGATGCGTTTTATACTGTTTGAGTTACGGCCCGGACAAAGAAACCGACAGACGGACGGACGTCCGGCTGGCCGGACGGACAAGCTGAATCCAGTATACCCCCCTTACAACTTCATTGTGCGGGGGGTATAATAACTTAATCATTTTATTTATGTTACTTATCCATTTCAATGCAATCTCCAACACAGGAGATCTTAGTGGCTCAGCCATGATTTACCCATGATCTTTTGAGTGCTTTCAGACAGGCCATTCACATTAACAGAAGGGTACACACTGGATATAAGATGTGGTCATGTAAGATACGATTTTCAAGCAATGCTATATTTAGTATCATTTATGGAATCCCTATCCAGTTAGAAAGGGCCCATTCATATAGCTCTGCAATCTCACAAAGAGCATGCCAATCATCCCTGACCTGACAATACTTCTTGAAAGTTCAATGGTTGGACCAGTACTTTGTGCCTTGGGATGTCATGAAAGAAGAACTAAAATCAAGGCAATCTACCATCAATATCCAGCGATTTGGTAAATTAATACCTTATGCACATGTAAAAACTACTATTCTGCAATGCTTTTGTCAATTAGAATGATGCATCTAAATGAACATTTCTATCAGGTGTGGGATAAGATAAATGGACCTGATGCTGATTTGAAGGTTGGGGGAGAAGTCTCTGAAGTACTTACTGTGACCTATCTGCACTGCTTGTTGTGCCTCCCCTTACACTGCTGCCCTCATCAGAGTTATCTGTCCTGTCGCCATTGGTGATGGACTGGGTTGGAGCTGAGACATAAAAAAAGTGAATTTTACTTTTATGCTTTAAAACGTAGATGGAATAGGTATTAAGAAAAACAATAACAACACAATTGTGAGGATAATATTAAAAAGCTGGAAGTTGGTAGTAAAGTTATTTAGTAAAAAAAATGTTTTAACTTTCATGATTGTTAGAGTTGAAACTAGATATCCTCATATGTATAATCTGTTAAAGTGAGTATTTCAATCAAGTTACACAACCTTCCTTGTCCATGCAAGCTACCTATGCACAAAATTTGTATCAGTAACAATAAAACTGTGCCTGCTTTCACACTGTCATATTAAAATCTAATGACTAGAATTTTCTTCATAAAATGTTACGGAATATGCTAGATGTAATCTGGAATTTGCAAAATATAGCTAATAAGTGTAAAATCAGACAATTTCTTATTTATAATATTAAACTCATGATTTCATATTAAAATTGGTTAATTCCAAAAAATCATTTGAAGACTTCAAACTGCCGATTAAATTTTGGAGCTGTATGTCATAAAATTTTATCTTATATAATAAACAAAATTAATGCTTTGAATTAACAGTAAAAAATGCACAGAAACAACAACAAACAAGAGGGCCATGATGGCCCTAAATTGCTCACCTGAATTCAACTTCTAGAGGGAAAAATGCTTTAGTAAGGAAAAAATTACACATAATATGTAGTAATTAAGAAGCAAACCATCAAAATTCTGTAATAAATGTGTTGATATGGACAACTGGATTTGATACTTAGTAATCATGTTCTATTCAAAATATCAACATCTTCTCTGCGGTTTAGGAGATACTTATTAAAGACTTTTCTATTTTTAGCTCTGGTGGCTATCTTGGGTTGATGGACCAGAGCAATTTTAGCTGTTTTTGTGCGGTATCACCCAATGATCATTCCTTTAGAGTTTCATCAAAATTTGCTTAGCGGTTTAGGAGATGTCATTAAAAGATTTTTCTCCTGTAAAGTTTCATAAAAATCTGCTCTGCGATTTAAGAGGAGATGTCGTTTAAAGCACAAGTGATGAAGCACAACGCACGGCTGACAAAGACGGATCACAAAGTGCTCATATCAGCTACTATCAGCTGAGCTAAAAAAAACATGAATCAGTGAAGCATAAAACAACTTCTTAAACATTCCTTACAATTATTTTTGTAAATGGATTACTTCATAAAATGTATTTCTGATCTGAATGGTGTACTTGAATGTATCATGTGAACATATAAGGGAGCCATTTTTCTACACCCATTTCATTCTTAAAGGAGAAAGTAAGACAAGTCTAAATTGCATACCCAACAATAACAATCACTATGTACATTAGGATTACATGATACTTCCCCTGACATGTCAAGACTAATTTACATTTCAGAGTTCCATTAATCTTGAAAACATTCCCCTGGGAGACTAGTCCAGATTTTTATGGAAAACTTTTAATAATTAGTCAATAAATCCATTGTAAAATTAGTCCGAGATGACTTCTTGTTTAAGTTGAGTTTTATAGAAAGAGTAAACACATGCATGCTGAACCATAATCACAGCAAGATATAATCAATAAGACAACTTGTGCTTCAATTTTATGACAAAATACATTCATTTAAATTAGCCGAAGCTTTCTGATCATAATCTATCATTAACAACTTATTATCTGCAATGAGTATTCAGTTAATGTCCTTAATTCTCAGAAATGCTAATGGCCCAGCGACATGATATTTAATTTTTTTGATTTTCCAAATCCCATGGAAATGAACTTTTTAAATGGAAATTGTGTAATGAAGAATTATATTAAACACAAAGATATTGCGATTGTTTTAATTTCTTGGTAACATACTTATTCGCAATATCGCTGACCATTCATTACTGCAATGTAAAAATCCAAACCATTCCAAAGTTTACTTTCACTTCTGGTCCAGACTGTTGTCCTGTTGGCAGATTCACAAATATATCAAATGAATAAGCACACATAGGGAGATGAGTTTCCTGATATTTTTGTATATTTCAGTAGATAAATGCTTATTTTATTGATTCCATAATTAGATTGTATAATTTATTCGAGCAATTTGAAAAATATGAGTAGAAGCAAGTCGATCATCAAGATAGTATCCACCCTTGTTGATATTTATGTGTACAGAAGAATTTTTTTAAAGACATACAGGAGCAATTTGTCCCTGTGCTAGAATCAATCGAACTCTGTCATGTGGTCAGATTGGCCCTTGTAGGTCATGCATAACCATAATCGTTTGTTATGGAAGGGTATTAACGCATAAATTGCATCTTGCATTCGTACATTACAACTTGCATTCGTACATTTACATCTTGCATTCGTACATTACAACTTTCATTCGTACATTTACATCTTGCATTCGTACATTTGCATCTTGCTTTGTGACTTGCACATCTTACTTTGTGACTTGCACATCTTGCTTTGTACATCTTGCATTGTGACGTGTACATCTTGCTTCGTGACATGCACATCTTGCTTTGTACATCTTACTTTGTGATATGACATCTTGCTATAAATAATGTCTGTTATTCTCGTTTACATGTAATTGAGTATGGAATTCGTGAAGCATGTTAATATTCTAATTTAAATAACACCTACCTCTTAACGAATCACAAATGTCAGAGAGCATAGCAGTAACAATGACGAATAGCCGAATGTGGAAAGCCGAATGTAAACAGCACAATACACAAGGCATAATACGATGCGACACCTGGTGTAATAATGATGGGACGACCAAATTATGCTAACAGGTGGCGCTACGCATTTGTTGTCGGCAATTTCCGTAAATGACTGAAATATACTTTGAAGATAAACATAAGTTGGGGCCTACTAAAAGCGGGTCTCCAAATTATCGACGGTCTCCGCCGGTCTCGGAGACCGAGGGCCGGAGACCGTTGTTTAGTATGTAGTAATGGGGGGGGGGGGGAATAGATCGGAGACCGACTGAGACCGTTTATATTTATAACCAAGTCTTGTTATTGTTCAATTAACGCAATTTTAAACCTGAAATTTCACATTATTTGTAATTAAAGTCTTCATAATTGATCAATTAACGCAATTTTAAATCGGAAATTCCGAAAGTACTTTGTTAAAAAATTGATTGGTTAATTAATTTACATGTTTCACACATGACATTATTAATCAACTCAATTATTAATGGTAGGTATTTCACGAGAATTATTTGTTTGGCCATTAGCAAATTGATCGTTGAAAAGAAACAAAGAAAGAAGTAAACAAACATACTTTGATCCTTTTTTCATCAAAAACGTTATGAAAGAACATACACAGAGAAATTGTCTTTACTCGCTAAATACTCAATATGTAAATTGATTTAGCTAAGTATAAAATGAATGTAATTTTAAGCTACCCTTAATAAACAAATTAACGCCAGCGTTAATGTAAGATTACAAATAAAGGTTTTGATGTGTTGTGCAAAGGAGGATATAGGATCCGGATATAATAAACTTTAGTATTCAGAATATATAGGTGTTTTTATATGTTGGACAGCTGTGTTGGTTGTAAATTTAGTTTTGTTTTCATTGTGCACACAAGAAAATACCGTTGGTAATAGGATGTATGTGAAATGCCTGAATTCACTGATAATATGGTTCAATGTGAAAAAAAAAATGCCGCAAATGGTATCACCAATCATGCGTTGGTATAAACAACTTTAAAAAAATCTAGTGATAGACGCTGGTCTTGGCAGTACATGTCATGTTCTAAAACAAACTAACTTGAATAAGTATTCAACTAAACATGATATGAACCAGTATAAATTCATCCTCATTTAAAACAGCTTAAAACGATTGTTACAACTATTGTATCTTTTCAAAATACTCGTATATTGTCGGCAGTTTCCGTCCAGAACTCGACAGTTTCCGAACTTGCGCCTTCTGCTGTCAAACACCGTTGGACGCGTTCTATTTTGTCGCATGTTCTAATATTTGTTTATAGTAAGACGATGAAACGCCGATCTAGCGAATAATTTGAAATAAGGCTAAAACGTTAAATTAAAAAATGCATCATGTCACTTGAGCAAAATGCTTTTAAGAACGATTCCAATATCAGAAAAAAAGATGTAAATTTACGAATGAACCTTAGATAAGAATTTAATGTATGAAGCAAAATGTAAATAAAACAAAAATACGAAGGAAAGATGTGAATGTACGAATGCAAGATGTCAATGTACGAAGGAATGATGTAGATGTACGAATGCAAGATGTAAATGTATGAATGCAAGTTGTAATATACAAAGGCAAGATGTGCATGTACGAATGCAAGATGTAAATGTATGAATGCAAGTTGTAATGTACGAATGCAAGATGCAATTTATGCGTTAATACCCTTCCATAGTTTGTTACCAAACATGTGTCTTGTGAGTGTCCCCATGTCTAACCTGTGCATGCACTGTAACACATGCACTGTAACAAAGTACCACAATTCCCTTGTGAGGTTGAGGTGTGTGTTTATACTATATGTGTCAGGCACCTGTTGGTCAAACAATCCCACCTCTTAAACCACAAAGAAAGAATGAATGTATTCTCTATACTAGTTGCATAATAGTTGTTTTCATCAGAGAAATATTTTCATAAAGTTGAGGACTATACTCCCAGATGAAGTGGTGTATACACTACTATTTTTAGACGGCTGAATTGGTGGCATTGAAATTCCACATTTGTTGACATGATTACAGTATTGTAGATAATCTGTAGGATCAAGACCATCAAAGATGATAAATGTACATGATTTGTTACTTTGAATTTAAACAAATTATTGCATCTTTGAATTTCCTTCTTTTTTACTACATGGAGAAAGTTTCAAGTTTTGTTTTCTATCTTATCAATGAGTGATATTAGATGTTTTGTTTATTTAAATACAACTGCATAATGGAGATTGAAACTGAATGAAGTTTTTCAAATAACTAGTGCCTCATTCGGAGACATTTCTTACAATCATTTGCACTAAGGTTTTGATGACCTATCTGGGCCCTGCAGGTTAGGTTGTAAGTTTAAATCCAGCTGGGGGTTGGGGTGCTTTTTTTTTTTATTGCTTTTTTTTTTTAATCTCATTTGAATTACTCCATGAAAAAAAAAAAAAAATCTAAAAAACAAAACAAATAAAAACTAGAGCTATCACTAAGGTGATTAATACCCCCACAAAATGCTGTGATACAGGTGAAGCCAAACTCCGGGTGGAGCATAGATAAGAACCTGTATACAGAGTATATTGGCTATGATAGTAAGTAATAAGTAAGTAAAGTCATTATTTAAAGTGGATAGAGAATCAGTTATGGTTGTTTGGCACAGCAGTTTAAGGGTTACAGTTTTGGGACAATGCACTTCTCCTAGTTGCCATCTGTTAATACCATGTATAATATTCAAGTTAATTTCTGGACAAGAAAAAAAAAGCAATTAAACAAAGGGAGATAACTAAATATGGGACCAGGTAGAGTTACAGTTCTTGGACAATGCACTTTTCCTAGTCGCCATCTGTTTACATTTTAAATTTCAAGTCAATACTTTGTATAATATTTGAGTAATGTTCCGGACAAGAAAAACAAAATTACCCAAAAGGAGATAATGCAAAATTGGACCAGGGCAACAACTCTGCCATCCTTGAGACAACTCACGTGAAATTTATGACACGCACCTCTCCATCTGATTATCAATGCACACACAAAATTTGGACTGAATCGGTTAAGAAATATAGAAGAAGTTCGCGTCACAATTAGGGTTGGACACCGATTTTCGGTATCGGTCCAGTATCGAATAGAAACTTCTTAAAGTACCGGTATATACCATTTCATAAAATACCGGTGCCTGGTTTCGATACTTCTGTAATTATGTCAATAAATCAGTCTTTAAAACATAAATATGTAAACAAATAACTTTTAAAATGGCCTTAAAGCACAGATAACTAACCGTGAACAAAATATAAGGATCCAAAGCGTGCTACAGCAGCACTGACTGACATATTGAGCAAGTCATAGGACAAATCTCAATTCACAAATAAACATTTTCATTTATCAAAAAACTTACTGACGAATGATTAACCAAAAGTCATAAAATTAAATAAAAAAGTATTTATTACACTATTTAAAAGAATGATAATGTGCACTCGAGGAGGCATTTATGTTTAGATGCAGGTGTTTTGTGGGTGTTCTTAATTATGGCCAATTGTCTGAGTAATAATCTTCAAATGTTGACACCTTGTTGTTTGTTTGTTGCAAGTCCCTTTCCAATTGGAATTTGAAGTACACACTTTTCTTAAACCGAGCAGTTCTGTCCAAAATGAAACTAAATACCTAGAATATAGTCTGAATTATATAATAAAAACAATATAATCAAATCTTGATGGCAATCATTGTTGGCCTGTTAATGACAATGCAAACGTCACATTTGTCTGTATGTCGTCAATTAAATGGAGGGTCACAACAATGTAATCATAATATGAATATGAATATGAGAACAATGATTTCTTTAGCATTTATTTCACAATTATGTTATAGAAATCACATCCAGACAACACATTTCTGGCAGGGAAATATGCGATAAAGCTTTAATACTGAGTTAACCCTTTCCCTCATAGAGGAAACCATGAAAAGACCTATGCGAACAATGTAAAACCAGATCAGCCTGCTAGTAACTCGTAGGCTGATCAGGTTTTATGCTGTTCGCTGCTCCTCAGTGGTCTGGAAATGAGGATTTTGTAATTAAATTTGGTAAGGTTTAACTGTGGTTTTCTGCAGATCAGGCTTTATGTGGTACCTATTGAGTGCGTCAAAATGAGTCTATATGAGGGAAAGGGTTAAATTATGAAATCTTACACTCGTAAAGTCTTCGCCGAACATTGTTATGACTTCTTAGTGGGTGGGGTAAAGCTGGAAAAGCTACGAAAAAACTGAAAGCTCATGTTTTGTACACCCCTTCTTTGAAAATGAAATTGAAGTTATAGAATAATTGAAGTTATAGAATCTTTAATATTCTATTGCAAAGAGTGCTGTACATGTAATCAACTATGTGTTTAAAGTCAAATCTAGTATACAAATATATTCAAGTGGTTAGATTTAACTGTAATTGTCGTAATTGTCATTTGTCTGTTTTGTTAAGCATATGTTATCATATACTAGATTATTAAAAAGTTTTTATTTTTATTTTTCCTACACCAAAATGTTCTGTTACAGTGGCACTATCGTATCAGTTGTCAAAAATGGCGTATATCGTTTGTATCGCATCGTATCGTATAGTATACTCAATCGCATCGTAGCGTATCAAATCGTATCCTATCGTATAACACTTAATGAACGGGATCTTATTGCATCGTATTGTAAAGCAATGGTATATTGTAAATCGTATATCATAAATCGCATAAATATTGTATCAAATCACTCTAAGATTTTTGGCAGTCTATGTTTCGGGACACCCTTTATTTATTTATTTTTTTTTTTATAGAAAATAATTATTCTTCGTGTCTCTTAATTCAACATTTTGCGTATATGAATAATTTTTTATCATAAATTATATTATGTAGTATAATCTTATTATTTGTTTAGTTATAATAACATTCTTTTACTTTTTATGTACCGGTATATACATGTGTAGTGGCCTACGTGACTTTCTGCAACAGACGCCGTGCGTCGTTAAGCAATTTAATGCACGTGTGAAAAATATGTATTCGAAAGCATTAAATCGGTATTGAAGTATACGCTGGGCTACATTCATTCCTCTAAGTTTATTTGATGTGTTTGATAAAAAATTTCATGATTAGCAAGTCTGAAAATAAACAATTTAAATCTGACCTAATTATGCATAATCAAACTCCCATTTCATCCAAGATGTTGCTTCCTTTGAATAATGTATTTTCCGGGACCTTTTTCCTATGCAGTGTTTACTCACATGCTTTTATTAAAAACATTGAAAGAGATGATCGTAACATACACATATACCTACATTATAGTTCTAATGTGTATTTTTTTTATTCCCTACTTTATTTACCCCCCTTTCTCTATCTGTCTGTCTGTCTGTCTCTCTCCACATATGCAAACGTCACAATTCGCACAGAACATATTTCTTTTTCTTCTCTCCCTCTCTTCCAGTTTGAATAAGCAATATAATGTCAGGAGGTCTTGGATTCAAAACCCAAACCAGGGTACATTTCTCCGGTGATAGCGTCAAGAAGTATAAAATTTGTACTTGATTCGCCCTTGACTTGCACCCGGCAAATTGGGGTTGCTATGGGAACTCGGAGAACTCAGTACTGGTCTAAGCAGAAACTTCTCTCCTGTGTATTGGTCGGTGCTATTCCCCTGACACGTAAAAGAACCAATGCATCTTTTCACGAAATGAGCTAGGGTATCGCACCCGGACTCACTTGTATCAAAACACTGTCTTTTCTGATGCTTTTTTTTTAAAAAAAAAACGAAAAAAAAAGAAAGAAAAAAAAACAGGACTCCTACAATAGAAAATTAACATACTGCCTTTAAGAATAGAGGAATACGGTTTTAGTCAAATTGCTGATCTCTCCTTGTCTGTGAAAACACAAATTCACTACATGATAAAAGTTAAATGGGAAAAAATCCATATTATTACATGTATAGTTCGCTTAAGATATATCTGATTTTTTTTCTCTTGTATGTACACTTATGCATGAATGTGTATATTTAACCAACGTAATAATATTTCACCAGACACGTGTCATACCTTCTTAACAGTGAGCACAGCATGTGTTAATTTTGACCGGATATGTCACCTTTGTGTATTGCCGGTACCGATATACCATCACTCACCCCCACCCCCAATCCCACCCCAAGGCGAGGGAGGGACAGTCAACCTTTACACAACATAAATGATATAACCGGTACTAATTAACGTGACAGAAAACATAAAAGATGGACGCAGGCCTATTGTGAGAACATTATCGACAGAAAGAACCAGGGTGTTATGTACGTAGTGTCACTGGGCAGCTTAGTCAAAAACTGTTCCTCTATTATAATAAATATTATACAATAATTTACAAGTAACTTAGAATAAGTATGTGTATATACATACATACATACACAAAAGAACACTTACATAATATAAACTGTACCGACTAAATTAATATCGTCTGACCAACAGCTCTGCCGCCTATGCGTTTTAGAGTATATATTCACAACATTGCGAGTGTACATAATGAAGTGTGACCCTTAATACAGAAAACTCAAAATTCTTCATCCTACCAAGGAGTGTCCCGAAGACAACGGAGGAATCTACAAGACAACAACAACATGACTACAAGTTTCTTCCATTGATTGATTCATATTGTTTATTCCTTTTTATGCATATCATAATTACATAATTATTCTAAAATTAAATTGTCATCATAGAAATATTCCGAAAAAGAAGACATTCTATATATCAGTATATTTCCATAGCGAATCCTGTTGATGATGATATTAATAGTAAAAGATCTCTTTCTAACTTGAGGGGGTGGGGTTCTTTACAAATAAAAGACTAATGGACTTTTAAAAAATATAGTAATCACATACGAGTAAGTCTTAGAGTATTCTTATGATTGATAAAACAAATAAAAATATTTTTTAATAGTTAAAACAGCGAGAAAAATATAGCAACAGTTCTTTTATAGGAACAAATAATTTGTGCTTATGGTTAAAAGCATGGGACCAATTTAGAAGTTGTTTGCAAATAAGATTTTCTGCTATCATCATGTATAAGCTGCGACAAAATCGGCAACCTCTTCACTGATAACTTCCGGTCCTCTTTTTTTTAATTAATTAATTGTTTAAAGAAGCAGCAATACGGGTATCTCTTATTCTCTATATATAAGGTGCAGGTTGCATGCAGTTGATCATGCATCATTACATTTTTTCAGCTATTTGACAGTTAATCAGAAGTTCTCTAGCATGTGCTATTCTTCTATGTGTTGGTTCACAAGCGCTCAATGAGCAGTCACGATTGTATATAAAAGGGCATGGATCAATTATATTCATATTTTTTTAAGAAAAGATATTGTGTGAAGTAGCAGAGTACTAGATATCAGTAAAGTACTGTTATCATTTGTTTTTTATTGTGATTGTTATTATTACACGTACTCATAAAAATATATTTATAAATAATCTTTATTAAAAAAAACGAAAAAAAAACAAACTTTCTCTCATTACATGTACGGTTAACAGTGGTCTC
>CM037792.1:38607894-38623868 GCA_021229015.1 Solen grandis
ATGAAGAGACTTCACATCTTTATGAAACTAGGTACAAATGTACATCATGATATAATCTATTTAATATTTATGCAAATTTATGGTTGTTACCTATATTTCACTGTTGGATAAACAAATATGGTAAAATTTGTGTTTAAGCTGAGTTTCTATGAAAGATGACTTCACATCTTCATAAAACTAGGCACATATGAACAACATGATAATTTTTTAATGTTTATGCAAACTTATGGCTGTGACCTATATTTCATGTTTGGATAAAGATGGTAAAATTGGTTGTTCTGCCTCAGTTTCACTTCAGGTTTACCTTTTTTACCTTAAGCTTTTTTCTATGAAGATGACTTAACATCTTTATGAAACTACATACACATGTACATCATAATATGATCTATTTAATTCCTCTGGCTTGACTTGGGTGAAACTTCATAAGACAATAGTGCATGTGAGTGTTTTTATGCATGTATATTAATATCAAAAGTATTTTTATTGTAAGGTCAGCTTGGGATGGTTCCCCAGGCCACTTTTACGGGGAAAATAAATGGTGATATCCATAAAGGCACCTCATAAAAAAAGTTTAGAACTTATGTTTTCTATAAATATGAAGCTTATGAATGGGTCATAATCATACAAATTGATACAAATGTACATGATATAAATTTAAAACAAGAGTGCTGGTTATCGCAAAATATGCCCGTCCTGCCATTTTATCAATTCAAGGGTCATAACTCTAAAGTGGGATAATCTAGCATGTTATTAAATTTGGCTGAGATATTGTGCCCATATACAATGTTTGGTAAAGATTTATTCATGTTTGTTAGAGTTAGAGAGCAGACACTTTTTAATCTCACCAATTGAGACAATATGGCTGGCTATCAAAAAGACTGTGTGCCCATATACATTATGACCAAATTAAGTAATGATCAGTTCATGTTTGTTCAAGTTAGAGAGCGGACACTGTTAATTTGATCTTTTTTTTATAAATTCAAGGGCCACAACTCCCGAGTGTCATGAGAAATCTGGCTGGTTATCGAAAGGAAACGAGACAGTGTGCTCAATGCATTATGACCAAGTATGGTTAAGATCGGTTCACATTTGTTCAAGTTAGAAGAGGACAACATCACTGGATGCCGCCCACCCACAGCAAGTTTGACGGGCATAAAACCAAGCAAATATTGGTTCTGACCATATTCAGGGCACTAGTGTTGCAGAGACACACTTCCTTGTTATGTTTAATTTTATAATTTGATGTTTTTTATGTTTAAAAAGGTAAATTAAATTGTTGTTTGCCATTTGACAATAATGCTGAAAGATATGCACCTGAAATTCCCATTTGATGATGGAAAATCTTAAATAATTTATGTAAACAATGAAAGGATGCTTTTCCAAACTCTTCATTTGCAAACCAAGATAAAATTGGTTCAAGAAATAGGTCAAAATCCATAGATACAGCTTATGCTGAAAAACACTGGAGGGGAATTTTCCAGGAGGGAATATTGTCCGAAAACCATATAAATACCATTACTGATTAGCATGCTTCAATGATTTGTCAATGACCCTGCTTTTTCAGGACTAGACTGCAGAGTTTGAGATAATGCTTTCCAGTGTATACCTGAAAGTATCACTGAGGAAAAAGCTCTAGGGAATGTAAAGTACAGTTCTCACCTGTTCCACATTTGCGACACGAAAACAATGTAGACACAGCAGAAACCAATCTGTGTGATCACAAGAAGGCGTTAACAGAACTCCTGTGGATGATAAAAAACAACAACAAATAATTTAACATGTCTAATAAGCTGGGGATTAAAATGGCATCCATACGAAAAATAAAGACTGAAAACTGTTTGAATCAAGATCGCGTTCTACTTTTTACATAGAAACTGTCCTTCCAATCAGAGACCCTGTTCCAATAGAGGGTAATGGTGGCCCTAGATTACCATAAGCCTAAATTTCAGGGTGGGGGTGGCCACTAGTCTTGAAACAAGAGGGCCATGATGGCCCTTAATCGTTCAACTGATTACTGACCCTGCCTTACCCACGATCGAACTTGATCGAGATATCATCAAAACAAACATTCTGAGCTTGTCTGAGAAAGATTGGCTGATAATGTGGCCAGGATTTGACCATGCTTTACCCATGATCGAAGTTGACTAAGATATAGTGTAATGCCACTATATTACTGACTGCAATTTCGCGTTGACCAATTTATCGCGGTTGATCCATGGACCCCCAAAATATATTGCGTCATTTGCATAGGCTTACCATGAAACTAATCTATCTCCTTTCATAGCTATATGTATTTAAAAGAGTTTCGCGCTCAGTACTTACAGTACGGCTCGTGTTCAAGTTGGCACACGGAACGCACGTTACACGCACATTACACGGTGCACGTACGTTACACGTTTGGTTCATACACGATACACGGTCCACACGATACGAACGATGCACGATGCAAACGCTGCCGGCTTATTCGGTCAACTCGGTTGTTTTCGTCCATAGACTACTTCTCTATGCGTCATTTGTTAATAAGAGAACTAAAGAAGGATCAAGAGACAGCGATCGTATTAAATTCTAGTTTTAGATTTATAATAACTACATGTAATTGCTAGTAAACTTTATATTTCATGTTTGTTCTTTTAGATACGTCGAAGATCTGAAAGAAATGATTACTTTTTTATTCTTATATGATCACGTTCTTGTACAATGTATGAATGCATACTCCATTCAATGCGTATGATCTGTTTTTCACACTATCATTAAAGTTTGGGAACAAAATTCCATATATAATCAATAAATGAACATCAAAGGAGTTACTTTTTATTTAATTAATTACCGATCTGGCCATTTACCGAAACAAATCTGAACACAGAATTAAAAAAATCGTATCGTATTGTTGGTAATCTATAATTTTAGCCACATATACTAGCTGTAGTTGTTTTCGTCCATAGACACTTATCAATCTTTTTTTTTCTAATTCTTTTAATAAGAAAACGAATAGAATTGACGATATTACGAATCTGTGTATACAATGTTTGATTACTCATTATTGGAAGACAGACAAAACAACCAACCCAAATGATTTTCAAAGACGGATAAAAACATTCAACAGTTTTAGGAGTGGAAAAATCGAGCCCATTTTATCTTTATAATTACCTGTACCATCACCAGGATATGTATGGAAAAGCGAGTATTTAAAGTTTGCTTTCGGCAATTAATTCCTAATTTCCTATCAGTTTGTCGAATAAATTCAAAAAACGCAATCGATCAATAAGTTCATCTTATTGAGTTTTTCCTTAGATAGATGAAAGCGAGTAGTTATAATTATGCTTTCGGCAATTAATTCCTAATCATTTATCAGTTTATCGAATCAATTTAAAAACGCAATTCATTTAAATAAGTTTATCCTATCGAGTGCTTCCTTTTTAAGTCTTGGATGTATTCGTTGCGGTTATAACGTGAAAATTAAATTTAATTAGTTAATAATGAGCATGATAGTTGAAGTTTTAAATTCATTGTATATATATCACATCTATAGGCTAATGAGAGAGAGAGAGAGAGAGAGAGAGAGAGAGATGGCGGAGAGAGAGAATTACACATAAGTCGTCAAACGTTAAGTTACATGTACCAGGCCAAGGGGACGATTTACGTATAATCCGAGTCCAGCTACCCAGTCTGACACCTAACTTCCTCAAATGTACTCTTGGTCTTGGGTGTCAAAATTAAATATTTCGTGTGCATAGATTGTGTATCGTGTCGAACTGGAATACACAGGAAGTCCCTGCTAAACGACACAATGTGCCACCAGCACGATAGAGTATAAATTCCGAGCCAGCAAATTTTGAGTTACATTTTACTGTAAACGGAATAAATAGTGGTTATAATATTCGTGAGGACTGAGGAGACTAGGAAATCGGTAAGTCGTATTTTATTATTAATTTATATAAAGTTGAAGCAATGTGCATTATGAAATATGGTATATCCAACAGCATAAGTTGTATCATTTCACACCAGATGCACTTGTAAGCAGTTGTTTTTTCATGTATAAAGCAGGACGCAAACACACATGATACTATGTGTTTTTTACCTCGATCAAGACTAATTTCCATCAGGGTTCTAGTACAATAAGCCGAATGATTTTACACCGTGACATGTTACAGTTTACAAATCTATATGTTTATGTCCATCTCGGACAGCAGTTTTTAAACAGCTGAACGGTTAACACGTTACACACGATATAAACGATGTACACGGACCACACGTTGAGAATGTTACACGGTTACACGGTACACGCACGCACGTTACACGCACATTACACGGACACGGAACGCACGTTACACGCTAAAAATGCCAACTTGAACGCGATCCGCACTGTAACATACTAGTGCACTGACACATGAAAGTGATACTAAAACACCCCAGGTGGTAAGCTATTGTGTTAGGGGGCAGTTGACGATTACACAATCGAGTGTTAATTATCGGAAACAAAGCAGGTTTGGCAGATAATAATGGTATTTTTGTTTATTATGAGAGAAAGAACTAGCATTCATAATCATACCGTGGATTAAAAAGTCCCAGAAAATACTCTTTTTCACCGAAAGTAAACAATAAATGATAATAAGATCAGCGTTACCTGGTAAATTACCAAATTGTTTCATTTAAACATTAACAAGGCTCTCATATCAACACATCATAATAAGATAAACCTCGGCTTTATTTCAAATAGCAATAAATTGTAATGGAAGGGCAATTTTCACATCGATATTGTTTTGATAAGCAATGGACATAGTATAATTTATTATAATGAGATATGCTGAAGAGTTAGGTAACCACTTCACATCACCATACCATACACACTACTCTCTGATTCTGAATCATCAGCAATAATTAAAGTACATAAAAAAAAACCCAAAAAACCGCATCGGTTTTTGTGGGATACAACAGTCTTTGGTGCCTAGTAATGGTACAAAGTTCCATTTAGTATAGTATAGAAGTTACATGATTCGACCATTAAATTTTCAGATTGAAGCATATTAGGCAAATTAGCCTTGCCCCTGGCAACCATGCTTTTTAGGGATCGGAATAATTTCAGCAACTTTTGTGAAGCTTCACCCAAGGATCATCCCTGCCAAATATAATCAAATTCTGTCAAGCAGTTTGTCAAATCAATTGCATGCCTGGATATTGAGATATTAGCATGAGAGTATCTCGCATGCAAAACTTTAACCAAAATTTCTAAGTTAAAAAGGGGCCATAATTTATAATATATTCCATCAAAACTTATCTACCTTGGTTGCCTGATGCCCCTAAACTTATTCATAAACTTTCAAGTCAATACCATGAATGGTTATTGAAATACAAACTGGATTGTAGCTTGCATGCAAAACTTTAACCAAAATTTCTAAGTTAAAAAGGGGCCATCATAATTTGTAATATATTCAATCAAGAGTTATCTATCTTGGTTGTCTGATGCCCCTTAACATATTCATAAACTTTCAAGTCAACATCATGAATGGTTATTAAAATACAAACTGGATAGTAGCTTGCACGCAAAACTTTAACCAAATTTTCTATTGCATACAAAACTTTAACCAACATTTCTAAGTTAAAAAGGGGCTATAATTCATATTAAATTCAGTCAAGAGTTATCTATCTTGCTATCTTGGTTGTCTGATGCCCCTGAACTTATTTATTAACTTTCAAGTCAATACCATAAATGGTTATTGAGATATAAGGTTGACAGTAACTTGAATGCAAAACTTTAACATGAGCTGCAACGCCAACGCCACCACTGACGCAAGGGTGACTACAACAGCTCTCATATTCTTCGAATAGTCGAGCTAAAAATGGGTGGAAAAATAAAATTAATAAAAAACTAGATTTAATTCTTTAATACGAATAATAGGAATTTCTGCTACATTTGTCAAACACTAGAAGTGAAAAAAGTAAAATGATATCAAATTCCTACCTTTAGCTTGTTTTTGAAGGGCCATAACTTCTATAAACTTTGAATAATAAACCAATTAACTTGGAGGATATGGCGAAAGTAACTGAAAATCATTTTTATATCAATTTCATTGAACTTGGCCTATTTCTATAATCTATATATCAAAGGAAATTTATTGAAAATGCTTACAATTCGATTGTCACATAATTTTGTCTAGCTTTAGAGGTTCTCAAGATATAAGCAATGATTGAACCTAACTTTTTTTCCAAAATGAAAGTGACATTGTTCCATAGGATCAAATGCTGCACCTTTAGTAAGAATTCATGCAAATCAAACAAAAATTAAGGCCTTCAGGTCTTAAACACCGTCTGATTTCAACAGACTTTTGCCTTACAAGGTCACATGACTTCATATGACGTTCATCTTCTCAGAATGTAAAGAAGCCTTAGAGCCCGTCTATAGATATTCCATGGTATTCCACGGTGTTCCATGGAAATCCGTGGAAAAATATGCCACGGAGTATTCGGACTATCAACTTTTCCAATTACAATTAAAAAAATTTGAAGAAAAAAAGAAATACCATGGAAAACTTACATTTGCCACGGAAATCTGCATTTTTTCCGTGGAAAGCCACGGCTTTCCATGGAAATCTGCAGTTTTCCGTGGAAATTTCAATTTTGCCGTGGAATTCCACGGCTTTCCATGGAAATCTGCAGTTTTCCGTGGAAATTTCAATTTTGCCGTGGAATTCCATGGCTTTCCGTGAAATGCCACGGAGTATTCGGACGGATATCCTCGACAACGTCCGTGGAATCAGTTTTCGTGGAAATTTCAATTTTGCCGTGGAATTCCATGGCTTTCGGGCTGAAAAATAAAAAAAAAATCTGGCTTGAAAAATCAAAGATTATGTTATAAATGGCAACTTCTATAACAAGTTTGTCTATAAAATCATATTTAACAGTAATTTGAATATCAAGACAAGAACATATATACATAATCATTGCATACCACAGCATGGGTCATTGCATACCACAGCATGGGTCTTCTTTTTGCATAAAGGGCTTCTCGGCAACATAAGCATTAGTTTTTCATCACTTGATGAAACTCCAAATTCTGCTTTAATCCTTATATTTACATATTATTTTCCATCTATTTTAGATAAATTACAGCAATTATTACAGTATATTTTTTCATTTTGATATTTAAAAAGTAAAACTACATCAACATACTGAATAAGTGCATACATTTGTATAGTAACTTACTGCAAACCTCCATGGACCTAATGACAATGCAACGTCTCATTAGCGAAACAAAATTATGCAACCAATGAAATGCAAACTGTCCTTTTTAGCTCTGTTAAGCTGCTAATATTTTTATTATAGGATTCATTTTTTCTGGTCTTTATGCATGTGTAAAGAATGTCAAATCGTGCACAAATCTGACAAAAAGTCAAATTATTAAAGCGTGGAACCGTTGTGAACTACATTCAAGTTCGCATATTGTTAAACCGACCTTTAAAATGTTGATGCTTCTTGTTTACCCGAGAAACGTAAAAGTAGTCCCGCTCCAGGGTTTTATCGAAAAATAAGTCTTTAAAAAAAAAAATTGACGTTGTCCAATGAAAATGTTTTAATACAAAATTATATGATAATGAGATTGGAATTATTGGGAAATGAAATGCAGTTAACCTATATAGTTCATTTAAAGACGATATCTAGATTTTCTTCCCTCCCATAGACTTTTTTCATTTTTTTTATATTTTGTAGAAATAAGTTTGAGAAATTCAAAAAAGCAAAGAAAAAAAGGGGTCACCGAACTCGTTTTTGAGATATAGCTCAATTTCATAGTAGGTGTAGATGTCATTTCTGGAACTGATTCAGCATCAAATACAGTACATACTGATATGTACATACTGATATGTAAATGTTGGTTAAAAAGACAAAACATAACTGAGTGCATTATCTTTTCACCTATAAAATTTAATATGATATTTATTTCATTGATATAAATGCTTATACAGTGTCTGTGGTGTATCTAATATCAAAAATACATTTCATAGTGGTGGGCTAGTGTGAAAATAGTCCCACAAGTTCAACAACTTTTCACACTAAATCATCTCAATTACAAAAAAAACTGTTCCATAGAAATTTCTTAAATTTATATATATCATTGAATAATATCTACTGAAGACATACATATGTAAAAAACAATGGGGTCATTATGTAAACCCCGACATTTGATAAAATATTAAAAAAAGTTGTCATTATCAGTAACCATCATAATGTAACTGGTATTGTTTTCTTATTTACAGTATTTTTATCAATAATAGTGAAATAATTTTTAAAAAAGATGTACTAGATCTATAAATACCAAAGGATCACAAAATGAGATGCTCTCTGTGTCCTTGACCTTGTTTTTAAGCTCAATGATAATTGGAAAAATGTCAAATTTTGACACATTATAGTTAATATCTGTAGAAATGCCACATGCAAACTAAAACCATGATATTTTATTTATTAATTATTTCTATGAAGAATTTTTAATATTTAGAACCACTTTCTAAAATTTCATAAATACAGCATAATTTGGATGTGTTTTTAAAAATACACATTCTTTGGTTTCAAACTATAAACTACTTCGGTTCATTCAGATAACATAATGATAATTAAACATGATATATCATTTATTGCATACAGTGGATTTTTAAAAAGTGCTTTACACAGAAATATTAAAAATATACATACATGTACCAGGGCTGTCCCAAAATAGCACACTTATTCATGATTTACTTTTGCTATCCATTACAGCATAAAAACTTGTGTTTACATGTTTAACCATTCATTTGCAATAGTGTGATATACTAAATCGATAAGGGTAAATCTATCCATTTTCAATCAATGTATTTTTCTGAACTCAGCGTCAAGTTCTAAGCTGTTTTGCCAATCAAACACAAATTTTTTGGCATTTAGCATTCTGAAACAAGAACGTGTTTGGTAAACACAAATGCTCCCGGCTCAAAATCTGTCAGTAACAATATTTCAAAAAATGTTTACGCATTCACTCAGTTATGGACAGAAAAATTGCCAAAAGAAATTGTAAACATAGTTTATAACTTGACAGAGTCATGGCATTTTGTAGTTGTGAAAAATATAAGTTGGCAAGTCATTGCTATGACTTGTAATGAAGTTGAAAAATATTCAAACTTTATACAAAAATATATAAATGCAAACTTTACCATGAACCCAGAGACCCTAAACTCCATCCAAACTTAAAGGATCACCTATGGTATGTTCCTTGTAAATATGAGACATCGGTAAAAAATACAAAGGCTATAAAAAAAGTGTAAAAAATCTATTGTCATCAAATTCTCCCTTCCCTTATCGAAATGAAATGGCTTGAAAACACCATTGAATTACCATTTCTCTTAGCAGAACCAAATGTAGCACAACCATGAAACTCCATCAAACACCATTGAAATTCAATTGAAACACCATTGAAACTCCATTGAAATTAGCCGAAATATGCAAATGAGCTCTCCCTAAAAAATGAAAAATTATTTTCAATGGTATCCAATGAGGGATTTTAATGGAATAAAATGGTTTTTTTCAATGGTATTTTGGTGGTGGCATTTTACATAAAGTAATGGTGAATCAATGATTTAAAATGAAATATCAATAACCTTCAATGGTAATTAATGTAAATTCAATGGTGCCAAATAATACTCATGCAGTGAGTATGGTGGGACCAGGGGATTTAAATTGGCAACATGGCTGGATACAAAAATAATTTTTATTCATGTCATCACATCCGTATCAAACAGTCTAAACAATTTTTTTTTTTTTCCAAACAAATTACAGTGACCAACATGGATATTGATTCCCCATGCTTAGAGCAGTATCCGGTTTCATCCTTTATTAATGTTTTTTTTTTTTTTCATAATGCACTATAGCCTATTTTCCAAGTCCTGAACACCTCCTCTTTCTCCACCTATTGTATTAAAAACACTTATAACATTTTTAAAACTTATTATGCCACCTGTTGGATGCCTTGAATTCACTGAAGTCCAAGTTCCAAAGCGATTTTCCTTGAATTCACTTAGATCAGTGGTCCTGATGATCCAATGCGCCATGGGTCAGAGATCAGTTTCCACTTTGAAAGAGGAATGTCCAAGTCCTTGTTGACATTCCTGAACATATGCTGATGTTACACATAAATTTACATTGAAATTCTGCTTCATCTTCTGCAAGGACTTCAGCTTTCTTCCTCCACATGTCTGAAACTTAAAAAGAAAAGTAAAATGATTTTAAAGTAAAATAACTAAGAAGCGCAAGCCTATAGCCTGCCTTTGTATTTAAACATTTAGTGTTTACTCAGATTTGATCATTGATCCTTATTCCCATTCATACCACTATTAATAATAAAGATGAAGTTCTGACTGTGCATGCAAATGTGTAAAACCAAATTTTTCTCATCATTATAAATTCCAAAATATTTTTCCATCTTACAATGTCAGTTAACTAGGAGAAATTGAGTTCAGCCACAATCAAACTCAGTTGCAATAGAAGTAATATGACAGCTATTATTTGAAAACTAAGTTTGAGAGATATAGTGCTGTTGCACTGCAGCATCACGCCATAGATAGTTGGCATGACACCACTCCCAAGTTGCATTATCCCCAACACCACGACTGGGACCTATTCTAATATGCTGAGCACCAAAACAAGGGAGATACAGTGCCATTTCCTTTTACAACTTTCATACGTTGCTGCTAGGGACAGGAACCCATGGCTTCCAGTTCCAGAGCAGACATTCTTACCACTGGGGACAGTGTTATTAAGGTAAACTGCCTGTCTAATAAACTACCATGAAAAAGGTAAAGGCAGTAGCATTGTGGATGTCTCAAGTTGTTCTTTGATATGTGACACTCAGTTTTCAAGGATCATAGAAACTTTTCTTTTTCTCAAAAAATGTATTCATTTCTAGAATAAGAGTCTATTTACCTTTTGTTAATCACTATGATCCAAAGTCTGTGTTGTTTACAAAGTGGACAAGAGGAGGCATCATCCTTGTTGAAAACATGGCTGGACATGTTGCTAAAATAAAAACAAAAAAGTTGTGTTAAATCAATCAGATTTCTTTTTTTAAAATGGATGTCATCTGCGAAAATATTGCGAATTTTTTAACGTTTCCCCTTTTTTGTTTACACTTTTTGGGTTGTTTGTCGTTTTTTTAAAAAATGGGGGATTGATGCACCGTTGCGTTTTTTTGGGTTTTTTAAAATTTAAAAAGAGGGAAATTTAAAAGATCAGTTACGAAAAAAAAAATGGGTTTGGGGTTTTAAGGTTTAAAGGGGGGTTTGCCCAAAATAAAATATTAAATTTAAGTAAAATCATTGTTCTTCGTAGAAATTAGCGTCAATTTTTGGGGCATTTACTTTTCCTGTGGGATTGTCCAAAAACCTTGCAAAAACCTTCCGAACTTTTATTCGGGGGGGGCGGGTTAATTCGAAAAGAAAACCCTTTGTAAACCCTTTTTTTTTGATGCGTAACAGTTTTCAAAAAAAAAAAAGAAAAAAAAAGTGAATTTACCTAAAATTTTGGGTTTAAAAAATCAGTTAAAAGGTCATTGTAATACGTGCGTTATAGGGAGTTTAATTTTTTCCCCTTTTTTTTTCAAACTTTTATTTCCCAAAAAGCTTTTAAGCTTTCGATTTAATCCTATTTTGACCTCTACAAAAATTTTTCAAATTGTTTGGTTAGTTAAAAAAAAGGGCACAAAATCAAAAAGGGGTTTTTTTAATGTAAATCTTTGAAATCTTGTACACTTGGGAAAACCCTGTTTTACACAGTGTTGGTAATGTTTTATTATGACCTTTCCCTGGGTGTCAGCCATGGTTGACCATGGTCAGCCCTGGTTGAATGGTGTCTTTTTTAAAAACCCCTTTAATTTTTCCTTTGGGACCCGTTTTGTTATATCCATTTATCGACCATGGTAAAAAAATGGCAGCCAGTTCAATCTATCAAAGTTATTTCTACCCTGGTTGGGCCCTGGTTATACCATGGCCCACCCTGTTTGATTTCATGTATTTGATGGGGAACATGGATGATCATCAAAATGAATGAAATACAATGGGAACCTTTGGGCATAATTTGCTTGGGATTTGAATTTACCGTCGTGGGACAGTATTTCAGTTATAGTGTTTCATGATTATATTTTTTTCTTTATAGTCCCCGAAATTAGAAAAAAAAAACTAAGTTCAAATTTTCCATTGATTAAAAAATTAAAATTATTTTCCGTCCCAAAATTTGACTAAGTCCAACTTTCCGTGGCATAATTTGAAGATTCCGTGGAAATCTATTGATGGTTTTACTGTGTCCGTGGAAATCCATGGCAAAATTTGACGGCAAATAATGTTATCAACAAATTTCCGTGGAAGATTTTTGATATTCCGTGGATTTCCATCAATTTCCATCCAAGTTTCCATGGATTCCATGGAAATCCGTGGAAAATGCCTAATGACCATGGCACATGTAGAGACGGGTGACTTATACTGAAATTGATTAGCCATAAAACCATTGCCTTTTAGAATTTGGAAAAAGCGGACACCAGTTGGCACAACTAGAGCATAACATACACATTCTGTGAAATTTTGATGAAAATTTGTCCAAAAAATAATGGCTGCAGACGCATACAAACTTGTGTAGACAAAGTCATGTTTGATGTCATATGACGTCAGGCATAAGAAAATCAATGAAAAGAAATATTCAGTATTTTAAATACATGTGGTAAATTTTTTATTGCCCTTGGGACCTTTGCAATATATAGAAATTAATGTGTAGATATCTGAAATTCTTTTTGAAATTATGACGTCTAATGACGTCAAATAATGTTGGTCCTCACAGAATAGAAAGAAGTCTCAGAGACTAATATTCAGTCCAAATATCAGCTTTCTAACTCATCTGGAAGTGATTTTATATGTATTTGAAATTCGATGTCAATGGTTCGAATCTTTGATTCGTTATAGAACCATTGCCTTTTCGAATTTGGAAAACTGGACACCGGGATGCACAACTATAGCGAAACATACACATTCTGTTAAATTTTGATGAAAATCAGTCCAGAAATAATGGCTGTAGATCGAGTACAAACATTTTTAGATGACGTCAAGTTTGATGTCAAAACACATCATAGGCAAATGAAAATCATTGAAATGCAAAATGTACTATCTGGAGCATACGCTATCAAATTTTGAAGGTGCTCGGACGTTTCATCATATAGAAGTTAACACTTAAAAATTAGAAATTACTTTTCACCTCATGACGTCATATGACGTTCATCTTCTCAGAATGTAAAGAAGACCTGGAGACTTATTATCTGTCTAAATATCAGCTTTCTAACTCATCTGGAAGTGATTTTATACGTATTTGAATTTCGACGTCAATGTTCGCCATAGAACCATTGCCTTTTCGAATTTTGAACAAGAGGGCCATGATGGCCCTGGATCGCTCACCTGGTATCATAAGGCTATGTAAAATCAAGTGACCCCTGGGGCAGAGCCAATTTTGATGATTTGAACAAACTTGGTAGAGGTCTATTAGCCCATGTTACATACCAAATATCTAAACTCCAGACCTTGTGGTTTTTGAGAAGAAGATTTTTCTAATTTTTTTTTGAAAATACGTCTATGTAAAAATCAAGTGATCCCCGGGGCGGGGCCCCAATTTTTACCAAATATCTAAACCCCAGGCTATGTTTTTTTCTAGTTTTCTAAAAAGAAGAATTTTTCAAGTTATTTCTATATTACTATGTAAAATCAGGGGACCCCAATGGCGGGGCCAAAATTTGACCCCAGGGCCATGATTTGAACAAACTAAGTAATAAAATCCACTAGACAATACATGATTCATGATTTGAACAAACTTGGGAGAGTCAAATTTGCCATGTTACATACCAAATATCTAAACTCAAGGCTTTGTGATTTCTGAGAAGAAGATTTTTTTTTCAAGTTCTCCATATTAGTCTATGTAAATCAAGTGACCCCTGGGTGGGGCCAATTTGACCCCAGGTCATGATTTGAACAAACTTAGAAGAGATCCACTAACAATGCTACACACCAGGCCCTTTTGGTTTCTGAGAAGATTTTTCAAGTTTTTCCCCATATTAGCCTATGTAAAATCAAGGACCCTTTGGTGGGGCCAAATTTGACCCAATGGTTTTGATTTGTAAAAACGTGGTAGAGAAACCCCGTAGACAATGCTACATACCAAAAAATCAAACTCCAGGCCTTGCGGTTTCTGAGAAGAGATTTTTCAAGTTTTTTTCTATATTAAGCCTATGTTTAATCAAGTGACCCCTGGTGCTGGACCAATTTTGACCCAGGGCCATGATTTGAACAAACTTGGTAATAAATCTACTAGAAAATGCGCACATCAATACTAAACCTCAGACCTTGTGGTTTGAGAAATTTTTAAAGTTTTTTTCTATATTACCTATGTTTAATCAAGTGACCCCTGGGGCGGGGCCAATTTTGACCTCAGGATCATGATTTGGGAACAAACTTGATAGAGATCCACTAGACAATGCTACACACCAAATATCTTAACTCTGTGCCTTGTGGTTTCTGAGAAGAAGATTTTTAAAGGGTTTTTTTCCTATATTAGCCTATTTTTAAATCATGTGACCCCTGGGGGGGGGCCATTTTGACCCCAGGGTCATAATTTGAACAATCTTGGTAGAGAGTCATAAGATCATGCACATACCAAATACAAACTCCAGGCCTTTGTGGTTCTGAGAAGAAGATTTTTCAATTTTTTTTCTATATTGGCCTATGTAAAATCAGATCATGCTACATACCAACAAGAGGGCCATGATTGCCCTAAACGCTCACCTGAGATAAAAAGGTTGACCCAAGAAACATCTGTACCAATTTATTTTAAAATCTGGCCAGTAGTTTTGAAAAAGATGATATTTAAAGTTTTCATATTTTTTTTTTTTTTGTTGCCATGGCAACCAGAGTTCTACATGGATCAAGTTTATTTTAGCAACTTTTGTGAAGGTTGACCCAAGGATCACCCCTGCCAAGTTTTAATCAAATTCTTCCAGTGGTTTCAGAGGAGATGTTTTTAAAAGGTTTCTCTATATACAATAAGGCAAATAAGCCCCGCCCCTGGCGGCCATTTTTTTTCGGATCGGAATAATTTTAGCAACTTTGGTAGAGGTTGACCCAAGGAACATCTGTACCAATTTATTTTTAAAATCTGGCCAGTAGTTTTGAAGAAGATGATTTTAAAGTTTTCATTTTATTTCTTTTTGTTGCCATGGCAACCAGAGTTTTTATATGGATCAAGTTTATTTTAGGAACTTTTGTGAAGGGTTGACCCAAGGATCATTTCTGCCAAGTTAATCAAATTCTGTCCAGTGGTTTCAGAGGAAATGTTGATTAAAGTTTTCCCTAATACATATAAGCAAACAATGGAAGAATTATTACAATGCCTTTGAGAATAGAGCCAGGTGTTTTAGTCAAATTTCCGGTCTTACCTTTTCCATGAAAACATAAGTTTACTACATGATTATAGCTAAAGGAAAAAAAATCTCTAAATACCATATTGTACATGTATGGTTCACTTAAAATATATCTCTGTTTTATATCATGCCTCGTTTTTTTTGGCGATATAAACCTGAGACATCTCAGTATTCGTGACCTTTCTTCAGCAACTGTTGGTGTCTGAAGTCAAACATAAGGACTTTAAAGTATGCCATGTATATGTATTATGTAGAAGCATACACATACACAGTCTTTCTAGCCTCAATATAATGTGCTAGGGTTCAAAAATTTTTGTTTTAATACTTTAGATGGTAATCCTTAGGATCATTTATTTTATTTTTATCAATTTCCAGTTGTTTTAGATAGATTTTTTTAAAGAAAATTGTTGTTGCGCAAAATACAAAGTACAAAACACATAAAAAAATACAGAGTGGTCAGAATAGCTCTCCTATGTGTTTTGCTTTGGGGAAGCTAAAAATTTAAAAAAGAAAA
>CM037792.1:38623968-38673968 GCA_021229015.1 Solen grandis
GACGTTGTTTGAATTATTACTAATGTATTTAAGTCAAATAAGTAATAGAACAATGATATACACACAACTGCCATCTGTAGCTTAGAACTTCTATGGCCATCATCCCATGTGCTTATGAGGCATTTTTACTAGTCATCTGTTGCTTACTATTTGGAGATTGTGATTTAATGAGAGGTAAGGTCTAAAAGACTAAATAATTGTTGTGTAACATCACTGTATCACTGAAAGGTATATTTGTTCCACCTGAAACAATCATAATTTAAGAAGCCTTCTGAAAATGATACTTTAATTATTAAAAAAAACAACTTTTTGTAACATCAATAGATCATACATATGTGAAATAAAAAAAAGTTTATGTAAAGTATATTTTGTACCCTGATTTTTTTGTCTGTACCCCAGTTTTTTCAAACCAGTGGGTACATGTACCCCAGTTATTGAAAGGCAGTGGGCATGCTGCATAAGTGATACTAGCCACACAGGCTCATCAACCAGCAATATTCTGCAATACTGGCCACACAGGCTCATTAACAGTAGCAAACAGCAAAATTCCTGCCACATAGGAGCATTAACAGCAGCACACAGCAATATTTCTGCCACACAGGTTCAGCAATAGCGCACAGCAATACCTCTGCCACACAGGCTCATTAACAATAGTACAAAGCAATATCTCTGCCACACAGGTGCATTAACAGTAGCACAATGCAATATCTCTGCCACACAGGCTCACTAACAATAGCACACAGCAATATCTCTGCCACACAGGCCCATCAAACAATCAAGTTACATGTGCAAAATATTTAACTATTAACAACAGTCTATATTATACAGCAAAGCCACCAAAGTCTCGTGTATCTCTACTGCAAGGACACTATCCACCAGAATAAACGCACGTGGCACCATCTCACAACACGTTGCACGTGAAACAGGGATTCTCTGACATTTATTGTCAGTGCAAAGGACCAATACATGGCTAACTACACCCGGCTGCATGGTTACTGAGTTTGTCCTCCCTTAAAAAGCCACCTAAAACATAACGAGAATTTTTACTACTTGCAAAGTTGTCGTTATGGTTTTTTTTTTTTGAGTAAAATACACATATTTTAAAAAGCACTAATGTCTCAAAACCCTCAGAATTACACGTCAATGTTTGTGAAAATAATGGCAACAATACAAAATAACTTACAGCTTGTAGATATGGTTTGAAGACACCCATACGTCTCTCATGTTTTGCAAACAACAATGCACGTCTTCCCAGTCTGACCAGCATATCGAGAATGACCAACACACACAACGAAATTCTCTTTTTAGTGTACTATAAAACCCGTGCATTTCCTGCATCTTAACTATACCCGAATGTAAGGTGTACGGGCTTAAACTTCTGCTCTATACTACTGACCATATCTACTTGGCAAAACTACCTGTAATTTCTTGACAATATATTTCTTAAATGAATTTGGTAACAGCAAATTCCCAAAAGTTGAATATCCAAAATTCTATTTTATGATTGGATAATTGCAGGTATTGCAGTGGCTTCCAATACTGCACAAAGGTGAAATCTCCCCACCAACAAAAGAAGGACCAGATTCGGTTTGTATTCATTTAATCTCCTGCTTTGTTATCATTACATCTTGAGACTATCCTTTTTTTGTGTGTATGAAAATCATGAAAAAATGATTTCATTTTCACACATTTCTTGAGTCTTTTCTTTAAAATCATTATCTTAAATTTTTATGCCCCCCTTCAAAGAAGAGGGGCATATTGTTTTGCAAATGTCGGTTGATCTGTCTGTCTCTCTGTTGGTAGATCACTTCATTTCAAATCAATAAATGGAGAACGCTTGGGCCCACATTCCTCAAACTTCATAGGATGATTGGTCATGACTAGTAGATGGCCCCTTATATTTTGGGGTGACCGGGTCACTTGCTCAAAGGTCAAGGTCACAATGACCTTGATTGTGAAAATCGTTTCCGATCAATTACTGGAGAACATTTGGGCCCACATTCCTCAAACTTCTAAGGGTGATTAGTCTTGAGGAATAGATGACCCCTATTGATTTTTGGGTCACTTGATCAAAGGTCAAGGTCACAGTGACCTCGATGGGAGTGGGGGGAGTGAAGGGGGGCATATGTGTCATTCCCTCAACTCTTGTTGAATTTGATTCAAACAGGATTTTAATCTGATAATCACATTAAATATAAACAGTGTTTTATAACTAAGATGTATTTTAGTGTTGAATCAATTGTTTAGCTACCAATTATTCCAAGCTTTATTTTTACAAGGCATTTATTTTACAATAATAAATTACAATTTACAATAATATGATAGAAATCAAAAACAGACAAGAATTTACAGGCAAGTATTTACAACAGAGCTTTAATATCAATTTACAGTATGAAATATACCCATAAACTTTGCCAATATGGCTTTTCTAGTGGGTTGGGTAAAGTTTGGGGAAAAATATGAAGAAACTGAATTCTCTTGTATTATGTGCACCCCTGTTTCAAAAGCAAAATAAAAGTCAAATAAATGTGTGTTATACATAGTACTTTACGGTTATAAAACTGGTTTATTGTTGTGTATATTACTCAGTTACTCTCACAGACTGTATGCCTGTAATAGGTTAATCTATACAGTGAAATTTTATCGGAACACCCTCAAATTTCAGAACAGATGGAAGAGTCTGAACACTTTTGTTACATAAAAATATTTGGATGTGATTGATTAGGACCTCCACTACTGAAACTTTTTAACTCACCTTGCAGGCCAAATGTGCGAAAGTTAATGGTATTCGCATCTCATATTCAAAGAATAGTCATATGCCAAAAGCCAAATCCCAAATGCGGTATATTTCATACTTGGTTAATTTGACATTAGAATAATATAAAAATTAGTGACAGGTGTTTGTGTTACTTGCATGACCACAATAAATGATAATACCAAAACTTCTGCTTGCATCATTTTTTCACTGTCAACAATATATTTTGGCATGTCTATTTAATCTGCAATGCTCAAAAGGCTGAATTTTAATGCCATCATAATCATAACTAGACTCCTTTTGTTCTGAACAAAAGAAAGGGCTTTCTGCTAACTATGTCAAACCTGATCATACTTATTTACTTTTCTTACATACACCATCTTCAAATATTGAAGAAAATCCTTATTATAAGTATGCTTATGACGTCACATGACGTAAAATGACGCCACGACTCAAAATATTTTAAGAAATTCTGCAGAACTGCAAACTGTGTAAATTTCAACTTTCTATCTCATCCTGAAGCTCTTTAATCCTAAAATGAAATTTTCGGTCCTATGTTCGAATCTTATTTAAGCCACAGAACTTCGGTCTTTCAGAATTTCGGTTGGCTGACAGAATAGGTACACCTTAGTTTCAAGATGTACCATCTGTGAAATTTTGAAGAAAATCCGACCATAAATGGCCGTTTTAGAGCGCGAACACCATTTTTCACTATTTTTAGCTCTGACGTTATGTGACGTCATAGGGTGTTGAAGATGCTTTTGTTCAAAAGCGCATACTTTACTGTCATAACTCTGAAATTTTCATTATTCTGAACAACTGGCATCATGTCGAAATCATTGCTCTAAAATGAAAATTAAGAAGTATGCTTATGACGTCACATGACGTCATATGACGTCACGACTCAAAACATATGTAGAAATTCTGCACAACTGCAAACTGTGTAAGTTTCAACTTTCTATCTTATCCTGAAGCTCTTTAATCGTAAAATGAAATTTTCGGTCCTATGTTCGAATCTTATTTCAGCCACAAAACTTGGGTCTTTCGGAATTTCGGTTAGTTGACAGGATATGCACACCTTAGTTTCATGATGTACCATCTGTGAAAATTTGAAGAAAATCCGACCATAAATGGCCGTTTTAGAGCGTGAACACCATTTTTCACTATTTTTACCTCTGACGTCACATGACGTCATATGGTGCTGAAGATGCTTTTGTTCAAAAGCGCATACTTTACTGTCATAACTCTGAAATTTTCATTATTCTGAACAACTGGCATCATGTCGAAATCATTGCCCTAAAATGAAAATTAAGAAGTATGCTTATGACGTCACTTGACGTCATATGACGACACGACTCAAAATATATGTAGAAATTCTACAGAAATGCAATCTGTGTAATTTTCAACTTTCTATCTCATCCTGAAGCTCTTTAATCGTAAAATGAAATTTTCGGTCCTATGTTCGAATCTTATTTCAGCCACAGAACTTCGGTCTTTCGGAATTTCGGTTAGCTGACAGGATATGCACACCTTAGTTTCAAGATGTACCATCTGTGAAAATTTGAAGAAAATCCGACCATAAATGACGGCTGTAGAGCGCGAACACCATTTTTCACTATTTTTAGCTGTGACGTCACATGACGTCATATGAAGATGAAAATTAGTGCATTCAAAAGGGCCAAAGTCACTCTGATCACTGTTAAAATTTCATGCTGCTGGCTTATTGGCAACCTGTTTTAATTTGAACCTCAAAAGGTGAAAAAATAATAATAATAATAATAATAATAAGAAAAAACATAACAAACCCAATAGGACTTTCTGCTTTAGGCAGAAAGCCCTAATAATCATTCATTGCTGGCTGTAAATAAACACTAATAGTGATGGACTTTTTGTGTCTTGAACCCTAAATTACTTCATACAGACTCATTTTGACACATTGGCAAACAGAATAAACCCAGATCAGAAACTCCTTCTAGGAGCTGTCTGATCAGGGTCTCCTCTGTTTGCTCATACAACATTGTAGCTCATATTCTAACAGTCTGCACTGCAAAGAAAAATCCATTGTTTCATATACCATTTAAAATTTAGTATATTAATATTTATTAAGTCATATATTTGTACAATAGTCATTAGGAATGTGTAAATGGCATATCTATCAGGAGAGAGACATAGAATACTCAATTATTATCAGCCTGATTTTCTGCCAGGGGGGGGGGGCTCCGTGGCCAAAGGGTAAAGTCACTGACTTTAACACTCATTCAGCCCCTACCACATGGGTTTGAATCCCGGCAGGGTCATCCTGATTTTCATGTGAGGAAGCCTTCCAGCTGGCTTGTAGTAGGTTGGTGGTTCTACCTGGATGCCTCCATGCATTCAGGGTCTTCCTCCACCTGTAATTAGCTGGTCATCGCTATATGACTGAAATACTGTCAAAGCAATGGTAAACTAAAATAGTCTAGTCAAGTCTACCAGATGGAGATTTGTTCAAGAGCAATATCCTGGTTTTTCTCTTTGTATTCAGAAACAAAGTACCGGTGTGTCAGTATTTGGTTTTCTTACTTTTTCCATTGTAAATCGAAAAGGTACAAAATGGTTGTCCAAATGTAAAATGGTTGTTAAAATAGAAATCAAGTTGTCCTGGACAACCTCTTACTTTACAAACTGATGTATTCACCACCATGGATTTAGAATACATAAAGTACATAAACTTGGAATGATCCATTATTCAAATGGAAAATTTGTACACTAGGGGATTCAATGTTTCAGGCTTTACTTTGCAAATTTCAATGACGGAATAAACGTTGACCAATATTAGAAAGTGTCAAACTGGAGTTGTGTTTCCATACTTAACAAAATCCACGAATAAACAAACATATGACAATGGTGATCAGTGGTTTAAATAAACATAGTGTAATAATACCTATACATTTGGTATTGATTGTGTATTATAATGGTTGACAGCATGTGGTATTGAGTCATTCAAATCACATAGTCTGCTTGCATTAAATGATTTTAAATCCCAATGATGTTTTTTTTTTTACGTCTCACATGAGTTCAATGTTTACTGTCTCATTGTGAGAATTAAGCAATGGATTAATGTCACTCTTATAAAGTAGTTTAACAATAAAAATAATGATTCTGATATTTGAAATAAAATTAATTGAATGCTTAAAAGCTTTCCGTATGAATGTTAAGCTGTCCTGGGTATATCAATTTATAATTATTATATACATTTCTTTGCATAAATAATCATAATAGAATAGAAATGTACATCATCATTATATACATATATTATTTAATATTTCTTCTGACACAGGAAGAGACGTCCAGTGTGAACAAGATGGCGTCCAGATACACAGACGATGCCTCAGGCCTGTTCCATCGCCCTCGGTCCGGAGCCTCGAGACCCAGTTCTGCAGCTTCACCCAGAAACCAGACTCCCCTGCCCCAGCCACCTGCCATAAACCCCACCCTGCTTAGCACCACACCCATGCCATCTTCTGCTATTTCATACGCCGCCGCAGCAGCAGGTAATGCACATACATTAAAGTAATCCATCCATCATTAAATAGTGATCAAGGTCTATCAAGTGATCGTGGGAATTTTACAACATATGCAACCCATTATAGACTTAGAGCAAAATAGCTTATAACTCCAAGTCTGTGGATGCTTGCATCTGCACTGAAGTCTTTTTAAGCATTTGAAGGACCATGATTTTAATTCAATGATGGATGGCTTACCTTAAATTCTGTCTTAATCCTAAAGCTCATGAATATTCATGTACAAATGTATGACTTGTGAATATTAATTAATTGTGTAGAAACTGAGCTATAATATTGTATGAGCAAACAGAGGAGACCCTGATCAGATAGCTTCTATGAAAGCTGTCTGATCTGGGTTTGCTCTGTTTGCCAATGCATCAAAATGAGTCTATATGGAGTAAATGGTTAAATGGAATTAAATTTAATACCATTTAGGAAGTATAGCATATAGTTATTTCCCTTAGTTATGCTTCTTACAAATGGTTGTCTTGAAAAAAACAAAATTTGTTTTTGTCTTGCATATGTGATTGGCTTTACTGACACTTTTTGCATATCTTTATTGTTATCTTCAGTTAGAAATTGCCAATTGTTTCTAATTTCAGGGGGTGGAATTGCCACGGATGAAGAGAATCTTGGACTGCCACTCAATGTTGTTGACTTCATGTCTTTAAAACCTCATCTAGCATTTCTCCTTAACATCTATGGAATCAACTTTGTAAGTAAATCTGTAAAGGTTTAGATTTATGATTAATTATTTATTTTCAACCACATTGCTTTGTATCGATGACATGCAGCTTTAAATTCATACTTTAGAGCTGTTATGAATGCATTTAGCATTTTTAAAGCCAACACCAAACAACTGTGTTTGGGGATCTATATCCTTTTAGGATCTTTTTTGCACTCTCCTGTCCCATCCTGTAACATCCAGGCCCAGTCTCCTAAAGCAATAACTCTATTAATACTTTTAATGAATAGTCATATGAATACAGCGTAGATCAATTAAAATGCATTTCAACATAAAATCCTATATAACATGGTACAATATTGGACCCCATTTTCTTTATTTTATGATTTTCTTATTAAACCATCATCGTATATCCACAGCCGATCGATAGATAATCTATAGGCCGTGGGATATTACGGTTGAATTTGGTCGTTTTAGGGTGTGTCAAATTACGCTATTTCATTGGTCACATCATCGTTTTACAACCAACCATTTTTATACAGCTGCCGAGGGTAGTCATTTTTTTATTGTTTACATGACTTTCAAGCCTCCATGCTGAAGAGTGCTGCATTTAAAAGTCACGTTTTTATTGGTTGATAAATTAATCAATAACTACTGTATAACAACGGTTTGCTTACTTATATCCCCACAGCATGATATCATGTAGTGGAACAGAATAAGACAGCCGGGGGTATTCAGCCATGTTATTTAACATGAATAACATTTCCACATACATGAAGTTAAAATGCAGTACAAAACAATGTGGAATCTAGACTTGATACCCCAAATATAGCATTATAATGGAGCTTCATTGTATTGGACTGAAACAATTGTTTGTCAGAGCACATGGACTGATGATGTGAGTAGAAAACCAGTAATTTGAACATGCACATTATTTTAAAAATATCCTTGTTAAAATCAGTATCAACTTATGTCCCTTAGACTTGTTATACCCCCCGCACAACAAAGTTGTAAGGTGGGTATACTGGATTCAGCTTGTCTGTCTGTCTGTTGTTTTTTTGTGTTTTTTTTGTCTGGACCATAACTCAAAAAGTATAAAAGCTATCAAGATGAAACCTCATAGGTAGATAGAGTTTAATAAATAGAAGGAGTGCAGAGACCAAGAACCATAACCCTTTAAATTTTCATACTTAATTTTTGTTTGGGCGGTAACTCAAAAAGTATAAAAGGTATCAAGATGAAACTTCATATGTGGAAAGATCTTATTGAGTGGAAGTGCAGTGACCAAAAACCGTAACTCTTTTTTGTAATTTTAGTGTTATTGCCCTTTGTAAATTTTCATACTTAATTTTTGTCCTGACTGTAACTCAAAAAGTATAAAAAGATATAAAGATGAAATTTTATATGTGGATAGATTTCATTGAGGGGAAGTGGGGTGGGGGTATTTGTGCCATGACAATGGCAATTATAGTTTATTGTTGATTAATTTTTAGAACTTGGACGGCATCAGAAACAGTGCTGACGAGATGGAAATGTTTGCGGCTATAAATAGAAAGTTTAAACAGATCTTCCAGCGCCAGGAGCATATGAAAACTTTTAAAACTTATGACAGGATTGAGGTCTGTATTTAATTAATATTTCTGTTTTTATTTATTTTTTTTATTTTTTTGGTGTTACTTTTTTTGTCACCTGCTATAAGCAGAGGTGACAAATAGGGATCACATCTCCATTGTCTGTCTGTCGGTTTGTTGTCACACTTTGTCAAGCTTCTTACAGCAGGAAATTTCTAGTTAAGATTTGTTTTATTAAGTTCTGCTCTGATTCCTGTATCCATCTCAATGTCTTTAAATGTAAAATAATATATCAAGATTTTAAGATCGTTCATGATCTAGTTCTTGTATAAATGTGATAAGGATAGATCTATGACTTTTGAATTTGCATTATGTAATAAAGGATTATAGATATATTTTTTGCCACAAACAAGAATATAAGAATGGTGCACATGGCAATGTTTGTGGGTTAGTTCTGTTGTGATCAGATTAAAAGGTCCTCACCCAGGTTTGTTCATATACTGTTTAACCCATTTAAAAATTCCACCGGGCTTTGTAATTTTGTTTTGTGCCAGGAAACTTATTATGTGCACCTTGCAAGGCTTCTTTTTAAGAGATTCCGTCAAGGAGCTATCGTCTGAGCTATAAATGTTGCTTTGACATAGAATGGTTAAATATTAAATAGTACCAGCAGTCTACCTTGTACATCATATGTAGCAGTGTTATGGGAGTTATCTCCCTTCACATATGTACTCCAACATAAGGCTAATGTTAAGATAACAAAAGACAATAGATCTTCACCAACATTTAGGCAATTTTATGCAGTTAATATGATAGATTGATGAATCTTGTATCAAGGATATGTTATGTTAATAGTTACTTGATATTGTATATGTTGTATATGACTTATTGAAACTGCTTCATTTATACATGTAAATGTCATCATGAGAAAAATGTGTCCGAAGACCGGGATTTTAACCTTGGTTCATTTATGACATGGTGCTTGCTAGGTACCAGCTAAATTCTGTGATTACTTCTGTATCGGGCTTTGTGCTTCACTTTTGCATCTTTCCTTTCTTTGCAGTTTTTTCTAAAATGCTATATTTTGCAAGTTTTTGAATCTGCTCTAGTCAACTTAAAACTTACAATCAGTAATATGAAATACTGAATTTGTCTTATTTGCTGTTGGATAAAGTAGATGTTTTTTTGTTCAAAAGTGCATAATCAGCAAAAATAAACATTCAGTGACATAAAAGGCAGATAGAGAGTCACTTTTTTCCACTGTTTGTTATTTGTAGTAGGAAATTATGACGAAGAATTGATAAAATATCTATTTTCAAAATTAAAAAAAAAACACAAAAAAACAAGACTCAACACAATTACTTACTACACATAACTGTGTCATTTCTAATGGCAGTCATCACAAAAATCCAAAGTACCCGAGGTAAGAGTTGATGCTGCTGTCAGTGCTAGACTGGTCTAAGTGATTGTTTCTCAGGGAGGGATAATCATTTTTCTTGCATATCAGACGTACATAGCTTTCCTGCAGTTTCAGGGGTGCTAGAAATTCTGATCTAGCACTCCTTGTTCCAGATGGTTTACATGTTATGACATAATGTTTTTCTGAATCTGAATGCTAAAATCGATTAAAGGATTATGTTAAATTACAATGCTACGATAAATAAAAGAGCTAAATATTTGCTCAAATTAAGATTATCAAATATAGATTATGCACAATGAATTTTATTACCATCTTTAGAGTTTTAAGATATGCAAGAAAATATATCAGTCATGTATTTTTAGCATGGGCAGAAACATTCATGCATCCATTACCATTTGCCAGCACACAGGCGGAAACAACGCTGAATCTTTTTTCCTCCTATAAGCAGGTTCTGCTCCTGTCCAAACTGTAAATACATGAAGGATATGGATAGTCTAGCACTGGATCTGTGTGGCTTGTCCAACTACCAAAGTTTGTCAGCCAGATGTCGTGTAGACTTATGTCAGCATGTACTCACTACTGTCCGATGAAGCATAGCAAATCATGTGACCTGAACAACTGTCCTGTGTATATCATTTAACCTTTTGCCACCCAGTTACAGATAGTTATAAATCATAGAAATTCCAGAAAAGGTATACTCTGATTAAATTATCATATTATCAATAGCTTCAGTTTAAGGAGTTTGTCTAGTCCTGATTGTAAAATAATGGTCAAATTAAACGAGATTTACCTGCAAGGTGAAGTTTGATTGAGATTCTGCTTCATCATGGTCGGGATCCACAAGCAATGGATAAAGATGGTGTTCTACAACTGGAAAGGTCTTTTATCACTCTCAGTTGGTTTTAGAGGGTTCAACATACTTGAAGAATAGCAAACAGTATGAAACTTGATCAGCCTGCAAGTTACTCATTTCATACTTATTGCATGACTAGATTATATTATTGGTTAGTCTCTCCGTGGCAAAAGGTTAACCTGTTCTATCTAGTTTGATATCATATGGTAAATAATGTGATCTGTACTGTTCAGTTTGATGTAAATTATGTGATCTGTACTGTTCAGTTTGTTATCACATTATGTGATCTGTACTGTTCAGTTTTTTATCAATTATGTGATCTGTACTGTCCAGTTGTATCACATTATGTGATCTGTACTGTTCAGTTTGATATTTTTTTTAAAGTATGTACTGTCCTAGTTGATATCACATTATGTGATTTATACTGTCCCATGTAATATTGCATAGCATTCATTGTGTACTCTCTTTTTATTTCACATGTGATCTGTACTGTCCAATTTCTTTTTGCATACTATTGTTTTTTCCAATTAATATTTTTTTTCTGTTCTTCAGAATCTATAGATGCTATATGTATTGTCCAGTGTGGCTTGTATCGCATGTAAAATATACTGTTAGATTAAATATCACATGTTATGTGCCATGTCCAATGTACAGTGTATTTCATGTGTCCTGTATCTCATGTGATATTTACAGCACAATGAGCAGTGTATTTCATGTGTCCTGTATCTCATGTGATATTTACAGTTAGATTTAATATCACATGTTATGTGAAATGTCCAGTGTAGCAGTGTATTTCATGTGTCCTGTATCTCATGTGATATTTACAGTTAGATTTAATATCACATGTTATGTGCAATGTCCAATGTAGCAGTGTATTTCATGTGTCCCGTATCTCATGTGATATTTACAGTTAGATTTAGTATCACATGGTAGATGTAATGTCCAGTGTAGCAGTGTATAGTTCATGTTTCCCGTAGCTCATATGATATAAAATGCCCCAAAATTATGCAGTTATTTTTTTGGTCAAGAGTTGTTTAATTTTATTAAATTGTCATCAATGGTGCATTACATCTTTGAGAATTAATGTTTTGTTGGCAGCCGCTAATTTCATTAACCCTAAAACTTGGCTTTAAGACAAGCTTAAAACCCATTCATAGCTATTGATGGGACATTAAATCCAAGCACACTTTAATTTACTTATGCATTTATCATAAATCTAGTGCTTAAATACTGTTCACAGACCAAGGAAACAAAGAGTGTAAGTTGTGAATCCATTTAAGGGTACAAAACTGATTCAGCTTTAGATAAGAGGGGTTAATTAAAGTCATAAGCTCTTGTTTCTGTATTGAGGAAGTAAAATAAGTATGACATGATATTGACGTTGCTATATTTTTTAAATTGATTTCTTAACCATAGAAACAAGTGCTTGTAACTTTTGATATCTCTTACTCATGGCACTTTCTTAGCTGTCCCTCTCCTACTGTGATTATTGCAGGGTATAATCATGTAAATGGTGTTAGGGTACAAGTTTGGTCTCATGGTTAAATACTAAATAATGTATGGTTTAGTGTGTATTATTACCTTCCATCTCTCTATTGGGCCATAAAGGAGCTTCAGGGTCAAGAAGTGAAGAATGGTGGCTAGATTTTCCCTATCTTTCCTCATTTGTATCTAAATTACTTGATCTAGTGATGTGATAATGGATCAGTTTATATATATTTATTTTTGATGGAAGAAAGGGATTACATTGTATAGTAGAATTCTGAAAATATAGTGGGGTTGTTTTTTTTGGTATTGTTTTATTCTTTTGTAATTGATTTTTTTTTAACTTGCTACATTAACAGTTTGCTAACTGATATCATAACTAACATGAATTTGCTGAAGTTTGTTTTCAAATTGCTGTATGATTACACTTTTAAAAATTTTTTTTTTTTTTTAATATAATTGCATATATTTCATTTTACATACATGTATAATCTATAGGCTATGTAAAGACTGTTAGTAATGAATCCATTATAAGCATGATTAGCAGCCAATGGAACACATTTTTGTCAATGTCAATGGATTAGATAGTCAAAAAGGCTTGAAAATATATAGATAAATATCTATCTTTTCATTGTGCACTTTTTTCCCCATTAGAACTATTTGTATTCCTTATTATGTTACTGCAGAGATCATTTTTATTTGAAGTAGGTTCTTATCTTTTAAGTAAACAACCTGCTAAAAAGTAAGGAATGGTTATCAGACATTAAGTCAAGAAGCTACTCCCTTGATGTCTATGTATGCCAGTTAGATCAGCTATTTTTCCACTTTTTAGCTCACATGAGCACAACGTGCTCAAGGTGAGCTTTTCTGATCGCCTTTCGTCCGTCGTCCGTCGTCCGTGCGTGCGTGCGTCCGTGCGTCAGTGCGTCCGTGCGTCTGGCGTCAACAATTGCTTCAAACAACATCTCCTCCTAAACGGCTTGGCCAATTTGAAAAATATTTTGCAGGAATGTTCCTTGGATGAAGCTCTACTAAAGTTGTATAAATGGTTCTGGTCCATCGCATAATTAGGTCACAGGAGCTAAAAATAGATTTTAAAAATGAAAATTGAAAAAATCTTCTTCTCCGAAACCACAAGGCCTAACCTTTTGATTTTTGGTATGTAGCATCATCTTATGGGCCACTACCAAGATTGTACAAATCATAGCCCTATGGTGATAAATGACCCCGCACCAGGGGTCACTTGTTTTACATAGAGTTATATAGAAAAATCTTAAAAAATCTTCTTCTATGAATCCATAAGGCCTAGAGCTTAGATATTTGGTATGTAGCATCATCTTATGGGCCACTACCAAGATTGTACAAATCATAGCCCTATGGTGATAAATGACCCCGCACCAGGGGTCACTTGTTTTACATAGAGTTATATAGAAAAATCTTAAAAAATCTTCTTCTATGAATCCATAAGGCCTAGAGCTTAGATATTTGGTATGTAGCATCATCTTATGGGCCACTACCAAGATTGTACAAATCATAGCCCTATGGTGATAAATGACCCCGCACCAGGGGTCACTTGTTTTACATAGAGTTATATAGGAAAATCTTAAAAAATCTTCTTCTATGAATCCATAAGGCCTAGAGCTTAGATATTTGGTATGTAGCATCATCTTATGGGCCACTACCAAGATTGTACAAATCATAGCCCAATGGTGATAAATGACCCCACACCAGGGGTCACTTGTTTTACATAGAGTTAAATAGGAAAATCTTAAAAAATCTTCTTCTATGAATCAATAAGGCCTAGAGCTAAGATTTTTGGTATGTAGTAGCATCTAATGGTTCATTACAAAGATTTTCAAAGTCTTGGCCCTACGGTGATAAATGACCCTGCGCCCAAGTCTTCTCTGAAACCATATGGCCCATTGCTTAGATATTTGGTGTGTAGTATTGTCAGGGGTAAAATGTTTTAGATTAAGTTATATCAGAATCCTTGTCTGTTTAAAAACCTTGACATCAGTTGAAGCAATGGTACTCAGGTGAGCGATTCAGGGCCATCATGGCCCTCTTGTTGGGTTAAAAATAACCCTATTCATGAGGACTGAGAAAAGTGACTGTTTTTTCCCAAATTTTAAATTCCCAGTTCGATAATCTTTTAGATTTTTTTCACTTCTTTTACAAAGAATAGAACATGATTGATTGGATAATCATTTTGGAATAATTATTATACAAATAATGTTAAAATACAGATATTTATTGTATGTTTTATGTTGTTTTTGTTTTTTTTAGAATTTGAAAAGATAAACAGTATAAAACCTACTCAGCATGTAAGTTTCTCTCAGGCCCACCTGGCTTTATACTGTTTACATAAGTCATTTTCTTCTATAGTTTTCACTTGGCAGAGGGTTGATAGTACTTGTATATATATTATAAACTTTTCTAGGAAGTATAACTTGATTTTTTGATACCCACAGCTTGGGCAAGAGAACTGGGGCGTTGACTCGCCGACCCATGCCTTGAAGCAGGAGTCCAACTGGTGTGAATACGTCAAGTTGAAGCCTGAGTGTAATGCCATGCAAGAGAAGTGCTGGACGCAGATGCGCCAAGTGAACAACGTGGACGAGATTCTACGCATGCAAGCCCACTTCTTACACGTCACAGATCCTGAGGTATGTCGGCATCATTTGTGTCATAAACATAAATGTATTTTTGTCTTAGCGGAAGCTGTCATGATTTTTGGAGTGGTCATAATTTTGTGAATTGTGTCCTATAAAGAGATGCCATCTTGTTGTGTCTTAACATGGACAGTTGATAAGTGATTTACTTTGTGTATGGAAGATGACAATTATTTTATGCCAGTTGGAGGTCTCTTCATTTTTGCAGTAGTTGTAGCCAGATGTTTACAACAGACGGCAATTGTATTGTGTTTTGTATGTCTATGGTTGCAACCAAATTGTTTCCTTTTTTTTTTTGATGTTTGGTTGCAGTAAAACAAAGACTAATTAAACTGTGCATGTGTGTTGTGTTTCAGCATGTGCAAGAGGTATTGCAGGAACATGCCTCTGCCGTACGTAACCCGGCCTCTGTCATGCCTGTCCGTGTCACAACAAATCATGACTCAAACAATATGAACACTCTCCAAGTCTGGCGCAAGATCTACTGCAATGCGGACCTCTATACAAAGTATGTTAACATTCTGTTTGCCTTAATCTTTTTGTTTGATTGTCTGTCTAACTATTTGATTTTCTGTATGTGTGCTAAGACTGTACCAATAGGACCTGTTAAAATTATTTTACAAGAAACCTTTCTCATAAAGTAATTTTGTAAATTTTAATTTTCATTATCCTTATGAAGAACAGTGATTTTTTCTGTGCATTATTTTTCAGTTTAAACGTAGATCTGTATGGCTGGGTATCCTAATCTTGCTCAAATGCCATATTTGGTGATAAAACTTTTATATCGTACTGCATTGTCACAACAAAGTGGAGTGGATAAGTCGCTGATTTAATATCATTAGCTTCTCATCACTGTGGGCTCAAATCCCAGAGTCAGTTGTATTTTTCTTGTGAGGAAGCCTTCCAGCTTGTGGTAGGTCATGGTTCTACCCAGGTGCCTCTGTGTACCCAGGGTCTTCCTCCACCCATAATTAGCTGGATGTTGCTATGTATGTCTGAAATACTGTAGCAGCAATGGTAGGTTCCAACACAACAAGTAAAATATCATTAATGGATATGAGATTCATAGTTTGAATTATGTTTTTCATTGTAAAGGAATTTTCATTAAATATGTATTAATTGTCTGCACTACCTATTGCATGGGGCATAAAATAAGAATTTATTTATTGAAAAGGAGAGTGAAATGTTCTTAAGTTTCATTTCAAACCTAGTAAATAAATCATACTTTTTGGATACAGTGGAGAAGAGGAAGAAGGGATGGCAGTTCAGGATTTTGATGAACGAGACATCGAGAATGTGAACTTGAACAACAAATCTCGTGCTGGCAGTGCCCGCAAGAGGAAAGACAGTTATGATTACATCAACACTGTCCAGATGCTGGGTAAGCTTTGTTGTTAAGATGATTTGATGGTGATGTTATAACTACATTTTTGGGAATTGTCATAACTTTATACGCAATTGATAATTGAGTCACTGATAATTGAGAATTCAATAAATCTAAAAGCTTGTAATTATTTCCATTTATTTTGAGAAAGAAATCGTCTAACACTTTAAAATCATCGTATAGATATTTTCTTTTAATCTTTATTATTGTGACTCTTTAAGTGACTACCACATGTAAGATCATCTATTCATACAATTTGTAAATGAATTAGTTTCTTTATCAAACCAAACTGCTGCTAATTACTTTGAAAATATAAAAAGTTAACTTTAAAAAGAACATGTATATCATATGATTATGTTGTGTGTGCAGGTCTAGATGAAGGGGAGCAGAGTCACAATGACCCGGCAACAGTCCAAGGAGCGTACCTGTCCTTCCTGCACCTTCGTCATCTCCGTCTCAGAGACCTGCAACGCTCGGTATGTCACCATATGGGTGTGTGTGTGTGTGTGGTAGGTGAGAAGAAGGATGTAAAGGAATCACTTTTTGTGTCACCGTCCGTCTGTCTGTCCATCACACATTTTTCCGTCACACTTCAGCAGGTGCCATACATGTTCCAAAGAACACTCTTGTTTTTGTTCATTTGCCTGTCCTTCCATCTGACATTGTTACTGGAGCTACATTGTGAGGTCATCTCTGATCTTCCTTTGATCTTTGGTATTCCCATAAGGTAAAAATAATCAGCCAATGTATACATAAGAAATCTTAGAATGATGCAGTGAATTGAAGCATCCTCATAATGCTAACCTCAAACCTGACAGTAATATCACTCTTGTAAGTGAGTCTGTCAGCCCGTTCATCAACCCGTTCTTGTAGAAAACTGAATTATTGTTCTACAATCATCACAGGTGGTGTAGTAATATGATATAATTTAAGTTGTGTACCTTTGATTTCCCTGATAGATAGAATATTGGCATCATTCAAAGTAAACAAGCTATTAGAGGGACTGTTGAGACTGTAGGTGAGAGTTACTTAAGATTTAAATTCCATGACTCATTCTCTGGTAGAAACACGGGCACCTGAAGTTTCATCAGTGATTACTAAAAAGTGTAGATTACATTGTTTATCTCCCTTTCTATATATGATTCTAACATGATAAAAAAAAATGGCATATGAACAAAGAAGGCTTATAGCCTGCCTTATTTTTAATATATGCATGGTTCAAAGATGACAAACATTATTTGACGGCATATGACCCCTAAATCATAAAGCCTTCATGTTTAGATAACTGCACATCTGAATGCAACACAGTGCTTTAATCTGCAATAAAGGAATCAAAATGAAACTTCTTTTCCTAAATATGTATATCATAGTGTACTATAAAGGGGAGATAAGAGAAACATTCATTGATATAACTTAAACACCTATCCAGCGTTCAGTTACCCATAACATTAGCATTTATAGCCCTGTTGTATCATAGCGTATAGAGTGTAAGCTGGGGACCAAATCTGTATCAGTCGTGAGTGTTATAGTTGAGTGAACACAGCCCTGTTGTAGAGGGTCTGATTTTATACGTTTCAAAGTTCAAAGTTTGAATTATTACCCACAGTGCCTCAGTATGCTGAACTACTTCCGCTCCTTGGAGAGAACCTTGACCATCAACGACGCTGGTCTCACAGAGAGTGATGGTGTATATAGACAAGTCAGGTGAGTAGTACAAGTTGCAGTTTAACCCTTTCCCTCATAGAGGACACCATGAAAAGACCTATGCGAACAGCATAAAACCAGATCAGCCTGCGAGTAACTCGCAGGCTGATCAGGTTTTATGCTGTTCGCTGCTCCTCAGTGGTCTGGAAATGAGGATTTTGTAATTAAATTTGGTAAGGTTTAACTGTGGTTTTCTGCAGATCAGGCTTTATGTGATACCTATTGAGTGCGTCAAAATGAGTCTATATGAGGGAAAGGGTTAACACCTCTCCTGGTCAGTTAAATTGACATTTTTAGCTTGTCTGTTTGAAGAAAAAGCCGAAAAAGTGGGTGGTCGTTGTCGTCATCATCATTTTTTCGCAATAAAATCAGCTTTTCATTGGTGGAACAGTTGTGAATATTTTTTTTCAAGGTAGGGTGGATAACTGTAAAATATGTTCTTTGTTTAGATCTAATTACTGTTCCATTTAGTGAAATGTAGGACACTCTTAATAAAATGATATTAATATACTGATCTATAGTAGTTTTATTCTGATTGCATATAATCTTAATAAACAACAACAACAACACAAAATTCAATTAAGAAATTTTAATAAATGTACTGTACTTATCCCTACTGCAACCTTCTGTCCTACTAACAGGGATTTTTTAGGAGTGAGATTTGAGTGAATTGCCAAATTTTTTACATCTTGACTTGATGAAATCTGCTAAATTAGAGAACAGTCCCTCATTTAAATGTAAAACTGCAGTCATAACTAGGATTTAAATCTCTCACTGAATATAGAAAAGTTCTAACTTGTTTTGACAAATGAAATGTTTTCATCCCCCGCTGATTGAATCGGGAGGAGGATATTGGTCGGCATCCAGCTGTCCTTCCATCCATCCGTCTGAAATTCGTTTCTGTGCTATTTCTCTGCAACTACTAACTGGATTTTAACAAAACTTCATGGCAACTATTTTTACCAATAGGAGATGTGCTTAATCTCGGCATGTTCTGATCGAACCATTTAACACAAAGTTATGGCCCTTGATTAGTTTTGCAGTATGTGTACAGAGTGACAGTCGCTCCTGCAGTATTTCTTTGCAACTACTGACTAGATTTTAAAGAAACTTCATGGCAACCATCATTAGAGATGCGCATATCTTCAGCATGTTTTGGTGGGACCATTTAAGATAGTTATGGCCCTTGATAAGTTATGCAGTATGTATACAGAATAACATTCATTTCTGCACTATTTCTTAGCAACGGTTTACTGGATTTCAACAAAACTTAATGGGAACCATTAATACCAATAAGAGATGTCGATATTATTGGCATGTTCCAGTTGGACCCTTCAACACAATAGCCTGTGATTTATTCCTTAAATGGTGCTGAATCATATAGTTTCCACTGAACTGACCAACCCACATGTACTACAGCACATATCATTTTTAGCCATCACACAATTTTTATACGCCGCCAGAGGCGGTCGTATATTGGCGTCATCTTCTCAGTCTTTCCGTCCGTACGTCAGTACGTCCGTATGTCTGTACGTCCATATCTTGTGAACGCAACTCCTCCTACATTTCTGAATGAATCTTTTTAAAACTTGGTCAATATCAATACTGTAATGGGTAGATGTGCATGAAGCGGTGATTTTCTGGGCCATTGATTTTTACAAGATTTGTGTCCCTTGAAACTTAGTCTCTGTAGCTGATTGATATTGCAGCCTTGTGAACGCAACTCCTCCTACATTTCTGAATGAATCTTTTCAAAACTTGGTCAATGTCATTGCTATAATGGGTAGATGTGCATGAAGTGGCGATTTTCCGGTCCATTGATTTTTACAAGATTTGTGTCCCTTGAAACTTAGTCTCTGTAGCTGATTGATATTGCAGCCATGTGAACGCAACTCCTCCTACATTTCTGAATGAATCTTTTCAAAACTTGGTCAATGTCATTACTATAATGGGTAGATGTGCAGGAAGTGGCAATTTTCTGGTTCATTAATTTTTGAAAGATTTTTGTCCCTTGATACTTAGTCTCTTTAGCTGATTGATATTTCAGCTTTGTGAATGCAATTTCTTGTATGTTTCTGACCTAATCTTTTCAAAACTTGGGCAATGTCATTACTATACTGGGTAGATATGCACAAAGCAGGGATTTTGATGTTCATCAATATTTGCAATAGTTATGCCTTTCTAAACATGGTCTCTTTAAAACACAACTCAAGTTTCTAAACAGGTAAAAGTGCATAAAGCAGGGATTTTCTGGTACAGTGATTTTTGCAAGAGTTATGTGGAGAAAGAAAAAAGGATTCATATTGATACTGCTATTTGACCTACTGTCATATTGGAAGCATTTTTAGGGTTCTATCTCTGTTCAGCTAAATTAATTGGTCTTACAGACTTCATTATGAGCTTATGCTTACAGAAATGTTAAAAGCAATAATTAAAAGACCCCTCTTGGTCTTTATATTTTGTGGCGGCGTATATTGTGGCATCACTGGAACTCTTGTTAGCTTACCTTAGCAAATGCTCAGGGTGAGACATTATGATTTCTTCCCATTTTCCTTTTATGCAAATTCTGACTTAACCCTTTCTTCAAACAAGCATCGATCGATGGGGGATACACTGTCTGTGACAGAGTCTTGTTTTTCTTGTGATTTTTTTCAGACAGGTTTATCATTCTTGTATTTCTTTTATAACATATGCAATATTACAGTGGTCACACGATTCCTCAATGTTGCGATTCATTGAATACCATCGATGGCTCGAGCAACAAGCCCAGTCCCTTGATTTAGCCCTTCTTATTCTTTATAAATTATGGGCGATTCTTCAAACATGCGATTTTGGATTCCTCGAGCTCCGTCCTTGGTCCCTAGATAGCATATCCTATATTATATCTATGCGATTCCTCGAAGTCAATATCAAAACCTTCCTATATCTCCTTGACAACCATACTCCAGCCCTATGACCACCTGTAATTAACACCTTGGTCGAGATGGTTTTATTTTGTTTTCACACATTGTCAAACCTCCTTAGATTATATTGGTGAATCGTTATATCAACACAGCCAAGTAGTAAGTATTTTCGCACCTACTGATCATGTTAGAAACAGTGATGGATTTGCATGATTAATCATTTGTCATTAAAGGAGCCGATTTTGTTTGTTTGTGTGTTGTTTTTTTCTCTGTAATCATGAATTTGAAGAACCACGGTATAAGTGTTTATTACAAGAATGTAAAAAATACGTAATGCCGCCATATACACAAACTAAAACAAAGGGTTTCATTCATATTATCGGTAAAGAAAGAACATATTTCTGACTTTATTATCTCAATGAAAGCTATGATCGCGCTATTTTTTGTATTTTTTGTATTTTTAACATATATGTTTATAAAGTATTATTAAAGGCTAAACATAACAAAATAATTAATGAAAAGACGATGTTAAGATATCAACAAATGTAAATGTATTGAATTTTGACACATAAATGATTCCTCGAATACTGCGATTCTTCGAGTTTTTTTGCAGATCCCATCTGACCTCAAGGAATGGCGTGACCACTATATTTAATTCACTCTATTTCTATTATGCAAGTTTAAAATGCGGTAACCTGTGTTGTTACAGTCCCCAGAACCATAGAACGGCCACAGAAACAGATGGGTCAGTGGGGGGAGGCAGTGGACTGGCCTCTCATGCCTATCTTCACAACACTCCAGCTGACTTCAAGTATGTCATCATCATCATCATCATCATCATCATCATCATTAGCAACAACAACAACAACAAAAACAACAATAACATCATCAACATCACCATCATCTTTATTTTTTTGATATATGTCTATTCCATTATTTAAGATTAAAGACAAAAAAAAATCATAAATGATAAATTGTATCATACACCACTAAATATAAAATGTTTTCATTTCATGGTTTTAAAAGTTTTCTTTATTTCTATTTAAAAATAACGTTGCAGTGACTAAGACATGATTAAAAAATGGTAATAACTGTTATCAGATCAAATAATTGATCAAGCTGCTTAAGGGGAAGTCTTTTGACATAATGGTATAAAATTAATGAGAAAAAAAGCTAGAAAAGGTTAAACAGTATTGAATTGATAAAAAAACATGGCTATTTCAATACAAGGTTTTGTTTTACATGCAACCACAAGAAATGAAGTCTTTCACTCTTTACCACTCATGTATCAATTTTTTTTTTATACATGCATATCCTTTGTGACATAAATATGATACAGAGAATAATTGTTTGTTTTAGTGTATGGTTGGTTAATAGTCTCACTGAGTGAACATAAAAAGTGCATCATTTTATGTTCACGGATGAAATTATACATCGATATTTCACCAAAACAAACAGTTTTTATTTTTATTTAATGCATTAAAAGCCAGAAATTAGCTGTGTTATTCACAAAATACGTAAAAATTGCGCGCGTGACATTTTTTCCTTTTTATAATGATGTCATTTATTGTGTAAAACTCAGCACAAATGACATTCCAATAATTTCATAATGTAGGGTCTGGTTCAAGTTTCAGTGTGAAAATTATGAAAATGGTTTCAAACAGTGAAATTACCATTTTTAATTCACTGAAAAGCATTAAATAAATTACGATAAAATAAATGTATTTCATGTGACACATGAAATGGATGTGTATTCAGAATGAACGAGTCGGAGTTTATGGAGTTCTCAGACGTGGACAACCATGATGATTTCTACACGGTGGATGATGGACGTATCCACGTTCAGGACCAGCGGGGTTACTACATCATGTACGAAGCTGCAATTAAGGACCAGGAGTAAGCACAATTATATCCTGACTAACTGGACCAAAAAATGTTCCATTTTCATTTCAAATTATCAGTAACCCGTAGCTCCTCTGGGATACATATGTACACTTTGTTTCATTTTTTGTACCTTCTTTGTAAGAGATAATAGTCCCAAAAGAAAGCCTTTTTTTCTCAATTCTTCACTCATTTAAAGTAAGAAAAAAATGAATTATCAAATGGGATCAAAGTTGGAATGGGCCAAGCTAGTTCTAAAATCCATTATTGCCCTGCCTTTGTAAAATGCCTTAGAAATGATAATTTATTATGTGTGCAATTATGTACTGCCTGCATTTATCATTTTGAATTTTGTTTCTAGAGAACTAGAGAAGGATCTGATGCTAATCGCTACCCACTACATTGAGAAAGACAAGGACCTTCGTGGAATATCCCGAGTTAACAAACAGACTGAGTCCGCCAGGCGCAGACAGGTAAGTTGCCATGGTAACCTTGGTGCACAGAACAATATGACCTGTTCTTTAAAAAAAAGACATTTATATTGTTGCTGTAATGTAAATAATTTGAAAAATTGGTTTCTCATATTTTAAAATTTTACTCTTAAAAGTGGGAAAATGATAAAAATATCAAGAACATCAACAACAAAAAAAAATATACATTAACTGGTGCATACAAGAGGATGGGGGTCTTCACTCAAGTCAATACATGTTCCTTTTTAACTTGAAATTTTAAATTATTCTTTGTTTAAAAACAAATCAAACATATTAAGCATAAATTATTTGGGATGATACACATAATCAAATTAGTAAAGTAAAATAATATTATCATGATTGCCAAGCATAATGCACAGTGTCATGTATGCATTAACTGAGTACATTATATGTATAAAGTACATGTTTTTTCTTTCAGCAATCCACAGCAGGCCCTGGAGATTTTGATATCATTAACTACGCCCATAATGAGGTCGACAGATTCGGTGTAATGGTGGACCTATGGAGCAATGAGACGGCCTTTATGGAGTGTAAACGTGAAGTAAGACACATCTTCACAATTTATTCCTCCACATGTAACAAGTGTCAAACCAGATCAGTCTGCAAGTAGCTTGAAAGCTGTTCAGGTTTGCTTGCAACTTGTCATTGAAACTTGGAAACAATTTCACCAAGAAATGTATCGAGCTAAAGAGATAAAGTATTTTAGAGTTATGCCCCTTTGAATGTTATCAAACTATTGCATTATAGGCTGTAATTTTTTATTGTAACCATTTAACACATATAATGACATTACTATAAATAATTATACCCCCTTTTCACAAAAGTGGGGGCTATGTATAGGTTAATGTTTCTTATTGAGGGTTTAACTTGTTAAACCCTTGATTACAAACATTAACCTACTTAATGTATGGAATTATGCTTTGATGTTACTATGCAAGTCCATCTCTAGACACATGCGCACAAATATTGGTCGTATATACTAGGTTACCCATTAAACCAAGTGGTTTACGAGTTAAACCGATCGAAAATTTTGAAAAATACTGCAATCTCATTGGTCAAAATATAATTCCATACATTAAATAGGAATTAGGCTTGTCACGTCATATCACATTACATTACATTTCATCTCGTCAACATTCACATTACATGAAGACAAGAATGGATGAAGGAGAATTAATTACCATTATTGATAATTTTAGTTGTGCAATGGTATATGGTATTTGATACCCTCTTCGTTTTTCTCCAGCTCTTGGATTGTTACATGGAGGCCTACCATCATGTGTTTGACAGGGATGAAAAACGAGCACTGGCCCAGGTAACTTTCATTGTGTTTTTGCTTTTGATATTGAGTGTCTATTGGTGTTTTTATTCTGTATTGCTGTGATGATTTTTTTTTTATTATTATTATTGAAAAGTTAAGGTACTCTTAATTACCCAAAACTAGATTTCTTTAGCTTTGATTGTAATCATCCTCAATAGATTGTTTTGATATTTAATTTGTTATGCTACATAATGTTTCAAGAAAATAATAATGTTACTTTTCTTTCAATGACATCTGCAATACAAACTATCATTCATATAAATCATTACATTATGTTATTGACACATGTAAAAGCATGTAATATGTAAACTTGCAGGTGATCACCAATATTATAAAGCAGCGGCCCAGATTTGACTTGACGGCGGAATACTTCATAAAGATGTATCGGGCTGAATGTGTCATTCTCCGACAACACACAAATCTCATACGGAACATTCTCAATAAACAGGTAGGTCAATGTCTATGGCATTACATTAAAACTTTTTTCTAAGACTACCTCAGAATTAAGACCACCTTTCTTTAAGACCATTCATTATTGGAAGTAAATGGTTTTAAGTCCTGTTCTGACGGTATTGGTAAAATTCACTATTAGGACCACCTCGCTATTAAGTCCACATTATGCTGTCGCAAACAGTGGTCTTACTAGTTAGGTTTTAATATACTATATAAGCCCTTTATTTCACTTAGTTAATACATTTTCAATTTTTCAAAGCCTGCAAATTTATCTATCAGTAAATAAACAAATTTACCTGAATTTCCTGATCTTGTATAGAGCCAAGTTACCGATAAGAGAATTTAAGAATCTGCAAAATACTGCTTTTCTTAGAAAGACATAAAAAAAACAACAAGGCAACACCATTGAAATCAAAGTCCTGAACATCATGTATAGGGACTTGGAACACTGTTGATACATGTGTTTGCAGATAGAGGACATGAGGGAATACAACCAGAAGGTGTGTCGTGATGGGGACCAGTTCGGGCTGCCCTACAGGATCATACCCAAGCAGCCCATAGCCATCAACCTCAGCAAGTATGTTATGAGCAGTTCAACCCTTTACTTCATATAAACTCATTTTGACAAAAAGTGTAGACCCAGATCCTAAAGAAGCTGTCTGATCAGGGTCTCCTCTGTTTGCTCATACAATATTGTAGCTCAGTTTCTATATAGTCAGTGTGGCAAAAAAGTACTCATGATTTCATATACCATTTTAAGTTCATTTAATTATTCATCAAGCAATAATTTTGTACATGAATATTCATGACGTAAAGGGTTAATTTATTGTACATATTGCTAGTAATGGTTTGCCTGGTGTCAGGATAATGAGACTTGATTTGGTATTATGCCACATGTCCACAAAATACTAGTAATACTGAATTGAGACATCAGTCCCTAAATGACTGAAATATTATTGGTTGGACATTAAACTCAAACAAACTTTAAATGACATCACCAAACAAATTTAAGGTAAAGTCCCTGTAATGGTTCTGCCACATTTCGCACCTCATGGCCTTTCACGGAGATAACCAAGATTTCCTAATGTTTCATTAGGGTACCTTGGTTATCTTGGTAGACTTTAACTGGTCCAAGACAGCAGAACCATTACAGGTACTTTACCTTAAGGTGAGTAGCTAAGCTTGATGTTGGAAATTTTTTTAAACAAGCTCTTTTAACTTTAATTGAAACCTGATCCATGGTTAAAAATACCTGACTACAATAAGCTGACAAACAGGACTGCTTGCTTAAAATTCTCTACTGATGTAATTTGATAATACCATTACATAACCATAGTACATATATTTGACTCGGTATCAAACCAATTGACTGAATGTGTTGATTTTTTACAGAGCCTCCCTGAAGAATGTGTTTGTCCTTGAGTTTCATCCCACTCTAGCCATTGCTAGCAAGGTCCCCGCAGCCCTCAAGTATGCCTTGCAGGTAAGAAACTGATCATTTTATACTCATGGCTTATTGATCTAACCTGATTAAAAACTGTGCTTAAGTATGATTTTCAGGCTCAAACTCAAAAGTCCACTAGATAAAATGTGGATTTGGGCATAATAATTGAGTTATCATACTTTAGTATTTTCGAGAACTTTGGGGCCAGAAATCATGATGAGAGAGGTCTTGGTAACAATTGTCTACTGTAATGAATAAATTCATGAGAACTCATATATACATAAATCTCGTTATATCCAGCATCACAAAGACAAGTGGACACACAAAATATCCTGCCTCCTGGCTCCACACTTTTTCCGTCACTCTTAAGCAGGTGACACATGTATATCAAAGAACACTCTTGTTTTCTTTTAATATATATATATTTTTTATATTTGAGTCAAGACAGTGTAGGGTAGAGGTCGTCATCCCCTTCAGTGATAGCTCTAGTTATTTCTTGGCTTTCATGAGTGGTGTGTTCTGGCTTTACTGGAGAGAATATAGGATTTTCTAACTTAATAGACCATTTCACCATGGGCTTGGCAATACTTGGTATAATTTGCTAATTTTAACTAACCAATCATTGACTGGTTTCAAAATCTCAAGTGTATGTTTATATCTAGAAGAACAATGTGTCGATTTGTCCACTAGCCTGTAGATTAGGTATTCATGCAGTGCTCGTAGGTTTACGTTTCATTTTGAAGTAAATGGTTTATGGCAGGAGCTGATGCACATCCACCAGCCGGAGACCATCCTGGATGCTCTTCTGATGGAGAAGAAGATGTACGAGGTAGCCGTGAAGGAGTGGACCAGTATAGAGCCCATCGGCACCGCTTTTTCACCACAGATGCAAAAAGATGTGAGACAGCTACTAGCATAACTTGACTTGTATCCATTATTCACCAGCCATAACCTTTTACCTCATAAAGACATGTTTTGACCCCTACGGAAAATAGAGCAGTCTGAGGGTCTCCTTCGTTTGCTCTTATAATATTGTAGCTCAGATTCTACTCAGTCTACATGGCATAGAAAAATATTTTGCTTCATATACCATTTGAAATTAAGAGAATTAATATTCTTCTGTGTTTACAAACTCTTGTCCAAGCAACTTCTTTCACAGTTTTGAAAAGTTTTCATTGAAAACTCAAATACATGTAGATGATCACCAGGATGTGTAAATGTTTATAACATTCTTTTCTTGTCAGTTGGATAAGTTGTCTCAGAGTTACTGGCCCTTGAATGTTGTGGCACTCTTGTTACTTTGAATTATTCCAAAAGATAAAAAGATATTTTAAAATATTATTGATGAAAAACTTTAGGTCATATCGCCCGCTCATTCATCTTCACATATCTAGGCTTTTTCTTCCAGCTGTTCTCGGACGTGTTTGCGGAAGACCCGATGTTCATATGTGAGATCGCTGAGAGGTTTGCTTCTGAAGAGGAGTCACAGGAGGCAAGGGGTCAGATCAAGCAGCGCAATAAGACCATGATGCAGAAAATTGGGCGCGTTATTGAGGTATGTTGCTAAATCATCACTGTTTAGGTAATGTTTTGTTTTGCCTTCTGTAGTATGTAATTAATGGAGATAGAAAATTATTCTGAATGCAATATGTCTACTAAAGTTGGCCATTTTCTAAAAGTTCTTACAGTGGCTTAGTTTTAATAATGTCAGTCAAATTGAAAGACATCAAAGTTTTAAACAGGTTTAATATTGTTTTTGTAATTTTATTGATTTTGTTTGAACGCTCTGTATTGAATAAGAGACATTTTGAAATTCAAATTGCTCATTTTATTGTACAACATACTTCATTTTTTTGGTCTGTAAAATTTATATTTAACCCTTTCCCTCATTTAGACTCATTTTGACGCACTCAATAGGTACCACATAAAGCCTGATCTGCAGAAAACCACAGTTAAACCTTACCAAATTTAATTACAAAATCCTCATTTCCAGACCACTGAGGAGCAGCGAACAGCATAAAACCTGATCAGCCTGCGAGTTACTTGCAGGCTGATCTGGTTTTATACTGTTCGCATAGGTCTTTTCATGGTTTCCTCTATGAGGGAAAGGGTTAAGAACATATATCAGTCATGATAATTCAACCAAATTACAAAATATAATCTGTTATATCTATTTATAACACAGCTCCTTTCCTTCCTAAGAAATGATGATGTGGCAAACCCTGTATTTTAAAAACTTTTTATATGTAAAAGAGATTTTTTAGTTCACCTGAGCATAGCTCAGGGTGAGCTTTTGGGATACTTGATTGTCCGTCGTCCGTCAACAATTTTGATGTTTACACACTAGAGGCCACAATTTTGATCCAATCTTCCTCAAACTTGGTCAGAATGTTTGTCTTGATAATATCTTGAACCCTTTAGAAAATGGGTCAGGTTGGATTCAAAAGTAGGTCAGTAAGTCAAATCTTAGAAAAATCTTGTTTACACACTAGAGGCCACAATTTTGATCCAATCTTCCTCAAACTTGTCAGAATGTTTGTCTTGATAATATCTTGAACCCTTTCGAAAATGGGTCAGGTTGGATCAAAAAGTAGGTCAGTAGGTCAAATCTTAGAACAATCTTGTTTACACACTAGAGGCCACACTTTTGATCCAATCTTCCTCAAACTTGGTCAGAATGTTTGTCTTGATGATATCTTGAACCCTTTCGAAAATGGGTCAGGTTGGATCAAAAAGTAGGTCAGTAGGTCAAATCTTAGAAAAATCTTGTTTATACTCTGAGGGCAACATTTTTGGTCCAATCATCCTCAAACTTTGGCAGAATGTTTGTCATGATGATATCTCTTGTGGATGGGGTCAGAAAATTCCTGAACATTGTTTCACCTCATCATCTTTATTTTTAAGCAATCTGTTTTGTACAGGCAGTGAATGATACTTTTCTCAGGTGAGCGATCTAGGGCCATCTTGGCCCTCTTGTTTTTAGGTTTACAATATGCACATAGCTGGTATGTCTGTTGCAGGCCGTTCAGGTGCGTGATAGATTGATCCATGCTGCTTGGGAAACAGAAGTCCTGTCCAAGGTGAGTTTTCTCTTTAAAAACTCAATTTTTACGTATTGGCAAACATTGCTTATTGTTTATACCTTATTGTAGCTCAGATTCCTCACAGTCTGCATAGCAAAGAAAAATCCATTGTTTTAAATACCATTTAAAGTTCAGTTAATCTATTGATTAATTAATTAATTGATTTATTAATACATGAATATTGATGAGGTAACGGGATTAATTTGATAAAAGACTGAACACTCTTTCAATATAATTCTACAAAGAGTAAAATTTATTTAAACATATGAAACAATGCATATAACAATGCATTTGAAGTACACCATTTATGTCTCTTTTTTTATAATAATTTCTTCCTAAATCGACGTAGTTCCTACTCTGTAAACTATTATGTTCCTACTCTGTAAACTGTTATCATTCCTACTCTGTAAACTATTATTGTTCCTACTCTGTAAACTTTTATCATTCCTACTCTGTAAACTATTATCGTTCCTACTCTGTAAACTATTATCGTTTCTACTCATTCCTACTCTGTAAACTTTTATCATTCCTACTCTGTAAACTATTATCGTTTCTACTCTGTAAACTGTTATCGTTCCTACTCATTCCTACTCTGTAAACTATTATCTTTCCTACTCTGTAAACTATTATCTTTCCTACTCTGTAAACTATTATTGTTCATACTCTGTAAACTATAATCGTTCCTACTCATTCCTACTCTGTAAACTATTATCGTTCCTACTCTGTAAACTATTATCTTTCCAACTCTGGAAATAATCAGCCCCTGGGTTTGACCAGAACGTTTCACTTTGTAAGGCCTTGAAAGAGTCTTGCTCCTAATGGAATTTAACCCACAACTTAAATATCATTGACTAGACTGGTGAGGTAATTAGGGTCTTATTGATATAAAAAAAGTCACCAAAAGACAAAATAATATCACTTAAAAATGTATTTTTGTTTAAGGTAAAGTCTTTGTAATGGTTTTGCTATATTTCGGACCTCATGGCCTTTTACAGAGATAACCAAGGTTTCCTAATGTTTCGTGAGGGTACCTTGGTTTTCTTGGTAGAGGTTAAGTGGTCCAAGACTTAGCGGAACCATTACAGGGACTGTACCTTAATATAAAGTCATTAGTGATACCTTCCATTTTGTAGGTGTACAAGATGCAGGCAGTGGATATGGGTTTTGATGAGTTCCACCTCTACATGAGGTTTGTACAGATGGAGTTTGCAGGATTCAAGGAAGATGCTGGCAAACCCCCACCCACTTTCATCACCTCTGTTCTGGAGGATGAGTCACTTGTGGACAGGTGAATAGACCGTATTATAACTTACCATTGGTGATTGTTTAAGTTAACTTGGGTGTTGTTCCTAAGATGTCCATGGCTATCTTGATCCTATTTTCAAAACTATATACAACAGATATCTTGAAATGATTCTGTTTCTGATTAAACCTTTTTATTCTTAAACTCTAAAACTACATTTTGGCACATTGAGGTGCTTAATTAAATTTTGCCTTTTAATTATCAATATCATGATCAGATTGAACCTTATTGACTTAAGACTTGATAATTTTGTATTCACACACAGCAAAACTTTACATTTGTTTGATAATCTGTCTCAGGTACACTCCAGGATTCTTATACATGGCTATACATGAGCTGGACGAAGCACATGTGGGCAGGTTCAGCTTCCGCAGCCGGGATGGAGTGATGGAGGTCTGTATCATCATCATCATCATCATCATCATCATCATCATCATCATCATCATCATCATCACTATCATCATTATCAGCAGCATCCTTGTTTTCAGTATTATCAAAATAAGAATCATTAGCATCATATTGTTGTGAGAACATAATTGTCATTATCATCAACAACATTTTTATTATTGATAAAATTAAAGTAGGACATAAAACATGCATTAATTTTTGTCTGAAATATGCTGCTTTACATTTCTAAATCATTTGAAGAACACAAAATGAAATTCAACACATTTCCAAGGTTAGGTGTTTTTAAAAAACCTTAGTATATTTGAAGACCTAGGTAAACATTCTAGTATGTGTGTCTGTCTGCTAGATCCTGAAGCCCGGGGGTCTGGAAAATCTACAGGTGGTGTTGAAGGCGCAGCTTGTACACAAGAATTCTCTCACGTGCGCCGTGCAGCAGGCACATGCATGCCAGCCTGTCAAAGAAACCGAGTTCAAACAAAGGTAGGATGGCGTTACTTTATTGTGTCACCTGCTGTAAGCAGAGGTAACACAAAGGGATCACTTTTCTGTCCGTCAGTCTGTTTATCACACTTTTTCAGTCACACTTCAGCAGGTGACACTTGTTTCAAAGAATACTCTTGTTATGCTTTTTCTATTGAACTTTTTGGTGCAGCTCTGTAGGATTCCAGACATGTCTTTTATGAAATATCTCATTTTTTCCTTAACCCTTTCCCTCATAGAGGAAACCATGAAAAGATCTATGCGAACAACATAAAACCAGATCAGCCTGCGAGTAACTCTGTTTCAGGTTTTATGCTGTTCGCTGCTCCTCAGTGGTCTGGAAATGAGGATTTTGTAATTAAATTTGGTATGGTTTAACTGTGGTTTTCTGCAGTTCAAGCTTTATGTGGTACCTACTGAGTGCATCAAAATGAGTCCATATGAGGGAAAGGGTTAACTCAAAAAAGCAGATTCAGTATGATCAACAATCTTGAAGAAATTGAAGACCAGTATCTGTATCTTGTATCTTTACCAGCCTGCTTCATTCTATGCATAGTGTAATCAGTGTTCACAGGTGACTTGCATGTACAAGTTTGTGGTCAAAGATTCATGTTCTAATCTAGCCACAAAATTTTCTCTCCATTTGACACTTATATGGTTTATTTGCATTTAAGATAACAAATGTTCTGTTTCATAATTCTGTTAGACTATTCTTTCTTAAAAAAGAGTCTGTGTTTTTTAGTCATATTTGTAAATTAAAGATCTAATTTAATTTTACAATTTACAGGTCTCAAGGCCTTTATTCCTACTTTATCAGTGTTTTGTTTATATGCACCTTACCATAAAATTGTCTTTCATATTCAGGCAGTTTTCTACTTAATTGCTATTTATTCTACATTTTTTATTCCCCAAAATTTGGAAAATTAAAGTTTTTCCCAAATTGATGGTACATGTACTAGGGTCCTATCCCCTTCTTTTAAGCAAAAATAGGCCTGTAATATAAGTTCTTATGTGACTTGAACGATTCATTTTATCTCGCTCTATGTTACAGTGGGAGGAACAGCCCAACTGAGACTAAGTCAGAGAAATCATCAGTGACCCAGCTGACGGGAATGTCCAGTAGTACAGCAGGCACGGCCCTCACATCCAAACACCAGGGGGAATCGGGAGGCAGCAGGAAAAGGTCGGCAGAGGCTTTCATGTCCCTGCAGCTGGAGAAGGTGAGCGACAGAATGCATCATGAGGGACAAAATGTAGGGTGAGGGGCAAAGTGTATGTTGAGGGGCAGAGTGTATGGTGAGGGGCAGAGTGTATGGTGAGAGGCAGAGTGTGTTGTGAGGGACAGAATGTATGTTGAGGGGCAGAATGTAATGTGAGGGACAGAATTTATGTTGAGGGGCAGAGTGTATGTTGAGGGGCAGAGTGTTTTGTGAGAGGCAGAGTGTATGTTGAGGGACAGAGTGTATCTTGAGAGACAGAGTGTATATTGAGGGGCAGAATGTGTTGTGAGGGACAGAATGTATGTTGAGGGACAGAGTGTATGTTGAGGGGCAGAATGTAATGTGAGGGACAGAATGTATGTTGAGGGACAGAATGTATGTTGAGGGACAGAATGTATGTTGAGGGGCAGAGTGTGTTGTTAGGGATAGAGTGTATGGGGAGGGACATAGTGTATGGTGAGGGGCAGAATGTGTTGTGAGGGACAGAATGTATGTTGAGGGGCAGAGTGTGTTGTGAGAGACAGAATGTATGTTGATGGGCAGAGTGTATGTTGAGGGACAGAGTGTATGGGGAGGGACATAGTGTATGGTGAGGGGCAGAGTGTGTTGTTAGGGACAGAGTGTATGGGGAGGGACATAGTGTATGGTGAGGGGCAGAATGTGTTGTGAGGGATGGAGCATGTTGCGAGGGCATTTCTGAAGTTTTTGTTTTGCCATTTTGAGATTTGTAATGTTCCCTTGTGCAAGAAGTAGGGATTAAAATTGCATACGATAAGCATATTTTCCAATGTTTGCAGGGTCCAAGCCGAGATATTATGTTGAATGAATTTGTCACCAAGAAAAACCAGATGGGGCAAGTTCTTCGAAATGTGGAGGAGATGTCAAAACTGAAAAGGTAGCAAATTATACCCCCTGGGTTTCACTTGTTGTTTTTTGTTAAGTGATATATAGATAAAGAGAGCATTTTGAAATATTTTGGGATCATTTAGAGTTTTGAGTACTGAGACTCAAAATGGAGTTTTGTTAGAAATGGAAAACACTATCCACCAAACAAGTACGAGAGGGGCACTGCATAGACATCATTTTGTTGCATTCCATTTCATCATGTCTTTCACATCCAATTCTTTTTTGGCAGTTACTAATTACCTTCACTGATAGCTCAGTTTGCCGTTGCCGAGTGGTTAGAGTGTCCATCTCGGGAGCGGGAGGTCATGGGTTTGATCCCCGGCCACGACATACCAAAGTTGTAAAAGGTGGTACTGATATAGCTTCCTTGCTTGGTGCTCAGCATATAAGGGTAGTTCCAGGACTGGTTGGCCCAGTCCAGTGTCAGGAAAATGTGACTGGGTGTGGTATAATGCCACATGTCTATGGCGTGATACTGTATGGCAGCATTATATCTGTCTAAAGTAGACATCATTTCCAAATTCCAAATGACTGAAATACTGTTGGTAGGATGTCAAACCCAACAAAAAAAAAATTCATAGCTCTGTTGTTGTTTTTTTGGTTTTTTTTATTGTTTTTTTTTACAGACCATGTACATTATTATTATTTTCTCATTTATATACATGTTGTTAGTTTAAAGCAAATATTTATCTGAAGTCCCTGATAGGCAACAGACATCTACATTTTATATCAGACCATTTTTAGCCAGGTAATATTTTCATATCAGTTTTTTGTATTACATACTTTTTAAAAAATCATTTGTAGTAGAATTCAGTACTTACTTTATTTATGATTATTTCTAGCTCTTAGATTTAATTCAATTAGATAGAATCTGAGCTAAAGTACATATTTTACGACTCTGATCAGAGATCTTAATCCAGGAGCTGTTTGATCTAGGTCTGCACTGTTTGCCAAGGCATTAAAACACGGCTATTTGAGGTAAAGGGATAAATTAAGTTCTACTAGGTAGGACATTAACAGAAGCTGACTCTATTTCAGGACCATTATTTCCCAGTACTGTAACAACTTCAATCGGCGTGTTGCTCAGTTCTCGCTTCGAAGTCAGCTTCTGTCCTACTACAACAGTATCTTGGCACTGCTCGAGGAGTTCCCGCAAGTCAGGTTTGTCTCTCATTAACCTTGTACTGTCATAGTCCAGTGGTAGTGTTTATGTCTGTGTGTCTAAATGTTGTGGATTCAAACCTTTTTGGAAGCAAAAACCTTTCATTTCTTTTTCAGGCCCAAATTATTTGTCATACCAAAGAACTATTTACATTTATTTATATTTGTTAATTTTTCATGAAATAAAATGCCTGTTTTAAAGACACGTTACATTGGCTCAGGTTGGATAAAAAATGTTGAACATAAAGTGTTAGATTGATAAAAATGATGTCATATTTAATGAGGCTCCTACAAGGAATATTTCAAAGACAAAGAGAAAGAAAAAGATTATAGATTATCATGAGATAAATAGAATATCAATTATTTTTTTTTTTTTTTTTGTAATAGAAAATGCACATTTTCATTTGTGGTCCACCATTCAAGAAAACGTTTTCTACGACTACAGCTGAAAGTAAATACGTTCTGAAAAAACAAAAAATTTAACAAATATCTTCTGTGTTTTATTTGTGCTGATTCTCTCTCCAGAGACACCTACTTTATGCTGGGGGAGCCCAATGAGAAGAAGACCAATATGGACGATGTGCCTGGACTGCAGCCTGACCCCAGGTAATTTGACCCCTGATCACATGACCTGTAGTTACATGACCAAGATCACATAACTGTAAGTCATAGGACCATGTCATGTAACCAGATCATTTGCTGAATGTGTGATGCTTTATATCAAATGCAGTTGTGATGTGGCTATGTGACATGTGGCCATTGTTAGTTTGTACACATTACATCAGCTCTTTCATAAAACCAATGAAATTATTTGGGGTCCATGTTAATATATTATACTTTTTACTAAAATTGACTGCATTTTATTTTTTACTGTGAATAAGCACTTGAATTCAATTTAGTAAACAAATTACAAAACATAGACTTAGGATCTAATGTTGAGGACACAAATTCACAGTTTTCTGAGTTATGCCCCTTTAATTGTAAATTCATATTGGCATAGCTTCGTGAGCATTTTAGTAAGACTTTGGCAAAGCAGTTGGGTGTTTGGAGGTTAATCACTAAATGGTTACAGAAATAACTGTGAACATAGTCTGTTCTAGATCAGAAACTAAAAACTCAGATTTATATGGAGTCGGCTGTTATTTAGATGTTAAATTCTCTATAAATTCATTAAATGGAGTCTGGCCCCGAGGTATAAAACTTTTTCCAGCTAAACTCAGTTTGAGACTGAAACTTGGTTTGCTTATTTTATATTATCAAAACAAATTGAGTAACTTTGATAGTGAATTTATGTAAATTGTACTATGGGCTAATTGTGGAACAGAGAAAGTATAGCAAAATTTGAAAAACTAAACTGACTAGTACAATTAAACTTTGAGCACAAATTCAAGTTGAGCACAAAAAATGTTTATAACCTTGGGGCCTGGTCACTAGTCTTTGGTTGGTCATATTAAGAGGTGACTGCTCATACAGGTTTGACCACATATCCATTGAAACATTTTTTTATGATGCAGGGCAATGCGGAAACGTCCTCGCCGGATTCTGTCGCCAGACGGGAAGCATGTGCTGAATATCTGGTTCATTCCACATCACACAGAGACGCTTATCATGTTCAAGACGCTGGACGATGAACAGTGTGTAAGAGCACTGACATTCTGTCTGATCATCGTCTCATCGCTACATGACATACTCCAGTATCTATGTGCACACTCACGTCTTGGTAGTTCCCATGCAAGGCTTGGGTCACAAAAGATGGAGTTCGTTTCAGCTGACTGGGGAGGCACAGAGGGCGTAGGTAAGTTTGTCACACTCACGTATTGGTAGTTCCCATGCAAGGCTTGGGTCACAAAAGATGGAGTTCGTTTCAGCTGACTGGGTAGGCACAGAGGGCATGAGTAAGTTTGTCACAGTTGATTAGGAAGGCACAGAGGGTTTGGATAGGTTTGTCTCAGATAAGTTGAGAGGCATAAATATATTTTCTGTAGGGAATGCATTTAGGTATTATTTTGCCCTTCTGTCCATTTTATCCTTTATGGGACACTGGGACGGTTGTGAGTTCAAACCTGTTGAATGCAAGACTTTTTATGACCTCCTCAAATGCAAAGTACTGGTCCAATGGTCCAATCCAGACACTATGAAGACAGATAAGTATTAGTTGTAATAGCTTTCTTCCAAATCAGTGTTAAACTAAGTATAAAGTTTAACACGGGACTGTTTCTTGTTAGTCCCCTACCGTTTTTACACTGGAGGGAACTATAGGTTTGCCCTCTGTCCGTCCGTCCGTCCGTCTGGATGTCCGGAAATCTGGATCCAGCGATAACTTTAAAACCGTTTAAGATAATATTATGAAACTTGGTATATGAATAGATAGCATTATGGAAATTCTGCACGTCACTTTTTTTTTTCTCGGACCAAAATTCTGGTTGCTATGGTAACAGAAAAATAATGCACCTCACCAGTAGGGGACTCATGTGTTGTGTGCAACACCAGTTACTTGTTTTACTGAGTAAGAGCACTGTTTTTGAAATGTTAATCAACTTGATTGATTCTCCTTTAAATTATAAATACATTTGAATAATTTAATGTATTAATTATGATATACATGCTGTGTCCAGGTGCCGAGTTACGAGAGATTCAGAAACAGATAGACAACCTTCACCACTCCACCGACCCAAAATCTGTGTGTGAGTTCATGAACTTGCGACGAGATGTCATGTTTCTGGAGTTTGACACGGCTGTCCGACACTGCATGGCTGATACGTTCCTGTCAACTGGAAACATTCAGGCTTACAAGGTGTGGTGGGCCTTCTGCTTCATGTAGATCTTGGGGATTTTTAATCATGTTTTCAATGCATATTAGAAAGGGGTACGTCATAGTGTGGGAAGATGGGTTGGTGTCAGACATTTTGTTTCCATTGAATATCTCCTGTTAGAAAAGAGATATAGTTTTCATAATTGGTTGGTAAATACCTTATGGGAAGAGGAAGATTGAGATTGATTTCAGGATGACAGGGTCAAGGTCACTGAACCTAAAAATAGATTTTTTGTTTCCGTTAAATAACTTCTTTTAGGTGTGAGGTATGATGTTCAGATTTAGGGGATAGGTCACTGTTATTAAAATGTTCTGCTTACCTAGGGCTACACTTGAAAACATATTTGATGTGTTTCTTGCTTTTTTATTCATATCCCTGCTTTATTTTGTCCAGCATGGTTCTTAATAGGAATCAATTTTTTTCATTGTAACCTACAACATATGCTTCAGTTTGTTATCAAAAAACTACTACATGTACTTTGTACAGTAAATAACTTTTTCCCCCATATAAGTTCTGCTAATTTTGATCAGTTTATTTTATCTCAATGATTATTAATATGTTCTGTTGTATGCATTTTCAATGCATTTTTAGCTCACATGAGCACAACGTGCTCATGGTGAGCTTTTCTGATCGCCTTTTGTCCGGCGTCCGTGCGTCCGTGCGTCCGGCGTCAACAATTGCTTCAAACAACATCTTCTCCTAAACGGCTTGGCCAATTTGAAAAATATTTTGCAGGAATGTTCCTTGGATGAAGCTCTACTAAAGTTGTATAAATGGTTCTGGTCCATTGCATAATTAGGTCACAGGAGCTAAAAATAGATTTTAAAAATGCAAACTTTGAAAATCTTCTTCTGCAAAACTGCAAGGCCTAGAGCTTAGATATTTGGTATGTAGCATCTTATGGGCCACTACCAAGATTGTACAAATCATAGCCCTATGATGATAAATGACCCCGCACCAGGGGTCACTTGTTTTATATATAGAAAAATCTTAAAAAGTCTTCTTCTATGAATCCATAAGGCCTAGAGCTAAGATATTTGGTATGTAGCATCATCTTATGGGCCACTACCAAGATTGTACAAATCATAGCCCTATGATGATAAATGACCCCGCACCAGGGGTCACTTGTTTTACATAGAGTTATATAGGAAAATCTTAAAAAATCTTCTTCTATGAATCCATAAGGCCTTGAGCTTAGATATTTGGTATGTAACATCATCTTATGGGCCACTACCAAAATTGTACAAATCATAGCCCTATGGTGATAAATGACCCCGCACCAGGGGTCACTTGTTTTACATAGAGTTATATAGGAAAATCTTAAAAAATCTTCTTCCATGAATGCATAAGGCCTAGAGCTTAGATATTTGGTATGAAGCATCATCTTATGGGCCACTACTAAGATTGTACAAATCATAGCCCTATGGTGATAAATGACCCCGCACCAGGGGTCACTTGTTTTACATAGAGTTATATAGGAAAATCTTAAAAAATCTTCTTCTATGAATCCATAAGGCCTAGAGCTTAGATATTTGGTACGTATCATCATCTTATAGGCCACTACCAAGATTGTCTGTTTAAAAACCTTGACATCAGTTGAAGCAATGGTACTCAGGTGAGCGATTCAGGGCCATCATGGCCCTCTTGTTATTGTTTTTTGTTCATAATAAGTTTTAATGATTTTGAAATGAAAAAAATTCTGATTATGTTTAGGCAAAAAAAAATTAGTTCCTTTTCAGGTCTCCCAACTGACCCTCTTTTTTCATGGCTGACCCTAAAGTTTTTTTTTACATTTCTCTCTTAACCCTTTCCCTCATATAGACTCATTTTGACGCACTCAATAGGTACCACATAAAGCCTGATCTGCAGAAAACCACAGTTAAACCTTGCCAAATTTAATTACAAATCCTCATTTCCAGACCACTGAGGAGCAGCGAACAGCATAAATCCTGATCAGCCTGCGAGTCACTCGCAGGCTGATCTGTCAGCCTGCGAGTTACTCGCTGGCTGATCTGGTTTTATGCTGTTCGCATAGGTCTTTTCATGGTGTCCTCTATGAGGGAAAGGGTTAAAAAATATTTTCTTTACTTTATCTTTACTTTTCACATCACTCAAAGGGTAAAGAAAAATAAATAGAAAAAAAACATATCCCTACCTACCTACCCTCTTTTTTTGGCTGGAGACCAGAAACATAACTTTTTTTTATTGGCCTTACAGAGTAGGATTTAGGCATTTATGCGCATGTTGTTTCTCATTCCAGTCTGTGATTAACAATCTTCACCATGCCCTGCCAGCCCTGAGCAATTGCCAGCGTCCTTCCGTCTACTCCACCTATTTGTCTGTTCCTGAACCTCTGGAACCCAGAGACCTACGAGCCCGGGAGATATTCCCATATAGGTCCTTTCTGGGCAGGTGAGAATTTAGACTTGAGTCTGGGAGATATACCCATATAGGTCCTTTCTGGGCAGGTGAGAATTTAGACTTGAGTCTGCTATTGAAGTGTTGCTGTTGAAGTGTTATTAGCTTGTCTGTTTTTCAAGGGGAAAAAAAGTCGAATTATTGTCATCACCCCAGTGTCACCGTTCTTGGCGTCGTCATTGTTGTGAAAACCTTTAACTTCTAAACTATTAAACCGTCTGCCATCAAACTTCATATACTTGTTCACTGTCACACCAAACTCCATCTTTTGTGACCCTAGGGCCACATTTCTTAGACGACAGACGAGCATAAGCATTTGCATGTGGTGCTCTTGTTATAACAGAGTTACCAGTATGACCCATTACTTAGCGTAAAATGAGTCTTTTTTTTTTTTTTTTTGCTTCTTCTCAACAAGTTTATTTGGGACGTGAGATATTTCAACCAAATTTTGTAGCTTGCAATGGGCAAATGTTTGGATTGCCTTTTGGGGTCACAGGTAGATGAAAGTCAATCTCACTGTTATTAAAAGTGTGAAATCAGCCTAGAACAATGGTTGATAACCTAAATGCATTAAGATTAGATTATCTTAACTAAATTACATGCTGCAGTCTGGATTGACATACTATTTGAGAGTTGACATTATATGCCAACAAACACAATGGCATCTAATATCTTTCCTGTTATCAAACAGGATTATATCTGACAATGAAAGGTTAATGTAAAGAACATCTTGTCTGAAAGCATGGAGTTAAATAAACATTTCACTGAATGCTTGAGGAATATAAACAAACTGTAGTATTCTGTCTTCAAAATGCATAATTATGAAATTAATAGTACAAATAATCCTATGGTGACAATTCCACATAATGCATATATAGGCAACAGTTTTAAAAGTGCACTAATGGTACTTATTAAAGTGAAATCATTTCACACAAGTCAATTTCAACGTAAGACAACAACAAACTCTCATATGTTGCAAATAATTGCAATTGATATCTTGGGGAAATTCTAAAACTGCACATCGATATCACTTCTGAAAGTGTGATAGCCAGTTAAGGAAATTTTACAAGTCAGTGAGGAGCATAGCTAGCATTATCGACAATGCAATCCATACTCATATGCCTCATGAACTAGACCAAATTTGCTATTTGCTGCATTAGAATTTGTTGTGGAATAAACCTTCCCCATGAAAAAGCAATATATGAATGTTTGTTGTTTGTCTCATAAAATAATTTTATGTTTATTATGCCCCGCTTTGAAGAAGGAGGGCATAAATTATTGTTTTGCAAATGTCAGTCTTGGTCCGTTGGTAGACCACTTTGTTTCTAAATAATAACTGGGAAACACTTGGGCCCACATTCCTCAAACTTCATAGGGTGATTGGACATGACTAGTAGATGACCCCTATTGATTTTGGGCTTGGGCCCACATCCTCAAACTCATAGGGTGATTGGTCATGACTAGTAGATGACCCCTATTGATTTTGGTGTCACTTGATCAAAGGTCAAGGTCACAGTGACCTTGATGGGAGTGGGGGGAGTGTAGCAGGCATATATGTCGTTCCGACAACTCTTGTTAATACTTGTGCCAGAAGTGTGCTTTTAAAGTAGTTGAGTGTATATGTACTCTTAAACAGAACAGTGCCATGACACTAATGAGGTATTATAAAATATAATGGCAACAAAGATTGTGCAGTCACTTCCAAGAAAATATTTATGGTTGTTTTCAATTATTCACTATAGGAATGGACCCTTCCCAACCCTGTTCTGGCAGTGGCACATGATTGAGTATTACATTCAGTTGTGTCTGGCTGGCCTGAAGGATGTTGACAGGTGAGTTGAGATACACATTGCTGTCTCTTTCTTTCTTCAATGTCTATCTGTCTCGCTCTCTCTATTTATCCATATTTTTTTCATAAGACTTATTTAAAACTATTGATGACTTTTGTCCCCAAAAAAAGAGAAAAAAGATTAGGTTCTGTATGTCTGTCTCACTTACTCTGTTTACCATTTTTATGCCCCCACTTGAAAAGTGAGTGGCATATAACATTGCTGCTGTCCATATGTTCGTCAGTTCAAACCAAAACTTGTCCATTCATTAACTGGAGAACCACAGGGCCTGGGTTTGTGAAACCTGGTAGGGACATTGGCCATGACCAATAGATGAACCCTTTTGATTTTAAGGAGACTATGTCAAAGGTCATGGTCACTGTAACCTTTAGTATGAAATCTTTGTCAGACTGGTCAAAGGTTCTTGACATGCTATCATTCAACAAAAAAGCAGTTGTGGGACATCTAGTTTGCACTGAAATACATTTAAAACTATTGAAGAACATTGTCAAAAAATAAAAGAAGAAAAAAGATCAAATAGTAATCAGCATATACATCTATAAGATGCTGTAAATCAATATTTTGCAATTATCTGAAGACTGAGGAGAAAAAATAAATTGGATGCATCATGAAAAGGGTTTAAAAAAGTGAGAATATTTTCCCTCTAAATTTAAGGGGAGGAGTTGAGAATAGAGAACAGATTAACTTTTTTAGCTAATTGAGTAAAACTAATTCTAATTTAACCGAAAGAGTTTATCAGGGTTCAATTCCATCAACAGTTCTTAACACCTAGAGTAATACTTAAAAACTTAAACTTTCATCATTCTTGTTTCTCTATTTAAATACCCAGATATTTAATTTCTTAGGTTGATTGGTCATGACTAGTAGATGACCACTATTGATTTTGGGGTCACTTGGTCAAAGTCACTGTGAACACGAATGTGAAAATTGTTTCCGATCAATAACTGGCAACACTTGGGCCCACATTCCTCAAACTTCATAGGGTGATTGGTCATGACTAGTAGAGGACCACTACTGATTTTTGGGTCACATGGGTAAAGGTCAAGGTTACATTGACCTCGATTGTGAAAATTGTTTCCATTCAATAACTGGGGAACGCTTGGGCCCACATTCCTCAAATTTCTTAGGATGATTGGTCATGACAAGTAGATAACCGCTATTGATTTAAGAATCACTTGGGTTAAGGTCAAGGTCACAATGGCCTTGATGGGAGTTTGGGGAGCATAGGGGGGCATATTTGTCATTCCGAAAACACTTGTTCAAGATTAATTTCTATTCCTAGTGTGAAGAAACACAAAAATAAAGGAAGATACTCTGTTTTCAAGTTTTGCGATTATTACAGAATAAAATTAGTATCCTAAATTCATTAAAGTTTTTTGTATACATTCATTTGAAAACTGGGATTACAAGCAGTTTATTTGACAAATTTGAATTGAATAATTATGCAAATACACAGCTTCTGTTTCTCATTGACAAGAGCTAAGTAAAGTGTTCTATGTTTTCTTATTCATCAATATTGTATATACGCTGTTCTCATGTGCTGATTTTGATGTCTGTCAGACTTTACAATCATTTATTTTTTCTCTATAAATCACAACACACCGTAGGCTGTAGAAGTATCAGCACCTCACCTTTTACCATATTATTGTATTTTTGTGTCACATGCTGTACGCAGAGGTGACACATAGGGATCACTTCTCCATTGTATGTCTGTCTGTCCATCTGTCTGTCAGTCTGTCACATTTTTCAGCAGGTGACAAATGTGTTATTATCCAAGATCTAAAGATCCAAGTTCTATTAATCTTTTATATATAACTTAATTTCCTTTACATTATTCTAAAATCAAAATTTTGTAGGTGATATAGTATACGTATCTAGATTGTTCCTTGGTTGGACAATTACTTTGCGTATTGCAATATTCACATTTCGAGGAGGATTTGAAATTCAGTACTTTGGTCTGTGGCCAGTAAGTTTTATGAGTCACTAGACTGTGGCACTGATCATATTTTGTTGCTTTAAAAAACACACAGTACAATGTACTTGTTACTGATATAAAAGTACATAAACATGAAGCTCAAGAATATCATTGTTACTTTTTCTCTCTTTTTTTTTTTAATTGAAAAGTTTTTTGACTTATTCCAACATTAATAAAGGCTCTTATTGAGGCAAACTAGAGCCAAACACTTTTTAACCAGGTTTACAGCTAAAATTCTGGTTGTAAGAATGGGGTACGTCATTGGGCAGGCAGGTGTCAAACATTTTGCTTCTGTCAAATATATCCTTTTAGAATAGAAATATAGTTTTCATACTTGATAGGTAGATACTTTATGGGAAGAGGAAGATTAGGATTGTTTTTGGATGATCTGGTCATAGACATTGTAACTTAAAATAGATTTTTTTGTTTCCATCAAATTGTTTCTTTTAGGAGTGAGGTATGATGATCAGATTTTTAAGATAGATACCTTATGGGAAGAGGGAGATTGGGATTGATTTTTAGGTCTCTTGGGTGAAAGTCAAGGTCACTGTTACTAAAAATAGTTTTGCTTGCCTAGGGCAATACTTGAAAACCTGGTTTCGCATCAGATGACATGTTTCTTGTTTGTATAAGTAATAAAAATTCATGATTGAAAAAGGAAACAGGTATGATTTAATGGACCTTGAATATAAAAAATTAATGATGCTATTCACATCTAGTCATATGATTGCTGAGAAATGATATTTTATATATAGCAAGTAACAAGTAGGGTGAATTATTTTCAAAGTATTTTGAAAATCAAGCAACCCCACCATTTAGGTCACGAGGTCAAATCTTAGAAAAATATTGTTAACACTCTAGAAGCCACATTTTTGGCCCAATCTTAATGAAACTTGGTCAGAATGTTTGTTCTCATAAAATCTTGATCAAGTCTGAATTTGGGTCATGAGGGGTCAAAAAGTAGGTCACAAGGTCAAATCTTAGAAAAATCTTGTTAACACTCTAGAGGCCACATTTTTGGCCCAATCTTCATGAAACTTGGTCAGAATGTTTGATTTCATAAAATCTTGGTCATGTCTGAATTTGGGTCATGTGGGGTCAAAAGGTCAAATCTTAGAATAACCTTGTTAACACCCTAGAGGCCACATTTTTGGCCCAATCTTCGTGAAACTTGGTCGGAATGTCTGTTTCCATAAAATCTTGGACAAGTTCGAATTTGGGTCATGTTGGGTCAAAAAGAAGGTCAATTTGAAAAATGCAACATATGTTGCTCATTTATAATCAGGTGAGCGATTCAGGGCCATCATGGCCCTCTTGTTGATAGAATTTAGGCCCATTAACTGCACAAATTTCAGCCATAAAGTTTATTGTAGGCGGGGGCATTTACGATGTACTGATACATCCGGTTTCTCTTTGCATTATGTCATCTTTATTTGCATATATTTGAGCACTTATTAATTTACATATTTTCTCATTCCACACTTTTACCACTCATCTCACACTTTCGTTGTGTTCCTTCCTCATCAGAACATGGTAAGCTCTAGTTCTGTAGAAATGGTTGAATTGTTGTATATTTTTGTTGTGTTCTGTTTCATTCTGTTCAAAAATACATGGACCACAGCAAGGGAGTAATTATAGGATTTGACATGTTAATTTGATACTATTACAATAAGATAATTAAAATATTGTACAATTAAAAAAAAATGAAATCTGTTGTGAGTCACATCTTGTTTTAAGGTAAAGTCCCTGTAATGGTTCTGCTACATTTCTGACCTCATGGCCTTTCACAGAGATAACCAAGGTTTCCTAATGTTTCATGCAGGTGACACATGTGTTCCAGAGAACACTCTGGTCTCATTTAAAGATGAAGATAAATAATCCTTTTAACTGTCTTTCAAGTAAATCCCCTTTTAGGTCTCTTAAAGTTCTGTGTGGACAGTCTAGTGCTATTTTTGTGTGTACAGTATTACAGATGTCTATGATATTTGACATACTATTAGTTGGGTGATAGGAATCCACATGATCCTCTTGTGTTTCTACAGTACTGTTGTAAATCCATCTTCTGGTCCGTTATTTGTATTTCTTACCTGTCATGGAACTATGTCATTATAGAGCAATCACAACATTAGTATGATTGCTTGTTTTTGTGGCATTTGGTAATGGTTTTACTCAGACGAGTCTGTGTGCTTGCAGTCTTTCTCTGCCTGTAACTAGCTGAACAACACAATATGCCTAAAATGTTATTTAAGTTTTCTAAAAGGAAATAAATCAATAAACAATTAAAGTCACTCTGTACCAGTGTTTTGTAAAAAGAATTGCCTTTGTCAAGGAATTTTAAAGTCACTATATAGTAAGTCTTTGTACAGCTGCCATATTGTTATTCAAAATGGCGGCAGTACAGACATTCACTACTGGTATGTAGTGGTTTGTATTATCCTTGACAAAGGCAAATTTTGCAGAAATTTGGTAAAGAGTGACTTTAATTGTTTCTGAAAATAATGTTGTAGTGATGGAACTTCAATGTAGCAAGATGTTTTTGTTTATTGAATTTGTCAGTTTTGTTGATGATGATAAAATGGTAGTTTTTATTTGCATGAGTGAAGTGTTATATATTTAAAATACTATATGCTATTCTGTGTAGATATTTGAAATGTACATGCATGTATTTTTTTGTGTCTATGCATGCAACACTGAATCAGTGCAAAGATTTATCATATGAATTATGGCTATATTGAATTAAATGTGAATTGGAAATTTATATTTTCAAATTTAAAAAGAATGCAGACACTTTACCTTTGTAAGAAGCAACTTAGCATTGTAAAATATCATATATCAAGTACACTCCTCCATATTTGGCCATGAAAATTTAATCCCCTGCCTTTTTAAGCTAAAGAATTATTTTCATTTTAGACTAGGTAAGCTACTCCCAAATAATATTACAGACTAGTCATTGTGTTCTTTTGTATTAATCTGAATGATAACTACCTACCCCACTGCAGTAACTGGATGATTGGTGACTTGATTTGGATAGGAAATATTCATTATACAATGATAATATGCAAATTACAGAAGTGGGGGTCTATAGGAATCATACATGTCAATCATGTCATGTCTCATCCCGTCCTACATTTACGCCATGGCCAATTGGTTACAGTCGTGGACTACAAATCTCTCCGCCCCTCACTGCTGTGGGTTCGACTTCGGATTTTTCATGTGAGGAAGCCTTCCAGCTTGCTTGCAGTAGGTCGGTGGTTCTATCCAGGTACCTCTGTGTACTCGGGGTCTTCCTATATGATTGAAATACTATCGCAGCGACAGTAACCCCAATACAACAACAACAACAACAACATTTACCTGTACAGTTCATAAAGTTTGGTGACTATTGTTGATAATTGCCTTCACTCTTATAATGATTTATTATTATAAGATAAACAGCAGATGATTGTGTATAATTACTTCAAGGACTTTGTAAGAATTATAGCCCATATTTCTGTGTTAACTCTTTCCCTCATATAGACTCATTTTGACGCACTCAATAGGTACCACATAAAGCCTGATCAAAACCTTAAAAAATTTAATTATCCTTTAAAAAAACCTTTTTGAATTGATCGCATAGTTTCCAGACCACTGAGGAGCAGCAAACAGCATAAAACCTGATCAGCCTGCGAGTTACTCGCAGGCTGATCTGGTTTTATGTTGTTCGCATAGGTCTTTTCATGGTTTCCTCTATGAGGGAAAGGTTAAAGCAATATACAGGGATATTAAATGACTTAGGTGATAGTAATAGCTTAAAAAATGACCAACTGAATCTTTTTCTTTATCACATATTGATAATTACTAAAACTTGCGCTGATAACAAATAGTTTGTTGTGTGACCTAAAACATCCTTTTCAGTGATTGCCTTTTAAGTTGCTAAACAGTTTGTGCATCAGCAAAAATATAATGAAGTCTTCTATTATTTAATGTGAAATATTTATCCCAACCTATACATATTTTTAAGGGTGCTTTTTTCGTTTTATGACTAGGTCAATTTCTAACAAACAGTATCCAAAACAAACAAAATGCTTGTTTGTGTAAACTTTTAAGGTCAACTATTAATCATGTGGTATCCAAGTGCAACTATTGGACAATAAGATGATTTTATTTGAATACATTTGTAAACATTGGAAAAGTCCCTATCATCCTTATACATGTAACTGTACAAGATCTTGTTGTACTCTGAAGGCATGTGGCCAATGGCGAGATCCTGGGAGTCACACTGCTTATGGAGGATGTGCTACAGACTGGGTACCAGGACATTTCCCTGCTCACAGATGGCGCATCTGCAGGCGGGGAAGCAGACAAGACTGGCAAGGAAAAGAAACCCCGTTCCGCCAGTGTCCGCTCCGACTCCAAGAGGGCTTCATCAAGCCTGGGACTGGTATCCAAACTGCGTATGTATTTAAAGATTTTTTTTCTCCCTCACAAAAGAAAAATCGGAAATTGATACAATCAAACCTATATTTAGTGATAAATCAAGGGAACAAGAGAATGTGTCCCCTTAAGATATGGTGGTCGTTTAAATAAAGTTTAAACATATGACAAAATGCCACTTTGATAAACTAAAACTGACCGATAAATGTGGCTTGACCACTTAATACAGGTGGCCACTAATACAGGTTCAGTTGTATTATCTTTTGATTTTCCAGGTTTGAAATAGGCAGAAAGTGGACAACTATTAAGAAAATTTATGACTTGATTGATATGAGTTTACTGAAATTTAGGTGGTTTAAGAACCAATGGATTTTTGCTTGTCATGCGGACTGTGTATAAACTGAGCTACAATTATTATAAGAGCAAACAGAGGAGCTCTCTTATCTGGGTCTGCCCTGTTTGCCAATGTGCCAAAATGAGCCTCGATTAGATAAAAAAGAAGCAAATAAAATACTGATTTGGGCTAACAATAATGACATGGTACCGATTGAAGTAACCTTTTTATTCCATTATTTGTCATGAGAAACAGAATCTTAATTGATTTCTTTATTGGGTTTTAATTCTCATGGTCATGTCACCTATTCAAGCATGGCCTTGATTAAATCTTGATCTTCAATTCATGTGAATCTCTTTAAACCTCAGTATTCTGAAAAATGTCTTTGCAATTTACTTTTTTGATTTAAGTGTTGGTGGGAGTATGTTATGAGGCCGAGTTTAAAGATTGAAAGATAATATCCTTCATTATCTGATATAACAAGTTTATTTAAGTAAAATAAAAGGAGTACATAACAAAAATAATATATCTTTTATATCATGCAGCAGATTTTTTATTCAGCAAAATTAATGAAGGCCTCCTGCCAATGTTTTTTACCAGGCTGAAATATAATCAGTTTGTCTCAGATTTCTCCCATTACAATAAAAGATGAGTGATTATATCTAATTGAAAATAAAACGTTTGTACTCAAATCCTTGAACAGTGGATCAGTAATGGGTAAATACTAAACCATTGTGAACATTGTTTGTGCATGCGTCTACCATGAAATGTGTACACCACTGTATGCTTATTGTATGTATGTTTGCATGCATTGTCGCGGTGATGTTTTTCAAATTTCAATTTGCACCTGATCAAATTTTAGCAATTATGTGATGTGGAATTGTCGTTTTATATTTTTGCACAGCTGTTCCTGGCTAAGAAAACATTATATCTTCCTGTCACAAGGTGTATTTCAGAATCATGGGCATTTTACCTCAGTGATTTGTTGCAACATGTCCCTTTTTACAAAAATTTCAATATTTTCTCATATTGTTGAGTCATTGTGGTGAACCATGGGTATTCTGATTTTATT
>CM037792.1:38674068-38724068 GCA_021229015.1 Solen grandis
TCATCATAAGACAGTTGATGCGTTCCATAAATATCCCTCAGCTTTTCATCGCTATGAGGTCGGATCCCGGTAGAGTCGTTCGAAATTTTTAATTGAGGGAGCGCACCGGTCCCGGTGGCCGTGTGGTTAGAGCGTCCGCCCCGGAATCGGGAGGTCATGGGTTCGATCCCCGGCCGCGACATACCAAAGTCGTAAAAAATGGTACTGGTATAGCTTCCTTGCTTGGCTTTCAGCGTATAAGGGTAATTCCAGGACTGGTTGGCCCGGTGTCAGGATAATGTGACTGGGTGTGGTATTATGCCACATGTCTACGGCGTGATACTACAGTGTGGCAGCACTATATCTTTCTCAAAAAGACATCGTCTCCAAATGACTGAAATACTGTCTGTGGGACGTTAAACCCAATAAACAAACAAATGAGGAAACCTTCAAGCAGGCTTGTGGTAGGGCGGTGGTTCCACCAGAATGCCACTGTTAACCTGTTATTAGATGGGCGTCGCTTTAAGACTGAAATACTGTGTGTCTGTGTGTGTGTGTGTGTGTGTGTCCCCATATATAAGTTATTTAATACGAATCTATCTCCGCATTGTGCATCTTGAAGGAAGTAGATAATAACCTTGAAATATTCAATGAATTAATAAGAATATTACTTTTTCAAACATAGGATGTATTTAATATGATATGCATGCGTGTATGTGTGTTTATTGCAATGGCTTGAGTGCGTATGTGTAATCTGATTATACATGGTCGCTTTGTCTATGAAATTAATAAAAAACTTAGCTTTTGTTAAATAACAAAGACTTAGCTGTGAAACTTACATTCAATATTGGTCCATTATATCGAAAAGGGGAGACGTTTCTCATCTATCGCTTAAATTTTAACTCACAGATGTTGATGTTATCATGACCCCCCCCCCCCCCCCCCCTCATTGTCTGCACAGAATGTAATCGTCCATTTCAATGTCTAGCAGCTTATTTTCCGCCTTCCGCCAAGTCGAGAAACATTTGATTGACAGAAAATAGAGTAATATGAAAATTGTGTCCCGGCTTCAGTGCATTGGATTTTAGTGATAGCCGGGAAACTTCTAAGTAGCATAGAATATATTACGACATTTCTCCAGACAATAGAAGCCTACGCTCGCATCGGACTTCTCTTGTCTGTAGAAATGTCTTATATACTCTATCCTTTACATAGGACGGTAAGAAATGACGCTATATTACTCTTGATGCTCAAAACATGTATAGGTTAGTTAATAGTTGCCTTTAACTTCACGACATAGTCACGAGGGCGGAGCTAACTAAGTAACTAAGGTAACTAAGCTATTTAGCACATGGTATTTTCCTCCACTAGCGACAAAATGTACAAAAATGTGAGTTATTGGGTTGCATAGTCCACACTTATTGATTTTTTTACGAAAGTGTGGACTACGCGTTACAGTCCACGGTGACTATAAACAAACACTAGCATTTGACTGGACGAGAGGAAAATACCATGTGCTAAATAGCTTAGTTCATAGTTGCCTTCAACTATACGATATAGTCACTTGAGCTCCGCCCCCGTGACTATATCGTGTAGTTGAAGACAACTATGAACTAGCCTATACATATAGAACTGAGATATTTTGAGATCCGAAGTTTGAGTGTTATCCTTTTTCGACGCCACTCTATGGACCTTTCTAGTGTTTACATTAAAGGATATCCAGTAGCTTAAGTGGGATAATAGGTAGTCAATGGTTTATCTGGTTTACACAAAAGAACACATGACAGTTAAACTAACAAATGATGAGATATACGAGCTTTAAAATTTCACTGTTAAAACATGAAAGGTGCATTGCTGTGATGGCATTTGAAAAACAACAACAACAACAACAACAACAACAACAACAACAACACACACAAAAAACAAAACAAAACAAAACAACAACAACAAAGCAAAAAAAAAAAAAGAAGAAGAAAAAAAACACCATCTACAAACATTAAGAATATAACCTTATTGATATTTCTACGCCTATTATTTAGTATTACTAAATTAATTATCCTTTGTCCCGTACAAAAAGTAAAATTACAAAAGTATGCACCATTATATAATCCCGTAACAGCGCACCGATGGTACGTTATGTCATTTTTGGATTTTTGACCTTTTTGGGGGACAGCACTCTAGTGCTATTGCCAAGTTCTCGGTAAAGTAGACCTGGATTATCCTCAGTACTGAACGCTCAAGGGATATATAATTGTTAAAAAAAAAAAAAAAAAAAAAAAAAAAAAAAAATACGACCTTGGTATGTGGCGACCGGGGTTCGAATGCACGACCTGTCTGTAATATATATCCAATTAACCTTTGTCATGTTTCTACTTTTCGTACCACAAACGCATCACGCGAAATGACATGAAATCCCTCTAACGTCTCTCATACTAAAAATAAATTTATACACCAAGAGTATTGGATGGTACATATGTTTAAAACGTTTATATTTACACAAGCAGAATAGTCTTTATTGGTATTTTTCTATGTAAACAAACCTCTTTAAGGAAGTCCAACATTTATTATTATGTACGGCAAAATCTAGGTCTCAACCCTTACACGTTTGGTTCCGCAGCACTTCTATCAATGTCAATAAATGTATTGAAATTCAATTCACTCTTTCTGTGTAATTTTTAAACCCTCTATAGGGACATCTATGGTGTCTTACCATGCAATACCATGCTCAGGCATTTAATCATAACGAGTTTCTCAATCCTATTTCATCTACAAAAAATTAGGATCTTTTTATTTCGATAGTTTCCGCTTAAGGCAATCCATGTATCATTAAATTGTGATCATGATCATGACCCATCAAGTGAACGGGGGATTTAAATGCAAGTCTCTGTACACTTTGAGCAAAAGAGCTTGTATCTGATGGCATCTGCATTTAAGTCCTTTAACAATGAATATGATTTACTGATGGACGGAATACCTTAAAATGCAAGTCCTGAAATATAACTATGGCGTGTACTCGTCGGACACGAAAATGCACTTGACGTCTAGATTTTTAAAGCAAATGCGTGTTTTATTATAAATATGTTAACTGAAAATGAATATTCAAATTTTATTAAACAAAGTTTATCGTGCTAAACATAAGCAAAATTAGACCTCAGACTTCAAGTAGACCAGTTAATTATTTACTGCATTATTGATAATATTTATAAATCTGTGGTGGTATTGTGGTTTACCGTTGCTGCGATAGTATTTCAATCATGTAGCGACGTCCAGCAAATTACATGCAGGTGAAGGAAGACCCCGAGTACACAGAGGTACCCGGGTAGAACCACCGACCTACCGCAGGCCAGCTGGAAGGCTTCCCCACATGAAAAATTCGAAGTCCCTACCGGGATTCGAACCCATAGCGGTGAGGGGGCTGAGAGATTTGTAGTCCACGGCTGTAACCGCTCGGCCACGGCGGCCCCATTTTTTTAGGATTTATAAATCTAAATGTAATGTTTTCGTCGCCTCTTTGTCAAGTGTGTGTGTGTGTGTGTGTGCTTGCTTGCTTTTGTATACCTTGCGTTGTGAGGTAAAAATCTCGTACCTAGGTTTGTATATTTCGGTATACGGGTCAGGGTAAAAGAAATGGTTTGGGTTTGGGCTTCTTTTGTGGATAGTACATTGTATTTGGTTTAGTTTTAAGCCGAAACTTGGAGAAAATCCACGTGTCTGGACGGGCGACCATTGTACCATATTACATACGTGTCCAGGAATCGAACCCAGGACGCATTGGAGAGAAGCAAGGCGCTTGCCATTACGCTAGCCAGGCACATTAAGTCACATATCAAAACAACAACAACAACAACAACAACAACAACAACAACAACAACAACAACAACAACAACAACAACAACAACAACAACAACAACAACAACACAAAAACAACAACAACAACATAAAGACACTATCAAAAATAGGTTTCGACAATATGCAACTACCCTTACATACTGAGCGCCAAGCAAGGGAGCTATAACAGTAACAATTTTTACAACTTTGGTTTGTCGCGGCCGGGGATCGAACCCACGACCTCCCGCACCTGGGGAGGACGCTCAAACTACTCGGCTACCGGGGACGGTATTTAGATATGAAACGGTGGAACAAATCGTGCAGGGAGAAACAAATTACCTATTGCTGCCAACTTTAAAATTTAAACGGTTGCCTGTAGGTTCGTGAATTTCAGGTTGCGTTTCACAAAACATCACTAAATAAACGCACGATGCGTGGTAAACAGGACTAAGGCAGAAAACTGCCTTGTGCATCATAACTATTTCAACGATTTAAACTGCCCCCTACATCAAAATACAATAACAATAGCCTATTTGCTTTCGGGATGTCGCAGCGACTTTAAACACAATAATAGCAAAGAAACATGATATCTTTCTGTCATATGAATACGTCGTGTGATAAAAATCACTTAAATAGTACTCATGGTTTTCGTGTTTGTTAAATTTCCATAGTGTGTTGACATCACGTATTTGGTGTTCAACAACAAAATTGGGCTGACACCATATTGTAATTATGAATTACACACGTTTGAATTCAACATCAAAAACTTGGCTGACACCATATTGCAGCCCCATACACTTTGGTGTACAGTACCAAAATTAAGCTGACGACGTATCGCGACTCGTAAATATTACGCATTTTCGTGTTCAACTGGCACCATATTGAAACCCATATGAGTTACGCACTTAGTGTTTAATACCAAAAACTGTGCTGACACAAGCATGACGATCCATAGAGTATTGTTATAGTTTGCTGTATTTAAAATTTCATCTGAAAAGTTGAAAATAGAAATAGCTAATATTAAATTAAAGCACATTATAATTATGGACCGTCACTCTAAGACCCGCCGTGATATTTAATCATTGTATTTTGTTTCAACAGATCAAAGTTTATTTTCTTTTAATCTATTCAGCTCGAGTCCAGACTTGTATTGGCTAGACTGTGCCACCTTATATAAATTGACTAGTCAGTGCTAACGAGTAACTATTAGAGCGTAGATCTTGAGACGTCGCGTTGTTGAACTGGCACGCTGTCTTTAATTAATCATGTCGACAGATGTCTTTTCAAAAAATGGATACACAATGCCCAAAAGAGGTACGTGTATATATAATCATGTATATTTATACATATTCTTTCATTTTGTTAGTTTTTGTTTTCAAGATTGTCATTTAATAAACATAATAAGAGGAGATTACGGGATTACGTTAGGATTAATGTATGGAAGCAGATATGAATTTTAGAAATCGAGAATTAAATTGTTACATTGTTTTAACATTTACAATTATTTTTCACTTTAACTAAATCTTATCGATAAAATTTCTTATAATGAAAGGTACTATCCCCAATAAATAAATAAATAAATAATAAAAAAAAACGCATTCTCGTTGCTCAATAAATCAATAACATTTTGAATTAATCAGACATTTGATAGTTTATTGATCAGGTCACACCCTACACATTTAAATAATATAGAATATGCGAAAATACACTACGATTTATCCACGCGTGTGCTGACTGTATGTTATGATATTTTTCATCACCAAATAAATTGAACAATAGAACATTTCTCTACTCGTTAAGTTGGCATATCAATAATCAGTATCTTTCAGTTTGATAAATAGAACAAATAGTTTTTTTTTAAGTTTTTTTTTATTATTTTTTTTTTTACAATTACTTTTAATTTAAGTAGAGAAACAATAAAACCTAACAACAACAAATTGAAAATATATAAATTAAATTCTAGCTACTTCAGAAACGATTCAAAACAGAACATAATATTACATACCATAAAATAAATAGGATTACTGTTTAATATCATAGAACTTACATACGTTCATTGTCAAGTATAATATGTAAGGGAAACAGTTTAATTATGCAAAGGGCAAAGAGTGTTGATCAAGTAGTTACTAAGAGTGAATGATTATATACATAACAAACCATCTCTTTATATAATATTATATCACCGTCCCCGGTAGCCGTTTGGTTAGAGTATCCACCTCAGGAGCGGGAGGTCGAGGGTTCGATCCCCGATCGCTACATATTAAAGTCAATAAAATAGTATTGGCATAGCTCCCTGCTTGGCGCTCAGCATATGTACAGGGTAGGTCAAGGGTTGGTGTCACAATAATGTGACTGGGTGTAGTATCATGACATATGTCCATAACTTGATACTGCAGTGTGGCAGCACTATATCTGTCTCAGGTAGACATAGTCTCAAAATTACTGAATTGCGGTTGGGAACGTTAAACAAAAACAACAACAACAACAACACCAACATTTTATCAATATCAGAACAGAACAGAACAGAACATATACTTTATTTAAACTTGTACATACGTACATCGTTTATATTCACATCACAATAAACAAAATAAATAATATAATATCCCACCGGCATAAAATCAATTATTTCTTTTTATAAACTAAACAATGTTTCATAGATACACATGCTTGTGTGTACAGTTCGCGGCATTGAGGTACCTAATAAAAACGTTATTGTATTGTCCATTCAAGAAATAGAACAAGGTGTTAGCATTCCATTTCAATTGCTGTGTTTTGTGTCTCCACATTCGATTATGTGCATATTGTTTGACGAGATACATGTACTTGTTTAAGTCAATAAAATATATTCTGATATATTCTGATTCGAACCTATCTACGGATATGGTAAAACCCTTCTTAAAACATCCAGTTTAAAAACTGTTCAACAGTCAGAAATAACTGAATATACAAACAAATCATATGGTGAAGATAATGATTGTACTAAAAGTACAGTTTCGATATAGACGGCAATTTAGAATTTAGTTTTATTTAACAGGAAACATTGTCTTACAAAAAAATATTATATAAATAAACTGTCAACTTTCGGCAGGGGCTGCTGGCGAGTCGTCAGTCCACGTGACCTGCCACCTGAAAATTAGCAATATCTATGCCACATCTTCACTTTACTAATTTTCATCATAATCCATGTTAGTCATCAAATCAAATTGCCGATCGCGCTGAGAGTACAGGTTTTTTTATGTAATGCTGTCGCATTTATTTTGTAAATTATAGCAAATTTATAAGCGAGGAAATATTTTCAAGCGATGGCAATAAACCCCAATGATATAAACCTGCCTTGATTTGTCTAAAAAGTACTAAAACGTTCTTACTAAGAAAAGTTATTTCATTATTTTTTATGTTTTTATATAGGTGAATTAAAAAAAAAAATGATATAAAAAAAATATTCAGCTGGATTTGAAGCCGCGGCCCTGGCTTATGTAGGCGATGTGTAGCGAGTCTAACAACGGACCTATTGAGGCAGTTGATTAAGTAAGCACAGTTAATTATATATACCCCAAAAGACTCCAAATGATGAAAATACTGTCGATTGGCTCAATCAAGCAAATCAACCCAAACTGATAAAAAGTACTTGCTCATTTACTTTTTTTTGTTACAGTTTATTTAACACGTTATCTCCAGCATCAGCTATTAGCATATTTCAATCCAGTTTCGACTTCCAAAATGCAATTATTAAAATAAACATAAAACCATCACTTAGTGAAACAGCTTAGTGACAGAAAACGCAATTTGGAACCATATCTCCGCGTACTAAAAAGGATGGAAATATAGTGATGCTGGAATGTGTGCTACCGTAGAACAACTCAAGCAATCCTCTTTAAAAATGGTTGAATATTATCTGCGATACATTAGACTGAACAAATCTCCAACTGAAATATGCTTTAAAATGGCCTACTCCAGAGTTATTGCATCTACATTAAAACCATTCAGAGAATTGCGCGATCCTTTCCTTACTCAAATATTGATTTAAACCTTCATTAAGTAGTAAATGAAATATTACGATTAAATTATAGACACTTGCATGATATGAAATAAGGTGGGTGAGTCACTTGATTTCGATAAAAATAAACATGGTTACAAAGCATATTGAAATATGTTTTTTTGTTTGTCCCACCGACAGATATTCAGTCAGTCTGCTTGAGTCAGATATAATGTCACACTGCATGCATCACGCCGTAGACATGTGGCATGACATTTCACAGTCATATTAACCTGGCACCTGGCCGACCAGTCCTGGAACTACCAGGCAAGGGAGCTATACCCGTACTATTTATTTTGCACGATTTTGGTATGTCACGGCCGGGGATCGAACCCATGACCTCCCGCTCCCGAGGTGGACGCTTTAACCCCTCGACTGACTTGACTTGACTTGATTATTTGAGTTTACCGTCGCTGTGACAGTATTTCAGTCATATAGCGACGTCCAGCTAATAACAGGTGGAGGAAGACCCTGAATGCACGGAGGCATTCGGGTAGAACCACCGACCTACCGCAAGCCAGCTGTAAGGCTTCCTCACATGAAAATCCGAATGACCCTGCTGGATTCGAACCCACGCGGTGAGGGGCTGAGTGAGTGTTAAAGTCTCTAACCACTCGACCATTACGGGACGATATGTCAAATATGGATGCAGTGCTGAATTACATAGCATAAAAAAGATTTGTATAGTTTTTGTGAAAATCATATCATGTTTTTATCAAGTTAAATAATTAACTACGTGGCGTGGGTAACAATAAAACATAACGTATTGGCTGAAACGTTGCTTGTCTTATAAACTTTTCGTTAAGATTTATGTAGCTCTCGTTTTTCATTCAGACAAGTCTAACATTAGACATTGAAATTTGTCAAGTTATTTGAACAACGTTTTTTTTTAAGGTTTGTAAAGTTAAGTTTCACATTCCATTCGATCTACTTATAGAAAGTGACAGTTTCCATTTCCGCTGCTTAAACTGTGAACTGTACCATTCCACTTGACTACGACTCCACAGTGAAGCAGTTCTATATCTGTCACAGGTAGACAGAGGCTCTAAATGACTCAAATATTGTTAATGAGACGTTTAACCAAAATATACAAACAAAAACACATTTTCTTTACAAATATCATGGAAGTTAACCACAATAAAAATACAACGAAATATTTTATTTGGGTGCGTACGATCGAAGGCTATCCATCGGTTTTGGGAGAAGGTGAAAGAGACATGTCATAGAAGTGTACGTGATTCGAAACCCCTTTTCGCCCAGATGTGAAATAATGGTGAAATCAGCTATTTATTGTACAAACATGGATTGTTAAATTGAAGAAAATCAGTAAACCGGGGTCCAATACAATGCTTACGTTTACGGGTATATGCCGGCAAATCCTCCACTTAGAGTCCTGTGGGCACAGACATTAGCCTATTGAGGTAGTAGCCCAATAATTCAATAATTGTAACTTAAACATTTCATGTATTTACACCTCTCACGTTGTATGTCCAAAAACTACACAGGTGAGTATATGACCCGAATATTCACCTAGCCCAATGGAATCTTGGGAAGGAACTGACATCTGTCAATGTACGCTTTTATTTGATAATCAAAATCAACAAATACATTGTATTTTATTTAGTTGACATATTTTTCTGTGCGCCAAGACATGAGCCTCTAATTCAACATGTTTAGTATTTGATGTGTACGTATATTTCTTTCCACCTACTGTTCTAATTTTCAAAAAAATATAACAACTGGCAAGCTTCTAGATGTGTAAATGTACGATATTTTTAGCCCCTAAACTTTAACAAAAATACGTGGCTCTTTTTTTTATTGCAGTATCAAGTGGTTAAGTCAAAATACACATTGAAACAAAGGGACCCATTTCAGTATGTATCGTTAGTTGTGAATGTTGTAAAATTATAAGGAAGGGGTATTTTAAACAATAGACTTACTCCGGGTTAACAAACACAGTAGGTTTTCCCAGCTCCCAGGTACTGTTAGGAAAGAATAAAGGTTTACCAGGAGTAACAAAAGAATTACTATTGTGCTGTATGTTTATCAGCAACATTGAATGACCACATTGTTTGAACCTACATGGAAAAATCCAACCACCTAAGATCTGGATATCATCTATTCTGAAGAAAAAAAAAAAAGAAAAAAAAAAAAAAGGATGATATAACAAAATAAATAAACATGAGATCATAGCAGTATTTTTCCATTTGGAAAAAAAAATCTCTTCAAATTTATCGGCAAATCGGCATAACTACATGCCTATGGCCATTTACAAACGTATTACAAGTAATTTTGGACACGTCAAGTTAAACAAACAAACAAGCATATATAATCATATATAATATATATATATATATATCCAAAATAGGAAGCAGTAATAACTACTTTTACCATACTTTTCAATGGTTGTATATTCGTGGGATATGAATTCACAGGAGTGCATGAACCCATATCCAAAAGCATTATCTTAACCCTTTCCCTCATAGAGGAAACCATGAAAAGACCTATGCGAACAACATAAAACCAGATCAGCCTGCGAGTAACTCGCAGGCTAATCAGGTTTAATGCTGTTCGCTACTCCTCAGTGGTCTGGAAATGAGGACTTTATAATTAAATTTGGTAAGGTTTAACTGTGGTTTTCTGCAGATCAGGCTTTATGTGGTATCTATTGAGTGCGTCAAAATGAGTCTATATGAGGGAAAGGGTTAAACTAGCTGTATTATATATGTGAATAGTAAATCTTTCAACGTGCAAAACGTATATATACGGTTATATATTCAACATGATAACGAATATTCCGTGAACATAATCATATCTCTTATAACCAAGGGAGCGACCTTAAAATTTATTCAACAAATTAATTTAATAAATTATTTCTTGTTTCCGTGGCAAATAGATACCAGACCTAGGATTTCGGGGGTTTAAAGGCATAATAATATGCATATACAGTAAAACTCAATACTCACTCTGTAACCGCATTGTGAGTTACCTTACACAGGTTGTCAATATATCGTGGTCTTGAAATATAAATTCTCATATAGGAAAAATGAGAAGATATGCACTTAGTTTTTAAAGCGATTCAATAGTGACAAATAATGCATATGTATTAACATTGTGTTGAATATCGAGATCGGACACCTATTCAATAGAGCATATTAAATTCGATTAGATAAAAATAGCTGCAATAGTTACCTGTCCTCCATTTTTTTTTCAAGTATTGCAATCAGTCTTCCTTTGAAATTCAGAAAATGTTTAACCCTTTCCCTCATATAGACTCATTTTGACGCACTCCATAGGCATCACATAAAGCCTGATCTGCAGATTACCACAGTTAAACCTTACCAAATTTAATTACAAAATCCTCATATCCAGACCACTGAGGAGCAGCGAACAGCATAAAACCTGATCAGCCTGTGAGTTACTCGCAGGCTGATCTGGTTTTATGCTGTTCGTATAGGTCTTTTCATGGTGTCCTCTATGAGGGAAAGGGTTAAATGGATAGCGGCTTTGGAAATTACATCTTTCTTATTAGAGATAAAAGAATGAAGCAATTCGCCTCGGGTAAGTTAATCATTACTAAGCGCTATGTATGGTAGCCTATAGAAATATTTCAGAGAAAACAAATTTTGTTTATTTCATTATGATATGCATGTATATTTCACGATTGGATTTAGAATAAAAAAAATACCAATGGCTAGATCCCCATAACACGGTCATTCATCCACATTAAAACCATACGGAATGGGTGTTTTTTTTTTTTTTTTTTTTTTTTTTTTTTTTTTTTTTTTTAAGTTCTTAACCATTCTGAAATGTTAAATGGTGTATATGTTTTTCGATTTTCTTTTCTCCTTTTATCTCTGCATGGTAAAGGTACAAATAGGTTTTAATTTGTATATAAACATTGACCAACATACATGTTGATTGACTGGGTGTTGTAAAATGTCACTCAACTACGGCATGATATCACAGTGAGGCATTCCTATATGTAAAAAAGGTCCCCAAATGACTGATATGCATGGCCTTCAGGCGCAAAATACTGATCTAACCCAGGAGAAATTAGCATGATTTGTATATTGAGAATTTGTTTCCCAATCGACGTATAAAAATAGATGAATAGAAATTTATATTTCCTTATTATTAGTAAAAAATGTGTATTTTAACATTGCTTTTCAACATTTTTTTAAACACGTACTATCTGTAACATCCAAACATGGGACTTGCTTCAAAATTTGTATTATTTTATTGTTTGATAAAACTATATATAAAATATTAATTTTCAATTATTAGTAAGTGAAGCAAATTTTACTTTCTTTTACCTGACTAAATCTAATATGAGTGATACAGGAATGATGTGAAAGTGAAATTAAAGAGATGAAAAAAAATTGAATCTACTGGGTTTAGAACCCACAACCTTCAGTTTCAAAGCAGATTGTAGCAATTTTAGCCTATTTATGGAATTCGAAGTGATTTGAATACCGATGGAAGCTTTTTTTTCTCACTTTTCTTCCGCTTCTTTTATACATGTATAATGACCCCCTGTAGTTGATACTGTTTACATGTATAATGATCCCCCTGTAGTTGATACTGTTTACATGTATAATGACCCCCTGTAGTTGATACTGTTTACATGTATAATGACCCCCTGTAGTTGATACTGTTTACATGTATAATGATCCCCCTGTAGTTGATACTGTTTACATGGTGTATTTGATATTCACCGATTCCGGTTGGCGTGTGATTAGAGCGACCGCCCCGAAATCGGATGGGGTTGGGTCGTTGGTTCGATCCCCGGACGCGATATACGAAAGTCATAAAAATGTATTGGTATAGCTCCCTTTCTTGGTGCTCAGCATATAAGGGTACATCCAGGAATGGCTGTAAATGTAACTGCGGCAACGCTTTGTCTCAATTAGACATGCATAGTCTCTAAATGACTGAAATTCTGTCGACGGGATGTCAAACCCTATAAATATACAAACACACTTTAATATCAATTTATATAAAATGGAGTGGTCTTCCTCCACTTATAATTAGCTGGGCGTCACTATATTGCTAAAATGCTGCCTCAGCGAAGGTTTCCTCTGTATACTGCTGATGTAAGGATTTCTGAATTTCTTTGATCTGTATAAGACCACTTTTTTTTTTCAAAATTAAAAATTTCCAGTGAATCGAGGCTTTTTTAGTAGCTCACCTGAGCGAAGGTCATGGAGAGCCTTTGTGGTACTTGAATGTCCGACGTGCGTCGTGCGTCTACAATTTTAGTATCTCCATTTCATAAACAATCATCTTCAAACTTTATGACAATGTTTATGACCATTATATCTCGATCAAGTTCGATTATGACTGATATCGGCTAATTAGAAGCTATGCCCTTTTAATATAGATTAATCTGTATATTAAGCCAGATTTCACTTCGTTTAACCTCTTGCGTCTTCATCTCTTAAACAATTACCTTTAAGCTTCATGAAAATATTTTTAGTCACAATCTCTCGGTCAGTTCGATTATGGCTACTATCGGCCTAGTAGGTCAGGAGTTATGTAATATAAAAAATGCCAGACTTCATTGTGTTTACACTCTAGCATCTTCATTTCTGAAGCAATCATCCTCAGACTTCATGACAATGTTTTAAAGCCATAAGGTCTCGATCAAGTTCAATAATATATGATATTGACTTATTAGGTGTGGAGCTATGGACCTTGAATTATTAAAGTGCCAGATTTTTACTTTGTTTACACTGGCATCTGCAATTATTAAGCATTCATCATTTTTACTTATACACTATGATAATGGCAACAATATCTCAGTTGAGTTTCTCAGGTGAAAGATTTAAGGGTCATTTTGGCCCTCTTGTTTGTAAAAATAAAGTTTGCACCCGAGGCACTCTTTATAATGCAACATAACTAGATTTATTCATGCCTATCGTGCCCCAGAGTAATTCTTTTTCAATTAGATCAACAATTGCAAAAGTTCAGCATTGTTTACATAACAAATACAATGTCTTCTTTTTAATTATCGATCGTACACTGGGTATATAGAAATGCTTAGATATCGACGTTTGATAATATTTGCAATAAAAAAAAAAACCAAAAAAAAAACCTATTCAATAAGTTACAAATGGTTTTGATACATATTTTGCCCGATGCAAACGACTTAAATCTCGTGAAAATTAGTCACAATATGTTGTGTTGTGGATGACTGAAAATCATTACAAAAGCGGAATGGACGATAACATTTTACAGACTTTTTTTTTAAATTTACATTCTACACTTGTATCTAATATACATATACTTTATTTAAAATGTCAGTGCAAATCTATGTGTTTAAAAATGAGTATCAATGTATCAAACAATGTCATTTTATTTTATTTCATCGAAATAATTTATCTTTAAAAATTTGCAACACACACACACACACACACACACACACACACACACACACACACACTAATTTAAGGGGCAACTTAAGCGGTTCTATTATCGAGTCAAGTTCAGCAGTATAGACCGGAAGTTCTGGTCTAAATAGTGAGGTTGGTCTTATATTGAGGTTGTCTTTAGTTGAGTTGGGTCTTCTACTGAGGTGTTCTTTAATGAGTTGGTACTTATATAGAGGTGGTCTTTTGTTGAGGTTTTACTGTATTGTCTCTCTGCTGTTATAAACATGATGTAAACGACACCTACAATACGATGGTAGTGCTAATAATGAGGTGGTCTTTATATGAGGCTTTACGGTGTTGATATGGACACCATCCCCCCTCCTTCAAACATAATATCACTTCTCATTGTCACGTATTAAGTATTAAGACTTGCAGCAGTTTCTTTGCTTCGTTTAAAATATACACCTTCAAATAAATCATTTTACTTCATTGGTCGTTTGCAGATGCTCTATAATTATGTTCACTGTCTTCTTTGAGATGAGTCTTTAGCGTGTTTTGATTGGTTCAAATATTTCGCCAAATCACAAAGCGACCAATGAAATTACTGTGATGGATATAACTAATAATCACAAAATATTTATATTATTGGGATCTGAGATTGTGGTGTGTGCCATGAAGCACGTTTTGAATAGCAGGTTATCACCAACTAAGGTCTATTGGCCGGGACTCAATCGGGTAAAAAAAAAGGGAATGTTTGGTGGCGATTCTGGACGATAATCGGGCCGATCAAAAAGATTGATCCATCGGAGACAACCTGGTCCAGATCGGGCCGACTGGAAAAACATTCCTTAGTGAAATGGCCACATAAAGTACCTATGAGCAAAGTTTTAGAAAAATCTGCCCGGCTAGAAAAAAAAATCGCTGATACACAATTCTTTGGACACACAACACTCAAACATTCATTTCTTTTGCAAGCAATTGCATGGTAAAATTTAGAAGTCATAAGAAGCCCGTTTAACCTCTGTAAATATTTTTTTAAGGCTATCACTAAAGTTCGTGTAGTTTAGCGTGTGCTTCATATTCCAAATGACTTGTAAACGTCAAAGTTCAAGGTAGCACTTTGAACACACTCTAGTGCATATTTACACAGTCATGTTTAGTCCGTATCGAATTGCAATATTCTCTTCTTTTCTCACTGTGTTCTCAAAGTTCACGTTATTTGTTTAGCCACTGAACTTATTCGATTTAAAAGTAGACCAAACGTAACAGTGTGTGTGTGTTTCCTTTTTTTTTTTAAAATTTCAGAATTGAACTATATATATTTTATACCTTAATTTATGAAAACCATAATGCTGTAAATAAAAATATAAATAATTCACTCGGTTAAAATAATGTACAGTATGACGTAATGTGTGAGTAAAGTGTAATGAAATAAACGGACACTTTACGTATATCGCAGTCTAGAAAACGTTTTAGAATAGAACTTCGTGCTACCGTACATCGCAGAATAATGCACGTTGTTGCGTTCAGATACTTTTTAATTAATCACTCAGGCCTGTGGCATACGTGATTAGATTACTGCGCATCTGAACTTAACAGTGTGCATTATTCTGCGATATAGCACTCTAAACGAATCTAATATTGATAGCCTAATGACGCTCGGCTAATTTCGACACACTACGTGACATTCGGCGATAATCGGTAATGTTCGTATTCAATGTCGGAGGCATATAAATATCGTAATCGGTACGAAAACCGACATAACCAAGTTTACCTGACGTTTTTCCCTCTTCAGTATAAATCAACAGATGAATAGCCTTCCATTTGCTTAAATGTATTTGGGGGATAAATATATATCTATATCATATAATGTCGTTTGGCGTTTTTTTTCGTGAAAATACATGTTTATGTTACTTTTAGAGGTCGTACTCACGAACTATCCTAGGTTTCTTAACTTTGGGAAAACATATAAATCTTACATTTTCTGTTATATTTGTATGTTGGGTTAAACGTCCAGCAGACAATAATTCAGTCATTTGAAGACTATGTCTACTTGAGACAGATATACTGCTGCCACACTGCAATACCTGTATCACGCCGTAGATTTGTGGCATGATACCACACTCAGTCACATTATTCTGACACCGGGCCAACCAGTCCTGGAACTATCCTTATAATTCTGAGTGCCAAGCAAGGGAAATATAACAGCACCATTCTTAAGACTTACGATGTCGCGGCCGGGTATCGAACCTACCACCTCCCGATTCCGGGGCGGACGTTTTAACCACTCGGCTACCGGGACCGCTTTCTGTATTTATAAAAATATATGTATACGGTTTTTAATATATACGTGCATGTAAAAAGTGTAAAAAGATTTGATTTCAAATTGAACACGGGACCAACCAGTTGTATTTTCAAACTCTGATGAAGTTGGCATATTAAAAATGACTTGCAAAGTATTATTATATTTAATGTAAAATTTATTCTTTTACGGCGGTTTGAGAAGCAATTACGATCTTAATAGTCAAAACCGAGGGTTGCTGGGTTGGACCAGTAATTGGTGCTTTGGGATGCCATGTTAACCTGTGCCTCAAACGGGTTTCAAACCAACAACCTTTGGATCAGCAGTCATGTACGTGACCACCAGAGCACAGAGATACATATCAGCCACCGTAATATCACACTGATACTCATCTGTTTGTTTCAGGTTACGGGTCCCTTCAGCCCAGGTCCTCAGTCGGAAACCATCGACTCATTGTGTTTGTCATGCTGGCGTTCGTCGTGGTCGTCATCTCGCTTAACGTGAACAACTCCGGTAACTCCATGAATGCCGTGGACGCCTACGGATACTACCCGGCTTTGGCGTTATGGCTCATTTCTTTGATTCCCTACTTGTCGTTGCCCGCTGCATTAATGAACTGTGCCGGCTATATGCTCTACAATCCATTCTTGAAGCCCAAACTACGCCCTAATGCTCTGTCAAATGCGCCATTTCTGTGTTTTAGAACCGTGACAAGGGGAGACTATGCTGAATTAACCGTCAAAAACGCAATAGCAAACAAACTGAAGTGCCTAAAATTTGGCTTGGAGAAATTTATCATTGAAATTGCTACTGATAAACCAGTGAATGCTCCAAAGAATGACGATTTCATAAAGGAGACAGTTGTTCCATCTAGTTATGAGTCTAAGGAAAAAACTCTGTTCAAAGCTCGCGCTCTGAACTACTGCACAGAACCTTTCGTAGATACTTTTTCTGACGATATATGGATAGTTCATCTAGATGAAGAGACTCTTATTTCGGATGAGTCTTTGACAGGGATTTTGAATTTCGTAGACATGGATGATGCTGACATTGGCCAGGGTCCAATCAATTATCTGGGTGATGATGATGTACAAAACTGGATCACAACTCTGGCGGACTGCGTTCGTCTGGCAATGGATTATGGCTTATTCCGTTTCCAGTTTTCATCGATGCATGTTCCTTTGTTCGGTTTCAAGGGCTCGTATATTGTGATTAAAAATAAAGTAGAGAAAGATGTTGGGCTTGACCTAGGGCCCAAGGGAAGCATCGCGGAGGACTGCTACTTCGCCTTAAAAGCTTGGGCAAAAGGATATAAATTCGAATTCATTCCTGGAGAAATGAATGAAAAAAGTCCGTTCACTGTAATGGACTACATACAACAAAGAAAGCGTTGGTTTGTTGGGCAAATGTTCACCGTGCAGTCAGCAAAAGTCCCTTTATTTTACAAGTCTGGTATTATCCTCTCTCTAACGTGTTGCCTTCTAATGCCAATCAGTTTGTCAAATGTTGGGTTGAACTATATATACCCATTCCACAAACCGATGTTTTTTCATATATTGACTGGTTTTATAGGTGGCACCTTTGCCTTTTTATACGCGTTTGGTGCATTTAAGGCCACGTCCTGCAGAACGTGGTCTTACAGGAAAAGGATAATTATATCAATGTTGAATTGTACAACTATTATACCCCTTGCGGCTACGCTAGAAAGTATTGCGGCTATCTGGGGAGTCTTGACCCTAAACTCAGTAGAGTTCTTCATTGTGAAAAAAGATACTTCAGAAAAGAAAAGGAACCACGGCTACTCTAAGTTTCTTTGACGTATGGGACAATTTAGCAAAACTTTCAAACATAGTTTAATGCTTTAATAGTCATAAAAAGAACTTTTACGAATATATCTAAACGTTCAATGAATAATAAATGGCGTTGACAATTTTGTACTGTGAAACAACATAAATTGATATTGCATCAATAATCATTCAGATATTCAAATTCAAATAGGCGCAAAGTACCAGGAACCGTTGAGGGAGGTGAGGAATTGTTTCCCACTTGACGTAAAATAAGTAAGTTTGAACTAAACTTAATAAATTTTGCAAATTTTGAAACCAATGCATGTGTTAGCCAGTCTCTGCATTCGGTCATTTATGGAAATTATTTACAGAGAATTTCTAGCGGTTAGGTCAAGTAATCTTTTGTGCTGTATGATAAATAACCAAGGCGAAAAATATGTTAAGCTTAGTTTAGAATTGTTTTGTTTTTAGTTTATTTATGAATCTAATATCAAAACTTGGATTATATGTGACTTGATTTTGAATCCTCAAATTCAAAATTGCTTCATATTTATTCATCATATTCTCCTTTAATACATTTCTTTTCAAACGGATTGTTTCCATGGTAATATTTTTATTACAAATCATCTCGGCCAACTTCGGAACTATTTCATTGACCTTTTGAATCATTTTTTTTTACTTATATTTATTTGTTTATTTTTTGAAAATTAAGCAAGTGAAGTTTCTTGGACATGAATCTAAATCAGTTTGGTAAAATATGACATTTATACATATATTCTAAGCGACTTTGAATAAATGTGTTTGAGAGACTCGTAAAATAGCGGGATAAAAATGTGACTTTTGCTTAAAGGCTCACTGTCGCTCAGTGACCTAGGCGCCGAGTGAGCCTACATCCTCTAACTCAAGTTTGGCAAAAAAAAAAAAAGTTGCATGTTTCCACTAACATCTCCGAAAAATATAGGATCGGTAAGTCGGTTAAACTTTTTTTTGTTAATTTTAACTATTTTCCATGTTTACCTTATTTGTTTTTAGAGGAATTGTCGAAAAACAGCGTTTTGCAATGAATGCTACGAAAACAAAAGTTTAGGTCGGTACAAAAAATAGGGTTAGTGGAAACAAGTGATTTTGTTTTATTACGCCTTACGAATTTCCTGGTCTCGTCACTGTCATCGACTTATTAACAATAAAGTTTGAAACTTCCGTGAATTTAATGGTTTAGAAGCTCAATAAAGTACTAATTATTTGCCTTATTTCATGGAAAGTCATAAAAATTGGTCAAATTCAGCAAAACACATTGCGTCCAAGTCAAAAGAAAATCCGTTCCTTTAGATAATATTTGTGTATTTATTTATTTTTGTAAAACCATCTATGACACTTTGCCATTGTCATTGCCTGATGTTGTGACTGCTGAATAGCCGTGTTATTTTTTCTGTTATATGGTTATAAGCTTCTTGTACATAGCAAACTACAGCAATCATGTTAATTAAAGTTTTATTTGTCTCCAGTATTAATGATAGGGATTTGAATGGTTTACATAAAGTTCTAAAATACATAAGAAAGGATGATTAACTGTGCAGTTTATTGTATCCTTCAAAACTTGTCTTGCCAAGTGTGACGATAAGGTGTACCATTCATTATCAATTCTTACACATGGGAGCCCCTGTAACTCGTGTTTGTATTAACCCTTTCCTTCATAGAGGACACCATGAAAAGACCTATGCGAACAGCATAAAACCAGATCAGCCTGCGAGTAACTCGCAGGCTGATCAGGTTTTATGCTGTTCGCTGCTCCTCAGTGGTCTGGAAATGAGGACTTTATAATTAAATTTGGTAAGGTTTAACTGTGGTTTTCTGCAGATCAGGCTTTATGTGGTACCTATTGAGTGCGTCAAAATGAGTCTATATGAGGGAAAAGGTTAAAGCTTTATTTGTATCAAACTTAACGAAATCCCTTTATTTTGTCATCTTACTATGCGTACCACTGCCCATGCTAAATATTGAAATACTGCGTATAAAACATTTAAATTAAGATTCTTTTTAAATCGCACTGAAAACTCTATGCAATTCAATTTCAATACTTTATTAGGCAAATCATGGACAAGTTCATCATCTTACAGCCATTTACATTCATACATCACACTGAAATGAGAAGAGCATGGGAAAATATATCAAATTTATATGTTTTCAATAATAACTTCAAAAATTGAAATTTTGAGTAGATAACTAGGCAGATGCTATGCTGATTTAACCCTTTCCCTCCTAGAGGACACCATGAAAAGACCTATGCGAACAGCATAAAACCAGATCAGCCTGCGAGTAACTCGCAAATTATAAATATTTATCATTTTTGTATGTTCTGTTTTGAAAATCATTTAGGAGCCCACGTGGTCGAGTGGTTAAAGTCGTTGACTTATTGCAATGGCGTAAGTAAACAATGCAATACAAAATCTTAACAATATAACATCATAACAATATCATACCATTATAACACCTGAACTGTAAGCGGGGCGCTCGCATTTTGATTTGCATGAGTATTGACTTTTGCATCAAAGGGCTTAGCCCGTCGCTCAAGAACTATATAGATCATTCCATGATATGATCACCCTTATTTGTTCATTTATATATACATTTATTTTTTATTGATGTATAAATGACGTATAAATTGAAACCTTTAAATCTGAATGGAACAGTATGTACATGCTATTTTTTTTATATTTTTTAAAGATTTTATGCTATGGACGAATTCAATTAAAAAGAATTATCGTGCAATTCGAGTTTTTTTTTTGTTTTCTGAGAGAGAGAGAGAGAGAGAGAGAGAGAGAGATGTTTTCTTTTCGATGATGTGAACTACTTATATATTTTTAAAATATAATAGGTTTTTTTTAAAGTGAATTTTAAGTACCGAGTGATAAAAACACATACAGGTGACTGTATTCATAAGATATTTCTTAGATCTCGTAAAATTTTACAAACCCTTCATACATTTTCTGAAACATTGAATAATGATGTCAAATAACATGTTTACCAGAACAAGGATTAAATATCTACAATTACTATTGACCTATCAACATTTAGGAATTGTAGAACAGAAAAAAATTCTTTATAAATACCCCATATATTTCTACGGCACGAACTTGCCTCGAGGCAGCAAACCAAAAGAACTGAAGTGATGGAATCACAGAGAACGTATGTGTAGTATTCTACGGAATGCCGGTTCTGTCTTAAGTAGTCATCTAAACTTATTATCATTACGTTTATTTGTTATTACAATATGTACCAATATGTACACACACAACATATAATGGAAATCGCACAGATAATAAATGCGTTTCCACTACATGTAAAGATAACACGCAATAATGAATTTAGATCACAACTTAAGCCATAGAATCCCATGGCTATGTAGCAAAGGAGAACTCAACAGCACATAATATTTATAAAAAAAAACACTTTTTTTTTTTAGAAAATAGACAAAGAAATAAGTTATTATCAAGATAGAGGTACGGTTTGTGCATTTGTTTAGCAATATAAAACATAAAGAACAGTGACCATTTCCACTGCATTATACAAACTTAAAGTAAGAATCACAAAAAATAAAACTATATAACATCTGTGAATTTACGCACACGAAGATTTGGTCTTAGTCTGACATAGTCTCTACGAATTTCGTATTTGCACAATACAATAATTAGAATGGTGACCCATTCCATTACGTCTCACAAATTCATCACTTTGATTAGTGAAGTAAGCATAATATATATACATTACTTAACATATACGGATATTCTTTCCGTAAGAGGTTTAGTTGAACGACTCTTGATCGCTAGAAGTTTTAAGGGTCGTTTCTTTCTTTGCTGTGTAGACAAGCGTCTATACCAGTCACAATATTTCTACAACGTTCTTAACTGTTCAGCCTGACTTAGATCTGATACATGCATGTATTTATTAAAAACCGTTTATAGTTTATATATGGTTTATATATACAGAAACCGGTCCCATGGCCGAGTGGTTAGAACGTCAGCCCCGGAATCGGGAGGTCGTGGTTTCGATCCCAGGCAGCGACATACTAATATCGTAGAAATTGTACTGGTATAGCTCCCTTGTTTGGCGGCCAGCATATAAGGGTAGATCCAGGACTGGTTGGCCCCGTGTCAGGGAAATGTAACTTGGTATGGTATCATGTCACATATCTACGACGTGATACTGCAGCGTGGCAGCACTATATCTGTCTCAAGTAGATATCGTCGAAATACTGTCGGTGGGACGTTAAACCCAACAAACAAAAAAACCCCAAAAAAACAGAAAGTAATTCATCACCATACAAATGTCTAAACAATGCCAAACATTTTTTTCTCGTAGTAATTAATTAGATAAATATAGGTTTTAAAATATATTTTTGAACAGTGACAATATTGATGTTAAAATATTTCCTCGGGTGTTAAACAAAAGGTCATAGACTGTTTCATACAAGAATGGTTTAGTTCTGTAGAACGCAGTGCTGTCTTAGAAGAATACAAATTATTTATAAATTATTTTGCTATGAACCATACTTAGATATATTATCTTTTGAGTGTCGCTATCATCTGACTTGACTACGAATTTCATTACATTCTTTAAGAATTCAGACAGGTCGTTTTGGTAATAATGCCGTGCCAAGAAACGAACGTTAGTGTACTTACTGAGACAAAAGAGATATTGAAGATATACAGTGGAACCTCACTATTAAGGCCACGAATGGGACCGGCCACGAGTGGCCTTAATTTGAAATTTGGCCTTAATAGTAAGGTTTCACAAAGTCAAAAGGGATTATGTCCCTTTGACACATCAACCCTACACTTGTGTGTTATGTGTGTGTTACGTGAGTTTTGTGTAATCAATTGATTATTCAAATAACTCATTAAATAAGCCATTTTAATATTTTTTTTATCTTTATTTAAATACAACAAAAGAAATATAAAATAAATACAATAAAAATAACATGCAACAACACAAAAGCTGCAAAAGAAATCATATCATACATGTACATGTTTGCCCATTATCTCAGTAGGAATATTGACTAAATGTAGCTCAGATGTCCGTAATACTTTAATTATAGTATTAATTACCATCAGTTTGATTTCGATGTTGATAATGACGATGCATTGAAAACATAGCGTTATCAAACGCCCTTTGCTAAATTTATTGGACAAAAAGATACAAACATCATACACACCGCTTTTGATAAAGGGATTCATTAACGTCCCATTTTTCGAAACAAACTAACACCTGGACCTGTTGTCAGTTTGTTCTTTGTGTACTGCTAACAAAACAAAAGAAAGTGTCAAAATGTCAGGCGCGTGAAACACACAGACTAGTTTGCAAAATACTGAGACTGGTTAACATAACTTACGACGGTATTTCACGTAACCAGTCAGATAAAAAATCGAAAGTGTTATCGCTCTTGGACAGGTGCCCGCTTTAGCTAGGTTCATTTTGCACTGTAAACACCGATCGGGACCGAAAATGGTGCCCGCATTTCGCAATAGCCAGGTGCCCACATTATTGAGTTTTGCGGGCAAATAAACATATAGCAAAGCGATCCGGACCGCGAAATTTGCCCGTAATTAGAAGTTGCCCGTATTATTGAGGTGCCCGCTAAGTGAGTTTCTACTGTATACCATTTTCTATTTATATGTCCACTATATAACTACATTCGTGGTAGGTTTATTAATCCTCGTTTTTACAGAAGACCTTCTGTTCACAAATTAAATTACTCTTATCTTCGCATGAAAAAACAACATTGAATAATTTGTCATTTTTTGTTAAAAAGGCATTTGCTATTAGAATCAATTATATTAACAATGTCAGTATTCTGTCATGATATGATAGTTGTTTAATGTAGTTATGTACTACTCTCCTATTTATATTCATGTTAATATTAACATATATATATGCATAACTTTGTTCTCTCTCTCTCTCTTTGTGTTCACTCAGTCCACGTGTCACTGTTATTAAATTTACTGTGTATTGTATATAGCAAATGACGATGTACCTTGTACTGCACAAGTCGTAATATATATATATGTTCTGTTAAAAAAAAGTAATCTAAATATAGGTAAAAGCCCTTGCACATTGTTACTTCAAAGTACACGCCTGCAAATTAAACACTCAAGCCTGCCATCCAATCATCGAAGCTCTTTAACTTTACAATTTAAATGATTATATGATACTGACTACATTCAATTTTAAAGTTTCAATGGCCATAACGGCCCGTTATAATAATTGCCTCTATGTGTACAGTATAGCGCTTCTGAAAAGAAAAAAAAAAGGCCAGCGCCGGACATCCACGTTTAAATTCAGGCCATTACTTTCAATTTATCAACTGGGGGGTTTTCAACTAGCAAGTCGACGTTTTTACGCGTTTGGCATTAACATACACGCATTTTAAGGCATGCGCGCCCAATACAGTCGTTAGGCCGTTTATTTTCACCCTGACTATTTGTGAAACACACAGTAATGAAGTGGAATAAAATAAGGGTTTTCATTGGTTATGATATACTTTGGTAAATTCCCATCGGTCATTGTAAAAAAAGTCAAAAGAAAAGAAAGGAGTTGCGGAAATGAGTTCTTTAGATCTGTTTGTTTTAAAAATAGAAGTTTTCTTCCCCTGCCCCGAATAGTAAGACACTGCACCTTTTTAAGGTAAACTGAAAGAGTAGAACGCTAAAAAATAGGAAACACATAGATTTCGGAATTGAATGTTCGAACCTGACAGATCCTATATTCAACAAAAACGTAACATCCAGTTTCGTCGTGTACCCCGCGAAACGAAGTATAACGCGCAGATGTTTATGTTAGAAAAATGCTCATTACTAGGTGTTTATAGAGTATTTAAAACATCCTTAGAATATGAGGAATACTTGGATATATTGCCTAGATCGCTTAGATCATACTTATCAAAACTTCGTTCATCAGTTCTCCCTTTACGCTAGTCCTATATAATATGCCGTCGCTTTGTGATATTTTCTTTCTTTGGCGAAGCTATCACAAAGCGACGATATATTCATAGGACTATCTTAACGCATTCAGACAGGTAGAAACAATAGGCCCAAAATTCCGCGCGAAGAACGGCATTGTATTTGTTGCAATCAATTTGATGTCGAAGACGAGTTTCATTTTGTTTGTGTATGTACATGTACACTTTTTCAGGTATTAGAAAAAAATACTTTAAAAATATTTTATTACAAAACCATCTGTGATTAAATACTGTATTTTTTTTAAAATCAAATAATAAGCATATACTGTCAAACTTGACAAGATATATTAAAGAAGCTATGATTCTTAGAAATTCAATAATAAATGATATATTTTAGTTCATCCTCCTTTAAAGGAACATTGTTTGAAATGTTTTGTTTTCTATTCTGTTACTTTGAACTCGTTATTTTACGTAAAAACATCATAAATATAATTTACTTTTCTGTATAACCAATAACTAGATACACATCTACATTCCTAGATTGAAAGTATTTATTTTGTTTGATCTGTGGTATTTCAAAGAGCTGCACTGACACAGGAAACAAACAACAAAATCTATTACATGTTAAACCATTCAGACACTAATCATCAAGCTGGTTACCACGACCGAGTATCTCTTTTAAAGATATTTCTTGTTTTTACTACATTGCATATAGACAAAGAATGAAAATTAAACTAGAGGAGAGATTTTCTCAAACTTTGCATGATTATAAAAAATAACACTAGAAACAAATTTATGGGAAATTTGGGGGGGGGGGGGGTCACCATTCTTCTTCTTTTTGAATTATCTGCCCCTGAAAGTGAGTTTTTGTCATTTTCAAGGGCAGATAACTCAAAATCAAGTCTATCGATACCTATTTTCTTTCACATTATTGTTTATTGTTTGTTGTTTCATTTCTAGACATTCAGCAAAGTTTAAAACAATTATATTCGATAGATTTTTCTCTATGCTTCAGCAAATAAACATACCGCGTTTTTCTTGAAAAAAAAAATTCCCGTATGCAACTATAAAATCTGTTGCATAGAACTTCTAAAACATTTACACATTGACAGGGAATATAGTACCAAACATATAATATTAAATGAGATGTTGCTAGCTCATAATATTGAGTTATCTGCCCTTGAAAATAAAAAACAGAAAAAACTCTTTTTTTCCCATAAATTTGTTTCTATTGTAATTCTCTATTATCATGAAAAGTTTAAGAAAATTCTAATGGCTAGTTTTAATTTTCCTTCTTTGTCTTATAGTTAAAACTGTATTGGGCGCGTATCCTTTAAGACACAACTCTAAATGTATTTTACGTTTTGGATACTCTCCATGTGGAGGTAAGGAAATGAGTTCTGGTAGTAGGCTATTATCCCCTGACACCAGCTCTATATTGTCTTTATCGGTTTCGATTGCAATCTTTGCTTTATTTGTCTAGTCTGTTTTCCAATCTGCAATGTATCGCTTTCCCAGGCAGTGTGTTCCATATGACTGAATGAGTACTTTCTATTGTCAAGGTGTGATCTATGTTTAAATTACTTTTTAGAATTCTACGACGTTACGCACGGTGTTGCGTCTTTTTTGTTATACAGCCGGGCAGTTACAGTAATTGGTATTTTTTCTTCAATATATTAACGAATGTTTTATATTTTACCACACAGTAAATAGTTAAAGATGTGCTTAAGGTAAAAAGTTACAGAAAAAAAAGCAGTATTTCCATTTATTTTAAAAAAAACGCTAAATTTATTTCATGATAAAACGATTTTTTGACATGTAATTTGTAACACACAACCTTTTCGTCGCTCGATTTGACTATTATATAAAAGAAAACTTAGGAATTTGCGGGATATTAATAAATAGTAGTTAACGTCATTCATTGAGAAAGACGTCTACGTAATTTCGTTAATGTACGTGCAAATGTTCATTCAATATGGCGGTTTCACTGATGTAGGTACCTTGAAAAAATATCGTAATTTATTATTTATTTTATTATTTGCATTACAACAAATAAGAAAATGTAAGTGTTCCTGATAGTATTTATCGTTTGAAATCTTATAACCTCTATCATATCTCCCCTACTTCCCCTGTAGCTTAAAGTCGGAAGTCGTTTCTCACGTTCTGATCAAGATCTGACACTTTTCTCACGTTCTGATCAAGATCTGACACGTTTCTTACGTTCTGTCCAGGCTATCAACGGATGAAACGAGGACGCCGGGCACATTTGGGACACGTTTGTGCCCACCGTATAAATCAGTCTCAATAGCGCTGAAAGAACAGGGTTTTTAATGTTGTGATAATTCATTAATTTTGTATGTTAAAGTTGATTTATAAAGGAAGATCAAAGTTTCAAGCGATGCCAATAAACCCAATGTCATAATCCCGTTTTGACTTTCATAAACACGATTGTACAATAAGTGTATCGTCCCTATTACTTTCTTTCCTATAATTAATTAAGTTTAATGTAATTTAATAAAAAAGAAGCAAATAAAAATACACCAAACGCTCAATTATAGATATGGCCATATATAAAAATACTAAGTACAAGTATAGCCCATGAATGCTTATATAAAAGAGCCTAACAGTATGAAGGTAATACTTCATTACTGCAATGTACCAACTTAAAGGAAGTCAAAAATATCAGTTATGCACCAATTAATGGAAAAAGACTTTGGCAAGCATAAAATATGAGAGTTTTGACAAATTGCCAATGCCCTTGGGTGGGTTTTAGACTCATAATTAAAGAAATATGTTTAATTCACATAGGCCAGCCCGCCAATCTCCACTGGCAAAACATTGCTAGGTGCTTTACTTTTATTCTTTTATTTATTACATTTTATTTATTTAATAATCTTTTACAGATATAGGTGAAATTATTCAGTTAGATTCGAAACCGCGGCCTGACCTTGCAACGCGCAGCAAATAATTACTGCGATAGAGATACATGAATGAATGTTATTGAATATACAAGATGTTAATATTTCAAATATGTGATATTGATGTTATTACAAGAATGTGTATGATAGTTATTTACAAATGAATGTGTATATTGATAGTTATTTACAAATGAATGTGTATATTGATAGTTATTTACAAATGAATGTGTATATTGATAGTTATTTACAAATGAATGTGTATATTGATAGTTATTTACAAATGAATGTTTATATTGATAGTTATTTACAAATGAATGTGTATATTGATAGTATTACAATGAATTGTTATTGTATTATTACAAAGATGTGTTTATTGATATTATTACAATGAGTTATTAAGTTATACAAATGTTGTTTATGGTTTACAAATGAATGATTACAGCTTCATATAAATTTATCTCCTAATTAATTGCAATTGACTCGTTTGCACATTTTCTTGTTATTTTAGTTTATTGAACATGTTATTTCCAGTATAAATTCTTTGCGCATTTCAATTCAGTTTCGACTTCCATAATGCAACCGTATTTAAATACAAGAATATATACCAGTAGGAGATAGAAAGAAAACAAAATTAAGAACTATATCTCCGCGGAGAAACTTCGATGTATAAATGTGTGCTACCATAGAACAAAGTTGTTAAAAAAAGACTCCAAAGTCAAACCAATCAATGTATCCTGAGATATCACGAATGCTTCTGGGCCTTCCACGGACCACCTTAAAGTTTTGTTACGGCCTATAACGTTCTGTTTCATCCCATTTTACTACGACCTTCTAGGTATCTCATCCGCACCGTGACTGCCGTGGCAGTTTAAAAATCTGGCATTCACAGGCGATCACGGCAGCTTGCCCATCCAGTTCCCCCACGTTCTCTCTGAACCACACTCACTCAGCCCCTCACCACGTGGGTTCGAATCCCGGTAGGGTCATTCGGATTTTCATGTGAGGAAGCCTTCCAGCTGGCTTGCGGTAGGTCGGTGGTTCCACCCGAATGCCTCCGTGCATTCGGGGTCTTCCTCCACCTGTAATTAGCTGGACGTCACTATATGACTGAAATATGAAACTGAAATACTGTCGAAGCGACAGTAAACTCAAATAGTCAAGTCAATCTCTGGACCATCCCGTTTGGCCATGGCGGCTGGGAACGTGGTTGCCGTGGCCGCCGGGTACATAGGTAAACGTAATTTAAGAGATATGCGGTATTACGATATTTATCGGTACATTGTTGGGGCAAAACCGTTATTTTACTTGCTTTATATATTTTTAATGTTATTCATTTTTTTCTACAAGGCGCCCCCTAGCGGAAAAAAGGATACTGAATTGAATTTAAAATTTGTACAGATCAAGTGATAATTTGTTCAAAATTGAATGAATTTAGCCTTTCGAATCAATCTGAAATTGTTTGCCCTTTGTAGAGGCGGAAGCCTAACAAAAATGGGATTCACGTAAATCCTCATTTTGTAAATAACTTTCTTATACGAAGTTATCATTAAAAAAAAGTACGGTTGGAAGGCATTTAAAAAAAAAAACAAATTTTATAATCCACTTTTAGGTATCTACTTTCATTGAATAGCTTCAAGAAAATAAGGCTTTAAACCTCTATATTCTAGTGATCCCATTAGAACTGGCTACACCATATCTCCTTTGTTTTAAGCATATATAACATAAGGGTACCGTCGCTGCGACTGTATATATGTCATATATGGAAACCTCCAGCTAATATTGAGCCTCAGATTTACCACATATCCTTACGTGAAATATTCTAGTGATCCCATTAGAACTGGCTACACCATATCTCAGTCATTTTGTTCGCACATATATAAAACATGCTATGATTTTATGCTGTATTGCAGAGGGGAAAATTCAGAAAATATCGTTGTTTCACAAGCAAAATTCTTCGGGACCCTTATTCACATACCTCTTGAGTCAATAATTTATACATAAACTCTAGAAGTCCAATTTTCAAAGTGACGTTTAACTAAATTTAGATATTTTATTAACTATTACTGTATTTCTACAAATATAAAGGGAGTTACTATTAGATATTTATGGAATATTATTCATGTAAATAGTACAACACACATACTTTAGAATACTTTATGAAAAATGACACGTGATTGCACGTATGCATACTTTACTATGTTGCCTTATTGTATTTCTTTTCGACGGTTTCAAATAACCAATGTATAGTGCTATTACTATGCCAGCTATTAAGACCCAGGTTCTAACTACCAAATGATAAATTACAGATGTAATGTACACGCAGATAGCCTTTTCGCAATTATTTTGAGTAGTCTATAGTGCTAAATGCTTTGTGCTTTCTCCCAGATAAGAAGTGCAAGAGTAAATGATTGTAAAATTCGTAGATTGTATATTTTGTAATTGTTTGCAGTTCTTAAAATTGCGAAGAGTTAAAACCATACGTTATTTACAAGTATAATAACACTAGTCAAAAACAAGTTGCTACTAAGCACAAAACAGTAAGCATTATTAGAAGCTGGGAACAAAATGAAATTACATTTTGCTAGGGCCATTCTTAATGAAGGGAGATCACTATAACACTATCTGTGCAGAATGTAGGACGAAGCGTACCATTGCACATGCGTACCAAGATGAACCGAACCGTAGCAGTTTATATAGAACGAAACCTTCCACCAACAGGTCATAAAGGATAAGTGTCCAGAAAGAAAATTTATTGTGATACGACTGATTATTAATTTAGGTGCATATAAGTATACTTAATGTGAACTCACAATTCCAAGAAATGTAAGATTTGGAACCAACTATAAGAAAAAAAGCTATTGTTCTACGATGCACAGTTTTTCTTGTTCACTCACCTCAAAGTCCGTACATTTATTTTGTTTAATTCATTTTCATATTCACCCAATAAAGCGCAATACATCAGTGGTAGAGTGTCCGCTTTGCATTTGGAAGGTCCGGGTTCGAATCCCAGCCGAGACGCTTTCCTCCGATGAACGCTTCAAACTAAGTTAATGAACATAATTTATACACTTGCTATCAGATGCAACTTTGCCTGGTATTCCATCAAATGGTGTTGCTATGGGAACTCGGAGTGCTCAGTACTGGGTCTACCCCGTATATCAGTGCTATACACTGAGCACGTAAAAATGTCCCTTCTCGTGCTGTCTCTTCAAAAAAAAAAAAAAAAAAAAAAAAAAAAAAAGAAATCTTGGGTTATCCTTGACCGCAAGGTCTATGTATGGCCATAATAACCAGGAAATGATCGCTAGCCATTAGTATAAAATGAAAATATTATTATATCCATGTTTTTGTATTCCTTGATTTCCTTTACTTTCACCGTTCTTTGTCGTTTAATCTTTAAAATATTTTTTTTACTTTACTTTCAGCTCTCTTTGAATCCCTTATATTTTTTAATTTTGTTTTATTTTCATGTTTCATGTTTTTCATATGGCTGATTATGGTATCAATGTGTGTGTGTGTGTGTTTTAGATGTTTTAGCTATTATATGAGTTCGTATTAGTGCTGAAATATGTACTGTACAAATAAATGATAGTTCTGTCATGCCTTTTGCTTTTTCAATCAAAAAAAGTCTTATTCACCAAAAAAGGATTATTTCGCTATTATTTTATTCGAGATTGTTTTTCTACGTGTATTTACATTCCAAATAACAATAGACAGAAATGACAAAATAAAGAACTGATATAGCATTTAAATATATTTTCTACCCTTATCAAAATCATCTTTTATATTCCTTTATTATTACATTTTTCGATTATTTTTTCTTCGTCAAATTTTCTTCAATAATGCACTTTTGTTCATCATTTGTTATTACTTTCACAAATAAAAAAATATAGGCATTATTTCAGTCATATGTTTAAAATACCCCCCCCCCTTACCCTCTTTTACACTAGTTTCGGTAGTGGTTCGATCCTCGACCGCGCCATACCCAAGTCGTTAAATATGGTATTTGTAGCTTTCTGTGTGAGTGAATAAGAAAAACTCTGCATGGGTATTTCCCCTGCTTAAAACTAAATTAATATTCAATCGTAGCACAATATTGGCTATATTTTTTTTATATTAAAATTTGATTCTAAATTTAATACTTATTGGATTTACAAATTCACAATAAATTGTTTTCCATACTCATTTGCATTTAAGTTTGTAATCAGTCGCATCTCAATAACTTTTCCTTTGGGACACTAATTCCTGATTGACCTGTTGGTGGTAGGCTTCGTCCTATAAACTGGCACGATTTTTCATGGTACGCATGCGCAAGCGTACGCTTCGTCTTACATTCTGCACTGAGAATGTTACACTCGTCAATCCTTATTAAGAACAGGCCCTAGAAAATGTAAATTTTCAAATGAGTTCCCAACTTCAATTTTGTTTAGTGTATAATGCTTACTGCTTAGTGCCTAGTGGCAACTTTTTTTTTGGCGAGTGTAATCATATTTTCATGTTTTTTTTATATCTTTGCATTTACGTAGGAGTCATTTTAAGACTGCAGTCAATTGCCATTAATATACAAATGTTTTAGACATATAATCTTGCACGACATATAATCTTGCACTTCTTATTTAGTAGAAAGCAGAAAACATTTAGCACTATACATCCTTAAAGAAAAATGCGACAAGCTTATCTGCATGCATCTTCTCATTTGTAATGTATTATTTGGAATTTAACATGCTAGCATATGAGTAGCCAGTAAGCACAACACTTTAATCACTACAAACTTGTCATTTGAAACCGTCCAGCAGAACATACATGCATGCGCTTTTCATTTTTCATAAAACATTTGGAAGTAATATTTACATAAATAATCTTCCATAAATATCAGTGGGGTTTCATAGATTTATTTTGTATAAAAGATGAAAATGACTGTTTCAAATTTCAGAATCCTTAGTCTAAAATATAGATTCAGGATATTGACGAATAAGGGCTCTGGTCATTCTGTGAACATGTCGCGCTGGATAATATCCTTCGCACAGGCATTGTTATTGCTGTTGTGTTGGAAGACACTGTTACAGTCATAAATCGACATGCAACTAATTATACGTCGAAGAAGACTCTGGCCTAGTTAGAACCACAGAATTACAGCTAGTCAGCTTAAAGGCTTCGTCATCTGAAAAGCCCGAGTGATAATTTCGGGCGCTGAAGAGATGTAAAATCAGCGACCTTACTTGCACAGGCATTTAGTGACAGATTATAAACAGGCACTTTAATAAATGTAAAATAATCACCTGTTTTCCGATTTAAAGACAAAATCAAGTAAAATTAAGTGAATTAATCAATTATTAGTAATTAAAGCTGATTAGCTTGACAATTTCTAATCATTTAGGCACAATAAAAAAACAAGGAACATAAACAAGTAATACGCATGTAAAGCGGACTTCAACCTCTGGATTAATAAGTTTAACAGAGCAGTTTCAAAGACCACAAGGAGGAAAAGAATAAAAGTAAAAAGTGAAAATATCTTTACGTTATCATTTAGATACCAAACATGTGACAATAAGTTTAGATATGAAAATTAGCTGTAAGAATCCTTCTGCTAGCTTTTATTTTATGTCTTAAAAGTTTTTACTAATTTTCCGATTTTTTGGTGTCGTTTGTCCGTATCTATACAACTGATCATGTTTTTCTTGAAACTGTACCTTACATATTTCATGTATGTTTGTCTTGAAAACATTTGCAACAATCAGAACAGGTTTTTATAAGATTTACTATAAATCATATAAGTTTCTTAAGAGGCAAAAGTCTAACGACAGGGGTTCACGTAAATCCTCCCTTTGTTAATATCTTTCTTATACGGCATCATAATTTAAAAAACCTAAGTACGGTTGGAAAGGCATTTAATTATAGAACATTTAAACACTTTACGTATCCAATCACTTTGAAAAGTTGTCAAGATATTGAAGCTTCAACCTCTAGAAAACGGGGGAAAAAACAACAACAAAAAAACAAACAAAAAACAAAACAAAAAAAAAAACGATAAAATTTATTTTATTTCGTTTTTTCCCTATAATTTTGTAATGCCTGGTCAGATTTCAATAATCTACATACCTTTTAACCCGATTTGGCGTGAAATCGTATTCTTACCTTATTTGCAAAAGTCTATATTTTATGAAGTAATATGGAACGCCGAAACTGTCTTTTGTTGAGAACAACCGAAATGCCGGGTCAGCTAGATTATTTTGAGTCAGAGTGCAATGTGCTGGGCGGTAATTCCATTGTCTCCAGTTATTGAAGCTTTGTGTTAAGTCTGGTAACATTTTCTTAAGGAATTTTTTAAAAAAAAATGAATGATACTTTCATTTATTCAGTTTGAATAACATGGTGTTTGGTGATATAGTCATTATGCTTAGTCGTGAAAAAGAATGTCAACTGGTGCATGTTCAGTCGTGAACACGTTCTGTGGTCTGATACTGTCATTATGTTCAGTTCAATGGCAATCTGCCCGATGCAAAGGCCGTTATGCTGTCTTCTGATAATATGCTGTTCGGTGCTTTGATCATTATCCTCGGTTAAGATAGCATCCTACTAGGTATAGTGTCATTCTTTTCAGTTGATGCAATATAGTGTTCAGTGTAGCTGTCATGTTGTGCAGTATGGAAAAGAGTTGCTTGGTTGAGCTGTCAATATGTTTTGTTAAAATAATGATCTATACAGTGATGCTTTTCTTATGTTTGGTCATTGAGGTGTGTTTGTTTTTTGATACTATGTCCGGTTGGTCATCCCTCATAAGTATATATTTCACATTCTAAATATTTTTTCGGGATCATTTCAAGAGTATCGAATTTTTGTATATAAATATGGATGAAACAAAAACATATTGCTGTATTTCAAAGAGAAAGCAAGATGTGTTCAAAGAACACTATGCCTCCGTCTGAGCTGGTCAGATGTTAAATAACTGATGCCAATTGAAAACCATTCATGAGTGGAGTATACAGACTTTATTACATATAGTAATGAAATAATGCTTACGACAAAAAACAAAACAAAACAAAAACAAAAAACAAAGGGAGTTTATTAAAAAAAAAAAAAAGAACCTGACAGAGTTCTGTTCCATATGTATAACCCTTCTACTTCTCACTATCTGTTTATATTTTAATTTTCAAATCAATATCTTGTATAGTTTATGAGTTATGCTTCCAACATAAAAATAAGGGAAAAATAAAATAAAGGGAGATAATAAAAAAACAGATGAGGTAGAGTTATGGTTCTTGGACTCTGCACTTTTCTAGTTGTCATCTACTTATATATGAAGTATCAAGTCAATACCTTGAATAGTTCATGAGTTATGCTCTGGACAATAAATAAAAATCAAAATAAAAAAAGGGAGATAATTCAAAAATTGGACCAAGCAGAGTTATGGTTCTTAGTCACTGCACTTCAATTAGTGGCATTCTATTCAAGTCAGTACCTTTTATAGTTTTCAAGTTATGGCCAATGTTAAAGTTGCAGACAAACCAACCAACAAACAGACAGGGCAAAAACAATATCCCCCGATCACAGATCTCCGGGTATGAAAATACACCAGATAGTATTTGCGATTTACTGATGTACGAAGGTTACTGTTTAGGAATTGAAAACATTATGTGTCCTGGAAATCCGAAGATATCCGAATGAACCCAACATAATTGAATAACCACCGAACACAACATCAAATACACATAGAACGTTTAATAGACTAGTCATAACAGTATCAACACAGAACAGTACGTTTTACCAACCAAGCATGATAGTTTTTCAGCTCATCAAAACACTATCGCAATTTAATAAATTAACGTTATCACCCAGCAGTTCATTTGCACGACTGAATACGATGGGGTAAGTACTTGACAACACATTATTAAACTAAGCACAATGTTGTCACCAGTCACTAGGACGTTTTCACAACTGAATATAATGACAATACACCAAAGATTATTGTAACTGAACATAGTGATATACCACTCAATCAGACATTATCGCAAAAAATATAATGACAGTACTACTCAACAATGTATTGTCATGCAACAATACTCAACCCAAACTGACAATAACTCAACACTTATGCACATCAACTGGACTTAATAATTTAACCCCAGCTCAATGTAAGGACTGAACATAACAATTAGTGCACCTAACAACACATTGCATCGGCAAAAGAAAATATTTCGAGCACTTAACATAACATGTCAATAACTGAACACACTGGAATTACTACCCAATAAATTGTATCTCGGTTTTAAAAGAACACTAACTGACCATCAATATCAAATGTTCTCAACATAAGACAGCTCTGGCGTTCCATAAAGTAAAACCAAATAAATTCAATAGGGGTACTAATATTTTCGTATCCCCGCCATTTCTGTACTGTTTAAACTCTGATCAGCATATATTGAATATATTCTGAAAAATAATCCAAGGCACTAAAAATAATACACAGTCTCTCGATAAAATGTTTTTCATGTTCGCGTTATTTAAGGAGGAAAAACATATATTTAAAATATGACCTTGACCTTTGCAAATTTTCAAAAATTGAACCTGTCAGTCTCATGAAACAATAAATGACACAAAATGCTAAGATTTCAAGAGAATTGAAATTAAAAAAAAATCGAGGGCTTCAAAAAAATAAATAAAAAAAAACAACATAAAAAAGCATATTATCAAAAAAAAATGAATTTTCCGATTTTTTTTGGTGAAGTTTGACCGTTTATAGAAGCCTGAAATTCTCACTCTATATATTTTGTCAGCAATTATGTTTCAAATCATATGCATCAAACAAAGTATTTCTACCTTACTTCAAACAAAATGGATATATTTTTTCGTAGACCTACCCTTACTCGCTTGCTTTTTTGCAAGGTTTAAACTTTCTACCTATACTAGCGCAAAAAGTTTCCCATACAGAAATCTTTTGACAAATAATATTTTAATTGGGTGTCAACAAGGAATGTTTTGCCCCCCCCCCAAAAAAAAAACGCATTTAAATCGGACATAAACATAGGGGGCAATACAAAATATATATAGAATATATTTTGAAAAATTTGAGTTATATAATAACATTTAAGATGAATGGAATTCACTCAATATCACGCGAAATACATGAAAATACATAAATAGCTTATATAAATCATGTTATTAACAGAAAGGCAATTGCATATATATCATTAGACAAGAAATACTTAAGGTTGTTTATTAATGGTAAGATACGATATTAGGAATCCTACTTCTACAAACCATTTTTTAATAATATTAAAGCAGAAAAAAAAACACACACCAAAAAAAAAAACAAAAAAAAAAAACAACAACAAAACAAATAAACAAAAATGCATATATGATGTTGATATAGTCACCAGTTGATAAATGAGCAAGTTTAGGGAGAGAAAAGGGCGTGTAACATCCAGCTTGACACTCGCTAGCGAGTCTAAATATGTAGATTTTATCTACCCGCCACAGACTGTACACATCACAGACTGTGACCCTAATAGGCATTCGGAGTCTAACGGAAGGTAAGCATGTTTTCTCTGTGAAATCAGCGACTGAGCTCTGAAACTTGGTCAAACAGTTCATCGTACTGTAGTGTAGATATAAACATTGTTGTTAAGTAACCGAAGTGGCGCAGTGTGATAACAAAAAAGATAATTGCATTTTAATGTCTGTGTTTCGGGATCAAATTTATACTTTAAATAGACAAAATAATTCTACCATATGGGTGTCAAAAGTAAGAGATATTATCCAATCGGCTGGATTCAACGATGTTTGGCTTTTCCCTGAATCTGTCAATATTAATATATTTATACCTGTCCTACGAAGTAGATTACGCGATATTTATATAAGTAACTGGAAAGCTAATATTGATGTTTCATCTGCATTAGATATCTATAGAGAATTTAAGTTAAGTTTTAAGCAGTCATCGTATATAAGCGCCATTGGAAATTCAAAATATAGGAATTCATTAGCTAAACTACAGTTGTCATCACATAGATTGAACATTGAAGTTGGTAGACACAATAAATTAAATAGAAGGGAAAGAAAGTGTACATTCTGCAATCTTAACGATATCGAAGAAGAATACCATTTTGTTTTAAAATGCCCAGTATATTCTGAACTTAGACGAAAATATATACCAAAATATTATTATACGCATACAAGTATGAACAAATATATTAACTTAATGCAAAATGAAAACACTGTTATGTTAGAAAAATTAGCTTTGTTTTGTGTAAAAGCCTTTAAATTAAGAGATTCTTTGTGTTAATATTACTACCTTACAAATTAAGTAAGTCATTCAACATTCAACTCTTTACATTCTCACTGTTTGATTTATGTATTGTTGCATGTCATGTGTCACATGTTATTATTGTAATCATTGTATTATGATGATGAGCTTATAATGCTCAAGTCCACAATAAAGTATCTGTTCTGTTCTGTTCTAATAACAGACGTCTTATAATCGAAAGAATCCAAGCTTAAGACCAGCATAGGAAGTTTTGTTTTTATTTTAATGTTTTCTTTAAAATATCAGCCCCGTTTTCCTCGTGAAAGTTGAGTTAAGTGTTCAAATCATATGTATACATGATTATTCACTACCAAATTTTCTTAGTTCCTTATTTTCGTTAGTACACGTGCACTATTTTAACGTATCAGAAAAGATGAGTGAACTAGATTCCAAAAGTGTACAAATCGTCAAAAATATTACAGAGGTTTGCGACGGAAACAGCAATGTTCTGACAACTCAGACACGGATAATGGTCTTGAATGAAAATCTGAATGTATTGAAATATTCAGGAATTTATATATATAAATGATAAGAAATAATGACAAAGCAAAATAAAAAATACAAGAAAAATAATATAATGAGACTCGAACCCGTGCCTTCGTGCTTGCACTGTATGAAAAAACAAATCAACAACAACAACAACAAAAAACAACAACAAAACAACATTACCTTTATCCACCGAGCTATTGTGATTTATATTGAATTAGAGCTTTTTTATGAGAACATACTATATTTTAGTTAGTTTTTTAGTTTGATAAACCTAAATAGAGATAATGGGATTTCCCGATAACGGTTACGTTATCGTTTTCGGTTTATACTGATCTACCATAATTGCTAAACTAAAAAAGGTCCCTTGGAAAATGAGACCCTTAGGGGGTCTGGTAGTTTCCTCATATAATTTCAAAATTCTCCCTCTAGGAAAGCAATCCTCAGAATTTAATGACATTTGACACCAATGGACACCTCATAGTGCTCTACCAAAATCTTTAAAATAAAATTGACCCTTTAAAAGATAAAGCCCCAAAGGGCTCGCCCCCTCCTTTCCTTTTACACTCTATACAGAATATATATGAACTTTCCTTCTCAACACGATTTTAGGCGTAAAAAAAAGTTTGTTCCTGGTTACCCGACCGACCCATTATTTTACCACCTGACCCAATTGTTTTCGAGACTGAGACAAAAAATAAATAAATAAATAAATAAGAACAAAATCCATATCAATCTAAGATTTTATATCGACTTGTCTTCGTTTAAACAGGTTACTAACAATAACTTGGGAGACAGCCATTTTACGATTACGGATTAGTTTCGAATTTCAACTAACTTTCGTAAAATATCAAAGGATAAACTACGTCTGAAACGTTACGAACAAGTCTTTTTTAAAGTGGGTGGTAACAATGTCAAAAGTTAATTTGGGGGATCCTCGGCACACTTTAAATACGTGTAAGCTGCCAGATGAATTCATTATAATCATTTATCAGTCCATCACTCATTACTTGCGAAATCTTCTCCTCTATTTTCATCCGGAAACAACAGTTTCTCAACGCAGATAAAACGCAAGTCGGTAGGGAGCGTGTAAAATGCAAACAGATATTGGAAGCGTTACCATCCGAGTATTCTGCATTCATTCATAATTAGCATAAGAACGTGTGTTGATTGGATAAAATGACACAGGTGACTGACTCCGCCTTTTTATTGACTCCCTGTGGACGTAGAAACGCGGCGTCAGTATATGGAATGCTTTTTGAATTTGGCCATGGAATAAGGGAATCGAATAAGGGAGCAACAACTGTTATTATTGTAAGATAAAAGCATGTAATATGTTTTGAAAAAAAAAGACTTTGTGAACCAATTACGTGTATTAGCCTGAAGTAAAATGATATAAGCAAGTCTTATATCGTTATTAAAAGAAATTCGATACATTTACTGGGTATCTTGAAACTTCTCCCTAAACTCGCAGGCCGGGGCTGTTAAAACTTGGTTAACGGACCTTGCAAGCAATCTGGTTCTTTAAAGCTCAGAAAAAAAGTTTTGGAAGATGTTTTGTGGCCTTAAAACATTCAGATTTTAGATACATACCGTTAACTTGAAAAATCAATGAAACCGCAGTTTAATATTACGTATTACTGCATAATAAAGCACTAACACTATACATGTGGTCGTATCGGACATGTGTAACTGACGGCTCCAGGCTGAGTCTGCTGTCCCAGTATGTAAGCTGAATATGACTCTGAGTGCTTGAAACGGGTAAATTTAAGCGAACGTTGTAGCATATTTTGTAAAGTCTTGTAATATATATTTAATTTTATACATATCGTCGATACAAAAAGACGATATACTCCTTACTTCACGGTACGTTATCAACTGGACCTAAATCTCGTACCATAAGAAAAACTTAATTGTGCTGATTTGTTTCGTTATCATCGTCCTTGTTGTTGCTGCTGCTGATGATTTTATATACATTGGCATTAACACCGCCTTAAGAAGTAGCTTGGAAATTTCATGCATTTTGCAGACTCTAACTCTTCTAATAATTTTATAAGAAAGGAATTACCTGTTGTAAAATGTATCTTTATTAATCTATAGATAAGTTAATTTATAGCACCTCAAATCATTATCATATAATATGTCTGCTATAATTAAAGTTTTATTTTTCGTTCTATATTTCTGAAAATTTGTTAAGATGAGTTTTTCATCAGTATTATTCTCAATAATTTAAGGATATTTTTTTCAGATAGATAAAAAAAAGTTTGGAAAAAAAGTACAATATGGAAATTAGGCCGAAGACTCTTGATTCACATGAACTTTTTAGAACACACTTTAGAAATTTCTGAATCAGTTACGGTCTACAGCTGAGGATACATGTCAAAATGGCATGTATCATTGCCTAGTGGAAATATGATGACCCACTATTTGTAAATGATACATGTACCAGTTATTAAAATATTCTGAAAGAGCTTTGTTTTATTTCAACCGTGCATAAAAAAACAAAAGAATTTGCAGGTCTCTATACTTCAGTTTATCTGTGAAATGGTTCGGTTAACAAAAATAGCCCGTCATTGCCATAATTTGGCAAGTGTTCACAAACAACGCTCATTGTTGCTTAAATGGCTTTCACCTCGGGCGGTAAACAGCACCCGACTATATGTACCTCTCTATGTAAGTATGCTATTGATATCAATTTAAGCCAGCCGAAAGGCAGTATCGTGTGAGTGATAAAGGCATGTCACGCACATACATGCATTATATTCTTATTACCCTAACCTACAATAAAATCGTGTTGAATATTTCTTGTTGCGTTGCATTAACCCTTTCCCTCATAGAGGACAGCATGAAAAGACCTATGCGAACAGCATAAAACCAGATCAGCCTGCGAGTAACTCGCAGGCTGATCAGGTTTTATGCTGTTCGCTGCTCCTCAGTGGTCTGGAAATGAGGATTTTGTAATTAAATTTGGTAAGGTTTAACTGTTATTTTCTGCAGATCAGGCTTTATGTGGTACCCACTGAGTGCGTCAAAATGAGTCTATATGAGGGAAAGGGTTAAGATCCTCGTGTCCACGATCAGACCATATCAAAATATCCACCGAGAAGGGTAAAAAGAAACGCAATAACTCTTGAGAAAAAAAATACGAAATTTTACATAGAGAAGAAAGTTGAAATCGCCATTTGACTTTTTCAAAAGTTCTTCATATATATATATACTGAATATTTTTATTATAATTCATTTATACATGTACATGGTACAGTTTAATAGAAAAATAAAAAAAAACAAAACAAAAAAAACAAGGTCATAGCTGTTCACAATTTATCCTATTTTGTTACCATTCATTTATACATGTACTTGGTGGAATTTATAAAAACAACATAGATTTACTGTGTCTTTTAACATTAATTCCTTATCATTTTTTTTGTAGTAAGAATCGGGAGTATAATGAAATTTCGCTATATGCAAGCATTTATAACGAAATTTCGTTATAAGGATAAGACAAAATTCGGATAAGACGAAATGATTTGCAATGTTCCCATGATTTCGTTATGAGCTTTACTGTATGACTGTTGTTTAACCTAACAAACAAACAAACAAACATTAGACACATTATATCTAAGCTTTCAAAAAAAAACAAAAAAAATAAATAAAAATAAAAAAAAAACGACCGACTGACCCATATTTCCCCCCAGCCTGTAACCAGAAACAAGACTATTTTTTACGCCTAATTTACATAATTAACAGCACGATATGACCGGAGGGATGCCGTCCAGTTGGTACCACATACTGGTGAGTTGTGTAAATGTGTACATGTGTGTATTGTAATGTTGTATTGCTTTTTTATATCTTGTACATGTATTTTACCATGTCATTATTCTTTGTATTCATATAATATAAATTGCCAATTGGACATAGAGAATCTGCAGTGCATATAAAATTTGAAGAAACATTAGAATTTAGCATTTAACTCATGCTTATGATGCTATGATATGAATTATCGAAGTTCTGCAGGGAAATCACATAATCCTCAGACATTGTATTTTGTATATTTCAGGTTGGAATCCGTCATTCTTTTGATATCCTGAAATATTAGTTATACAGAAATCAAAATAACACGATTTGAACTTAATTATGTAATATTAGATATACGAAACGACTCAAGTTGACTTTTTTTATTACGTACTAAGCTGAACCCCGGCAGCGGGTAACAAAACTTGGTAAAATAAAAATTGATCCCTTGATAAATGAGACCTCTATATGCTTTCAATATTAAATTCTTCTTCTATCAAACAAAAAAAGTCAGAATTTAGTTCTATTGGTCACAAATGTGTTCTAATTGCCGAAATAAAGATGAGTCTTTAAAAAATGAGGTCTGCAGATTGTTGGCTAGTTTTCTTTAGAAATTGATTCTGGCTTTTGCTGAAGGTAACAAGGTAAAATCACATGACCTGAATTGTTTTAATTAGGTTGATGATACTAGGGTCACCACGGTTCTCTTGCCTCATGGCCAGATATATTAAAGATAAGGTGAGAAGCGGGGGTATTAGTTTTCTTAAGTGTTAGTTCTAGTTATCGTCAGTCATTGACCTTGCTTTGGCGCATGTTTGCAAAAAAACAAAAAAAAAACAAACAAAAAAAACGCATTACCGGGATGATTAATACATGTAAGGATTTGACATGCGTTAACTGAAATCTCATATGACAAATAATAGAACTATGCTTATAAATGTAAATGTAAAGGTGATTTAAAGTGTGTCTCACGGCTTCAATACCTGCCCAGAAGCGGTTAAAAATATACAGGAATTGTACTGTTAATATAACCCAAATAACTTGATCCCATGTCCATGCACATTTCCAGTGCAGTTCAAATTAAATATCTTAGGGTAACGTCTTAATGGATTAAAACCGACACTAACAATGGTGATATACCAATGGGCATACTGTTTGGTAACATGACAAGGTCATACTGACGTTCGTTGGTACAAACACTGTAGTTATTATCCTTGTCACAATTCATTGGAACAAGGACAAATCAGTGGACATAAAAAGACGATATCTTTTGTGTGTGTGTCCTAGTTTGCCGCAATTATGTTCATTTTATCTTTAAATCGCAATGTCTTTATTCCTATCATAGAGCCCCCCACCCGTGGACATTTTCACAATGATTGCATTACAATTATGAAGACATTGGTAATACACCGTACATTAGCTTTGTATCAATTACGCGTAATCGTGATTGTTTTCACGTCTCAAAGAAAAAAAAAATATATTGATCATATGGGCCATGAAGGTTTAAGACAAGGGTCAGGACTGACACAAAAATCAGATTTTTCTTCTTTTTTTTCTTTTTTTTTTTTTAATGTAGTGCTGTTTTTTTTTTTTTTTTTTTTTTTTTTTTTTACATAAAATGTTTTTATTTTACCGTCATTTGATAGCAGTAGGTCGGAGAGCCATCCTACTGACCACCTTACAAACAGTATGTTTCAGTACATTTACAATATATTACAGGTCTACATGCAACTTTAATTACATATTATTATACTAATATTTAAACTCCACAATCTTATGTATATAAATCAAAAACAATAAACTCCTACCTACAGAAATATAAAGCACATCATACATGTGATTGTATCATGAGTAAAAGAAATAAATATGTATACATGTATGTATTAAGTGATGAGGTCGGTCAATTGGATAGTCATTCTATATTGAATGTCTTCTCACTTTTTTCTAAATTACCATATTTTTTTCTATATAATATCAATATATTTTGAAAATATAGATTTTTACATTGCCTGTGCACAAATATATTATACAAAATACACCAGATACTTCATGATTAATGTTCGCTTATATAAATATGAAATTGATTATGAAGCCAGAGGAACATTGGATGGGAAGCAAAAAGCATGCTGATATGATAATGAAACATTCATACACACAATGGCAAGATGCAGGCATAGAACTACTGATATAGCAGAGATAGAGCTTAACCCATTACCTGATGCCAACACATTTTGACACATCTGAGAAACATGATTTTTGAAAACATGAAAAAATGGAGCATTTGCTCCTAAAAATGGAGCATTTGCTCTTAAGGAGCAAATGCTCCATTTTCCAAAATGTTTTCAAAAGAATTCAAAATTAAAATACTAAATTTTGAACACACACACACACACACACACACACACACACACACACACACACACATTTGAATTAAAAATATAAATTGATATCGTGATCGAGGTAATGGGTTAAGTCAACTGTTTATAAAGTTTGGTATTGCTATGTCATCTCTGACTCAAGTTATCACCTGGAAACGAAAGTTTTCCCTGTATTTTCTATTTATAGACACAGTGATCGTGACCTTGACCCGGCTGACTTGAAATACAATAACAAGCAAGCTCTTCATATAAGCTAGCTATATATAATCTCATCTGTCTGTATAAAGTTTCGTATTGATATGTTTTCACTGACTCAAGTCATAAAGTTTTCCCTGTATTTTCTAATTTTAAACACAGTGACTTGACCAGTAAGTGTTGTTTTCAAAATAAGGGGCACAAAACTAATGAAAGTAAAGTCAAGCAGTCAAAATGCTAAATTATGGGACTGAAAAAAAACTAAGACAAGTTTTAAATAACATTGATAAAATTAACGTCGTAGTAAATGAATTAGATACGTTATACAAGTCAAATAATATCAATGATAGCGATATAAATAATGTGATTACAAAAATTGAAAATATATTTCATGACAGTGCTAAAAACAGTTTTGCACCACATAACTATAATACAAAACCAGAAGAGCATGTTAACGACAAGAGATTGTTTAATTCTAAACGCAAAACGGCTAGAAGAGATTATCACCGTGCAAAATATAGATACAAACGATGTAAAAACGAGTTTAATAAAGAGAATATGAAAATGAAGAGTAAATTGTATAAAAATACGTTAAATAACAATTTTAAAAGATACCAAAAATACAATACAGATAAGCTTAAAAAAATCTGCAAAACAAATACTGTAGTTTTGTCTGAACTAGAAAGGATCTACAAATCGCATTAGATTTGTACGAAAAATATTGCAATATATGGAAATTTACCATTAATACATCAAAAACTAAAGTCTTAATATTTTCCAAAGGTAGGGTTACAAATCACAAAATGTTCTTATGTAACGATAAATTAGACACTGTAAACAAATACAAATATCTTGGCGTTTTCTTTAGTAAAACTGGAAATTATCTTAAAGCCAAGGATTACATTGCTAAACAGGCCACCAAAGCTATGTTTTGCCTGTTAAAGAGAGTCAAAATTTATGTTTAAGTATTAATTTACAGATTTATCAATTTGAAAAAAAATATATAAAACCAATTTTATTATATGACTGTGAAATATGGGGACATGGAAAAAAACAATATCTTAGAAAAAGTTCAATTGAATATTTTAAGATATGTCTTAAATGTCAAAAACAGTACCAAATTGAATTCTATATGCAGAAACAGATGTTTAACCACTACAAATAAAAATAAATTCACGTATGTTAAATTTTTGGTTTAAACTTAATCCCTCTAATTCAAAGTTAACAGTTCCCATCTTTAATATATGTACAGCAACTTTATTTTATCAAAAATATTAGAATTACAGACTTTAAATGAATAAAACATATAAAGATATTCTCATAAAATCTTGACTAATTAATGTATGGGTATTTCAAGAATTTCCAAATATTCGAAGGCTAAAAAAGTGTTATTAAAAAAATAACAGACTTATTTTTTAAAGAATGGTTTTCATCAATAAATAATTCAAGAAAATGTACTAACTACAGATTGTTTAAGGAAAAGTTTGGATATGAGGATTATCTTGTTAAAACACCAGCACACCTTTTAAAATTCATGGTGAAATTTAGAACCAGAAACTCATATCTTCCTTCAAACTTGACTGAAAGCTTTAGGCTTTAAACATTGTCTATGAAACTTCAGAAATGAAGATTCTAGACTTGACTTGACTATTTGAGTTTACCGTCGCCTCGACAGTATTTCAGTCATATAGCGACGTCCAGCTAATTAATATGACGCCAAAACGCCCAGAAATGAATATGCATATCGGTTTGACCAGCGAAAAGCTGTACAATCCTCAGACAAACAAATGCACTTGAATCTTGCTTTCAATAGTTACCTTAGTTCAACAACCTCCGACAAACATTCGGGGCGTGGCTATACCTATATTGGCGTCAAGTTAATTCAGGTGGAGGAAGACCCCGAATGCAGGAGACATCAGGGTAGAACCACCGACATACCGCAAGAAGATTCTAGAGTGTCAACAGTGAAATCTTGCATTTTTATCAATTAAAGGGAAATAACTCCTGACTTATAATCTGAAATCAGCCATGTCGAATACGGCTATTAACATTATCAGAAATTTCGAAAATGATTGCTTAAAGATAAAGATGCTTGAGTGCAAAGTTAAATCTGACTGTTTTTAATATTAAAAGGGGCATAACTCCTGACCTAATATTCCAATATCAGCCATAATCGAACATGACCGAGATATTATGATAATAAATATTGTCATAAAGTTTGGAGATGTTTGCTTAAGAAATGAAGATGCTAGAGTGCAAACAAAGTGAAACCTGGCATTTTTTATATTAAAAGGGGCATAACTCCAGACCTAATAGGCCGATATCAACCATAATCCAACTTGGCCGAGATATTATAGTAATAAACTTGTTATAAAGTTTGAAGATGATTGCTAAAAATGAAGATGCTAGAGTGCAAACAAACTAATTGCGGACGACGGACGGACGGACAAAGGACATTCATCGATCCTAATAGCTCATCCTGAGCACATGTGCTCAGGTGAGCTAAAAAGTATTTGGAACTCAAGTGCTTGATTTTACTGAACAATATCATTATCTTGGAGTTCCTTTTACTAATAATGGTTCATTCTTAAAAGCTCGCAAACACGTATCCCAACAAGCAAATAATGCATTTCATTTACTTTTTACGAGATCTCGCAAACTGATTTACCTACAGATCTAACCGTCAAATTATTTGACCACACTGTACTCCCGATATAACTATACGGCTCAGAAGTTTTCGGCTATGAATACCTTGACATAATTGAAAGAGTCAAAATAGCTTCTTCCGCAGAATAACCAATGCAAGTAAATCCACGCCCATCTCATTTTTGCATGGAGAATTTGGTAAATACCCAGTTTCAGTTGCTGTTCAAAACCGTATGGTATCATTTTGGGTGCCGTAATGGAAATGGAAATAAAATTATTTATCAATTATGCAAATATATGATATCAAAAAGTATTCCAATTCATGGCTCGGCCAGCTGCTTGTAAATGGCATCAGAAAAAAAAAAAAAAAAAAAAAACAAAAAAAAAAAAAAAAACACGTGTTCTTTTGTGTAAAGCAGGTCAACCATTGACTACCTTAAAACCTAGAGTTTCAATTGCATACAGCCTGGCGTTTACTTGAATACTTCTGTTACAGTATATATACACACTGGAAAAGTCAAATCGTCAAGTTGAAGACTTTTCAGCATAGACAGTTTATTGGTATTTATTGTTGAGAACTTGAGATATTAATCAATATATCCTTTATATGTATTCCCTAGAATTGCTGTAATTCTTGACTGATTTTCCAATGCATAACATCTTCGAGCAAAATTCCAGTTTGAAAGGTATGGGTAAAACAACAACAACAACCTGCTTTTAGACACAAATCTATAGTTTATTTGAATGCACGCGGTCTTTTACTTGGTGAATGATTGCACAGACTTTCGACACGTTTCGACATGCATCCGATATTGGATTTAGCGTGCTTGAATTGTGACACGTTTCGTGTTTTTAATTAAGCATGTTCTTCAAATGAATTATTTGTAATATATTATAGTAAGTGTTTATTAAGAGAGAATTTAACTGTTAAATTTACTCTTAATAAATACTAACTCAGAGTTTGCCCCGCCCTATTACTGCGTCACACTGCTATATTAGGAGATGGCGCCATAAAAGTGTTACGTCAGCGTGTTGTTAAAGTATTCACACGCGTGCATGTGCTTTCCAAATATAGATGAAACACATAAATTTCGCGCGTTTTTTGACCGTCGGCTCATTTCTTTTTCAGATTTCAATCAAGAAGCACGGAAATTTAATTCGAGTAATGACTGTTATTTATTTATTTATTTTTTATCTTGTTATAATCAGTTAAGACATCAGAAAACAGCAACTAATGACGTTAAGGAAAGAACGAAATATGTAGATAATAATCGTTTAGAAAAGCCGCTGTCAGCGGAAGATATCAAGGGAAATACTAAACGAGTTAATACATGATCTGTAAGTTTTTCATGAACGTTATATCAATTTCAGTTCTTGTATTTACCAAATGCGTAAACATAGGTACTGGTATAGCTCCCTTGTTTGGCGCTCAGCATAATATGGGTAGTTCCAGGACTGATGACCCGGTGTCAGGATAATGTGACTGGGTATCATGCAAACTGTCAACGACGTTATACTGCAGTGTGACAGCACTACATTTGTCTCAGGTAGACATTGTCTCCAAATGACTTGAATACCATCGGTGGGACGTTGACCCTAATATACAAACTATCCTTGTATTTTAGTATTTATTTTAGCATCTTATTATTTCCTTAGAAGTCCGTTTGGATCGAGCTGGTAATCATCCCTTTGTAATAATATTTCCGAAACTCCTCATTCTCATGTTATTTACAAATGACGTCAACATGCGCCAGTGTGCACGCCTCGTGTGGGATCGGTGTAGGAAACACTGCCATAATGACTATCGCGTGAATAGGGCGGACCATAATTTGAAATAATGACATGTGCAATTCGCCGTAAACAATTAACAGTTAAATCATAGACAAGTCTTGCTAAATCTCGAACTCTTACAAATTAAATCGAACAGGATTTGAAATTTCGGGCTCACTGATTGGATAGAAATAGCTGGCAAACTCTAAAGAGAAGATAGAATTATGTACTAGTAATCTTGTGGAAACTGA
>CM037792.1:38724168-38774168 GCA_021229015.1 Solen grandis
TCGAAAAGTTCTCCATAAAAAAGCACATTTTTGAAAGCAAAAGGTATCTTAATCAATCTTAACCAAAGTAATACAATTTCATGAATTGGAAATTCATGTAAAGCGAAAAAATGTAACTGATTCTTTCGTACTATTGTACGTACATGTACTTAGCCAAAAAGCTTTTGTATAAAACTCTTCAGATAACTTTTATGGAATGCTTAGACTTTAAATTCTTAAAATAAGTAAAAAAAATAACTTTGAAATGAAATGCTTTATTAAGAAAATAAATTTGTTGTTGTGCATTTGTTTATTTAACAAAATGGTGAATTTTGTCTCTTGGGAAATTTTATTTATTGATTGTGGGATTTTTTTTTCGAAAAAATGTCATTTTCTGTTCGTTATTTTACTTAACAATGGTTTTACCTTAATCATACAATGGAAAAAAATACACTTAAAAGGATAATTAAAATTATAATTTTAAATTTATTCTCACATTGTACCTGAAAAGAACTTACGAAGTATAGTCAATATCTAAAAATCGGTGTTTTTACTGAGATTTTAAAATAGGGGGTAATACATACTGTTATTACTGGATATTTTTTATGGTAAACCTATGAAAAAAATGCGAATTGTGCATATTTATGTTTGAAGTAGTATATGAATAATTTCCAACAGCTTGTTCTGAGAAATTTGTATAAAATTATGTACTTTACCAGGAATTGTAGTACGTGTTTCTATTTGGGGAAAAATATCAATCTGTTATAATATACATTCTATCAAATTTCTCATGTTTTTAATATGCTTTCTATCAAATTTCTCATGTTTATAATATGCTTTCTATGTGATATATGTCTTAATAAGTGTATCGGATAATTCATGAGAAAAAAATTGGGAAATTTGATGATTAGACGTGAATATATCCACATACAATTTTCGAAAGCATTTCAATAAAGGGTTAGATAGATTAAAAATCATTTATCTTTTAAATCTGTGGTTAGAAATTTCTTATATTGCACAAACAATAGTTTTTTGATTTGATTTGATTTGTTTATTTGTGAATAAAAATACATACATGACAGAGTGAACAAACATAAATACTGAAAACACACAACTATAAAATAGTTAGACATACGTTTAAATAATTTAAACACAATCTATTACAAGATTATATAGACATTAAAAAACATAGCACATTCTTTTAAAGTTGAATATATTCTATTAAAAGTTTGGACTGAATTATAACTTTATTAGCCCATTGATTGTTTAAAAGGTATATCACAGCAGTTACTATTGCACTAAATGTTAATACTTTGACATTTTGTTTACCAAATTCTATCTGTCATTACACACATATATATATCTTTAATGACACTGGATAGCCCATAAAGTTTTACAACTTAATTCCAATGGGGTCCATTGTTACATGTTTCTCAGGAATAAATAAGTTCGTAAAAATAAAAGCAATCTTGATCCTGATCTCTCATAAAATCCTGCATGCTCGTGCATTGCACGAGACGTGACATGGGTGATGTGACGCGTCGCTATACTACTCATAAATCTGTACAGGTCATTCTTAAAGTTTGAAGATTTTTATTATGACACATTGTAGATGATTTTAGCCATTTGTCCAGAAACTAGGATAACCTCAGGGGAATGATACTATCCTTTGAATGTAGTAACCCATACAATGTGACGTCACAGGCGAGCGTGCTCAGATTGAAAGCCAAACACATGCTTCTTGCAGGAGTTAACAGTAGCAAAGTGGAAGAAAAACTCCAATTTATCAGGTAAAAGACCATATTTCTTTGAAATTTCATTATTAGTTTCTTTTATTTGATAAATTTATTCACTGTCATGCAAACGACATTTGCTTACGACAAAATGACATTTGTAATCAACATAATTTATCGTCCGTTATTTTTGTCTTACATTTTGGAAATAGATTCCTCATAGCTATTTGAAACGTGTTTAATGTCATTTCAGAAACGCAGTCAACGTTGCCACATATGCAGTAGAACATAATTATGAATATTTCAGTCTCTTAAATAATTTTGATGGGATTTTTTTAAAAACTTTTTACAGTTGTGTTAACCCTTTCCCTCATATAGACTCATTTTGACGCACTTAATCAGGTATCCTCGAGTACACAGTTCTGACGCACCTAAGAAAAAATTGTGGTCTTTTTTAATTAAACATAAACCAAAAATATAATTTTCCATTGTATGGAAAAACTAAGTCATTTATTCATAGTCTTATATTGTTTTCATGTGGCTGGCATCATTTTTTTAATGAAAAATCACTAGTGTGCATGTCTGTATAATTCAGTGAGGATGACTTGAGAGTACAATGAAATGACGCATTTGATTGGTTTTTCATTTAATCATTGTAGTATGTAAATAAAAATTGAATTTCGTGACAAAAAAAAATATACGAGGGGATTTTGGTTGCACAGCTTTTTCTTATTTCATTGCTTCACTGAACATATGCCAGATGAGAAAAAGTACTTATTGAAAAGGAGTTTTTGCAGGTGTGTTGTATAAAATGCACCAAATGATATAGCCCTGCATCAATAAATCGCCAGTTTTACTTTTTAACGCTAAAAGGGATGTTGACAAACAGAACTTGTAAGAATGACGTCACACGGAATCTATTTTATAAAAAACGAGGTCAAAACAAAAAAGGCGTCTGTATAGTGATGCGTCAGAATAGAGTACCGTACGATACCACACCAAGCCTGATCTGCAGAAAGCCAAACTGAAACCTTACCAAATTTAATTGTAAAATCCTCATTACCAGACCACTGAGGAGCAGCGAACAGCATAAAACCTGATCAGCCTGCGAGTTGCTCGCATAGGTCTTTTCATGGTATCCTCTATGAGGGAAAGGGTTAAGCATGTAATGACTTTAATATAATGAAGAAGTAGAATCAAATTAAGATGGTTTTCCTTCTTGATGCACTTAGAAATAAACCTAGGTGGCTGACACATGTTGTATGTGATGCAAGATCATACTGAACACAAAACTCAGTATATAAACATGTTTGTGTATATATTGTCTATACCTGGTCTAAACATAATATAGCCACCACCATCATAAACATCATAAAATATTTGACAGTATTGTTGGTGATATTTCTCAATCAGAAAGTATTGTGATCACCAAGGTGCTAGGCAGTAAGAAACAGTACAGTATAAAAGCTCATATATGGTTCTATAATCTACATGGAAGGATATATAGGTCACATAGATTGTTTTCTTGATAGCTTTCGCGATATTGTAGGCTTAAGCCTGGCACCCAGTGTCAACGAGAGAAAATCACATTGATCAAAATCAGTGGGATTGTAGGAACATTAATAGGCCGGAAAATTATGTTCAGTTGATATCATAAACTTGTGACTATATTTCTTGAGGATCGAGTGATGCAATCAAGCAGATGGCAGTTATCTTGATCATGTTTTGTTGTCCAAAATAAAGCTGAAATAAAATATTCAAGTATGTGAAGAGGTTAAACCTCATATAAACCCACCTCAATATAAAGACCACTTGACTTTTAAGACCACTATTTTCAGGTCCCCCTTTCCCTTGTTTCCTGTTAATTGAAATTCGATTATCAGACCACCTCATTATTAAGACCAGTTGACAGCAGTCCCAAGGGTGATCTTACTATTGAGATTTTACTGTAGCATCTACTATTTATAATGTTTTAATTCTATTCATTTTTTCATCAGTAACAATTTGTGTCATTTATCATGGTAGTAATGGTTTCTGTGACTCTTGATAAGACCAAATTAGTGCAAACAGTAAAAACAGGATGTCATGCCATGAGCCTATATCCTTTGATTGTGAGCTTGATCCCTGTTAGGAGTAAGAATTTTATCAATATCTTCTCAGATGCTACTTTTATATCATTTGTCTTGCACCAGTAACGTCCTGCTACACTATTTACATCATTACTGCCACCAAGTAACTCGCGACTGACGATATTGATACCGGTGTGGGTAATAATAAAAACTTTGAATTATTTGTTTTTCTTTTCAGTAATCTCCTATGTTGTTTTAAATGAAATAAAACTAAACTGATATGAAATGCTAATTTAATTCAAAATCAAAAGTGAACAAAATAAATCCATCTTAAATCAAATTTACTATAGTGGTAGTGGTAATACTGTCCTTGTGAAGGGAAGTAACTGCTGCGGGGTATTTAGTAGGACCGTCAAAAAGGATTTGTATAGTTTTGAACATCTTGTTTCCAAACATACTGTAATACTAATAAAAAACAATTGATCTTGTTGTAACATTCTGGTTTACACGGTGCAATAATGCCTTTGATCCCTCTAGGGTTTGAATTTAAAGGAAGATAGATATTATTATTTAGATGTATACTGACTGGACAGATCAGCCTGGAGGCTACTGAGACCTTACAGGCTGCTGAGATCTTAATGCTGTTTGAGATGAGATGATAATAGAGACGCTCAGTTTGTCGGTACACCAGTAAAACACGGTCCGAAGCAGTTTGTGGTTCAAACCAGTACAAGGACAAATAATAACGATACTTTGGTGGTTCCTGTATTACAGAAATGAACAGATATAAATTTTCAATAATTTTGACAATACTGATAGTTTTATTGTTTAACAACATAAAAAAATCTGCGTAATTATGATTTAGATATGTCAATTTCCATTTAGATTTAGAAGAAAAAAAATGTTCTTGAAAATATTCACTCAAAACCAATAATGGCCTTGACTTGTTTTCCAAAAGTTGCAAAATTTCAATATTTATGAACTAGTTTTAATAATAAGTCTTCAACACAAGTTCCGGAATCTTTTATATGGTATATATTAATTATTAGAATGTTCCGTGGTATTTACCTAAATACCACAGTATACCATGGTACAATTCCAACCAGTGGTTTCCAGCTCTAGACAATAACATGTTAAATCCTGAATCAAGACGAACAATAGCTTTCAGTCTGATAAGGCATACATTTTTGTTGTCAAACATACTCATGCCCTTTATCCAGGTGATAGACCTTAATAGCACATTTTGGGGGGAAAATGTGCCAATTTCCTGATTTGGGGAGGAGAAAAATCCTGGGGTTAAAAAGCAAAATGTGTGAAACTTAAAAGTGAACATTTCAGAGCAAAAGATACCTTTTAATGGCCCATCAAAGAAAACAATGAAAATAGGAATTATTGTTAGTATTAATGATAAATTGAGGTACTTGAGTGGTGAAGGTTACAAGAATTCAAGGAGGGGTCAACACTATCAGTGTCCTGGGATCCGGAGGACACCAAAAATTGGGAATGGACTCCAGAATTGACATGCCAGGGGTTCCGTTGGGACACTTACTTTTTTTTTTATTGAACAGCCACATTTGTTGTAAACAATTGTAATCTCCTTCTTAAAACATTCTTATTAGTAACCCTCTTTGATAAATTGCAACTTTTCAAGCAATGTTTGTGAAAAGAAAGCCATCCTATATCTTAAGTAATTTGACAGGGACTTCTAATTTTCATAAGGGAATCCTGAAATTCAAAGCAGGTGTTCTATCGAGATACCTGGCTAAAATGTTTGTGTCAAATGATGACATGATGTTTTTGTGAATATTAGTAAACTGATTATAAACAATAGATTTTTTTTTTTTAATTTAACACTAAAGGGAGTCGGAGACTTTTAACTAATGACTGATTATCAGAGTCCGGGCCTCTGGCTAGGGGTCTGGTACATTAGAACATTTCTTTGAATTTTTCTTGATTGTACAGAAATAGAAAGTGTTATTGACAAGTCTTGGAAATAATAATATTCTATATGTAAATGGAGATCATTTTATGTTTTAGCTTTGACATGTAAATTTTCAGCTGGGTCCATTGTCTTTGAAAGTGAATAAATTCTCTGGACTGGAACTCCCTGCTAATTAATAGAAAAGTTGTCGGTCAGCACCGTGACGCTGGCTGTATCTCTGATCTCTCACATCCAGTGCTAATTTTCATCATTCTCAGAGGCTGCCTCTCAGTCCTAGCCACTTTCACTGAGAGAATTATGTTCCTTTTGGCAGTTTGTTCCCTTATTGCCGAAGACCAGACTGTGCCTGATAATCCAGGTCCTTGGATCAATGAAACTGTAACCAACTCACGAGAAAACCAGTCAGGAGTGGATTGGTTCCAAGGATGTTGTGTTTTTTTTCCACTCAATCTTCTACTGGCTGGCTCTCAGCGTGGGTGTAGTGTAGTTCACTTGGCAGAATGATATTGTTAATGAAAGCTTTATTTTCATCGGGTCAAAGCAAACAGAGAATCTGTTTCCCATTATTTTGTTACAGCTTCCAGGGTGTGAGGATTTGTTCTCCACTTTTTGAAAACCTGCATGCCTTTGTTTAAAACCCTTCATATGCTCATTTTGACACAATGGCAAGCAGAGCAGACCCAGATCAGACAGCTTGTATACTATAGATCTCCTGCTTGTACAGTATTGTAGCTCAGTTTCTACACACCGTGAGGCAAAGAAAAAATCATAATTTTATATACCATTCAAAGTTCATTTGATATTCAAGTCATATGTTTGGACATGAATATTCATGAGGTAAAGGGTTAAGTAGAAATTACAGAAAATAGAACGTGGTGGGTAAACATGTAGATACACTGCATTTAAGTTTTGTGTGACAAAATGTCTGCATGCTTTTTAATTGCTTTTTAGTGGTAAAAAAGACTTGTGGTGAAATGTTTATAAAAGCACAGCATGTAAAGGGGATCTTTGTTTAATACTGGCTTAAAATTTACTGGTAAGGCATCAGAATTATTTGAAACTTTGAGGAAGGCCTCTTTTGCTTAGAGATCTGTGAAGTCTAATCCTGAGAACCCTCCAGGTACCATTAGGCACCCAGGGTTGGGGTGGTGGGCATACATACCCCAACCTCAACCCCACCCTGGTGCAAAACATGGACCTGGATCAATGGATCAAGTCAAATAAATAAGAAAGAAAGTGCTGTTTTACCTCCTATCCGTGAAATTTCTAAGTAAGAAAGTAAGAAAGCTGGGATCTTCTTACCCTTTAAAAATCTCTTTCAGTTCATACAGTTTTCCACAAATTTGCTCTTTATCTCAGAGTTTTTCTTGTTCCAAACACAAAAAATGGTGAATTTATTTGTATATATATGTAACCCCTTCGATTTTGCCATCATCAGAAAAATGGAGAAAAAAACCAACAAAAAAAAACAAAACCCACTTCTATAGGATTTGACTAAAGGAAATTGACTCAAGATATAATATATATATATCCCTCTATCTATGTTTTGTAAATTAATCTCTAGATACAGCTTTAGCTTCCAAAGTATTGATTTTGAATATATATATATGATACAGTTCACTGTAAATGTACATGTGATAAAGAGCATGATATTCTAGTATCTGGACTGTAGTTTATAAACCAAGTTAGTGATATTGAAAAACCAGGGACTGGGATTTTAAGCTCACCTGGGCACAACGTGCTCATGGTGAGCTACTGTAATCAGCTTTTGTCTGGCGTCTCAGCCTCACAGTGCGTCCATCCGAGCGTGCAGCGTCATCAATTTTCTTTAAATGACATTTACTTTGAAACCATTGAGCCAAATTTGATAAAATTCACCTGTGATGTTCCTTGCATGAAGCTCTCAAATGGTTCCAATCCGTTGCATATATGGGTCACAGGGGCTAAAAATAGATTTTTAAAATGAAATCTTTAAAAATCTTCTACCCAGAAACTGCAAGGCCTAGAGCTTAGATATTTGGTGTGTGGCATTGTCTTATGGACCTCTACCAAGTTTGTTCAAATCATGGCCCTGGGGTCAAAATTGGCCCAACCTCAGGGGTCACTTTATTTTGCATAGGCATATATTTCGGAAAATTTAGAAAAAAATATGGTTAAACCAAGGCCGGTTTTTGGCCCGTCAAAATTGCCCCCCCCAGGGGTCACTTGATTTTACATACTTAAAGATAGGAAAACTAGAAAAACTTTCTTTTTCAGAATCTTAGGCCTGGAGTTAAGATATTTGGTATGTAATATTGCCTAGTGGACATCTACCAACTTAGTTCATATCATGGCCCTGGGGTCAAAATTGGCCCCGCCCCTTGGGTCATGTTATTTTACATAGGCATATATGGGGAAATTTAGAAAAAAATTCTTGTTTGAAACCACAAGGCATGGAGTTCAGATATTTGGTGTATTACATGGCCTTATAGACATGTACAAATGTTTGCTTAAATCATGGCCCTGGGGGTCACTTGATTTTACATAGGCTTATAGAGGAGAGTCTTTAAAAGATTTTGTCAGAAACCACAAGATCATGGGTTTAGATATTTGTTTTTGTTGAGCTGAACCATTTAGTTTTCAAATCATGGCTCTTGGGTATAAATTGGTCCTACCTTAGGGGTCACCTGATTTTATAGCTATGACCATCAAAATTTTGACCACAGGTACAGTTTTTGTGTGCAGTTACGATTATTTTGCTGTACTTCTTTATGGATTTTGTATTCAGTATGACTTTAATAAAAGGAAATAAAGGCAATAATAATCAGGTTAGTGATTCAGGGCCATCATGGCCCTCTTGTTTTTTTTTTGTTTTTTTTTCCACTATCTTAGGAAGATGACCTTAATTATCATTCATATTGGGAATTTCTATGCAAAGATGTAAGAAATTTGGAAAAATAGTATAATTTACAGCACATGTATCTAGAAAATAAATAATATATAATGCAAAGTATATTGATCATTTATCAACATTATATACACCTGCTACTTTATATGAACTGCATTTATAATGGTGTAGTTTAACTTTTCCATTGTTTGGCCAAGTTGAACTAAAAAAAAAGTTTTTTTATTTTTTTTTGTGAGTTTCTATATTCAAATTTGGGAAACCTATATATACTTTTTGGCATTATTAGCAGAATACCATTCTAATTCATAATAACCTGAAAACACAAGTTTGTTTGAGGACAGTCTTGCCTGGCAGGTCTCCAGAGCAGCCTGGGGTGCCTGATTAAATATTTATCAGCCTTCATGTGAAACTAATGTGATTTAGATTTGATGTCATGTACATTACTTGTGTCCTTGGGGAACATTTTTATAATATTGTTTTGCCAATTTCAGCTCAAATATAAAGGCACAATAGCTTGCACTAATGGAGGTATTTTTGATCAGTTTTATTCTAATTACACCAATAGTATTGAACCTAGATCAGATTGGAATATAAGCTGTCAGGCAGTAGAGAATAAAAAAAAAAATTCACAAAAATCAACATGATATATATAATTACATAGCAAAGAAAAAAATGAACATCAGCAACATAACAATAAATTTATAGTCCCCCCCCCCCCTAATCTACTTGTTAACTATTAGATTTTTTTTTTTATCAGTCTAATAACTTTATTTAACACAGTAATTGCAACAAACTGTTCTCAAGGAACTTGTGTCAAAGGATCAGAAAATCCTAGTTTACTTTAATACTTATCTTATCATGGGCAGTCAAAGTGACCTAAAGCCTTTAATCCTTATAAAACCATTGACCTCAGGTTAAACGAAATTTATCTAGATCTCTCTCTAAATATGTATGTTAAAACACGCAGAATGCTTGGCCAGTATTATAAACTACAATTTCATTCAGACCATCAAATTGTTGGCATTAAAGATATATAATTGTGAATTCAACAAACAGGTACCTGTATGATAATGGCCTCTGATAAAGAAGGGGGGGGGGGGAGCCCCATTGTTCTATTTGTGCCAATGGATTAATTCAAGTCTGACCGACCTTGTTCACAACTTGGCACTTATCCAAAGTGATCATACACATAAATTAAAAAAGAATGAAATGAATAAAAAATATTTTTATTCATTTTTTTTAGATTTTGATCAATAAGTCATGTTCATGGAATTATTTTTCTATAACATGCAAATATACTACTGTTAATCTAATATTTTTAGCTCTGTATTGTAAAACTGTATGTACACAGTTTAAGTTAAGATCATAGTTGTACTGGATAGAAGGGTCTACAGAAAACAAAATCAGTGCATATACCTGTGCTAACAAGGAAGTTGAAAACTTTTGTAATGTAGACACCATTTTAAATTCGATTAGTACAAAGTTAAGAATTGCTAGAGGTGATTTGTATTGGTTATTTGTGCATATATACATGTACCTCTATCTATATTGGATAAATTTAGTATTTTGAAAATGTTCTTTAGTCGAGATTCTTATCTCATATGAAAGGCGGCATGCATCGTCACCTTGAATACAGATGAACAAGGTGGCATTGTTAAGTTGTCATATTTTGAACATATTTGAATATAGGGAACCAGCAAGTCATATCGGTTTAAGATCTATCAGAGGACAGCCAGTGTTGGGCATGATCTGTAGATGTTTGTCATTCCAACAATACAGCTTGCTATATCAGGACCAGTCCTGCCTGTGTTAGACTATCTAGAGTGTCCAGTCCTTAACTAGGAAGTTATGGTTTCAACCCCCAGCTGTGACATAACAAAGATTCTAAAAATGATACTGGTTAACAGGGGTGTCTTCCTATAGCACTGCCTATATTTGAAATACAGAAAAATAATGAATACTATAAAGAAATGTTTTGATCTTTCACTCTCATTCGCCCTGCATTTATGTTTACTAATGTGGGTGAGTGGAATTTTACACCTCTGGTTATATATAAATTACCTATTTAGGCCTTAAAAAATCTGTGTTTCGGGCAACCCGACCCTATATAACCTAGCAAAAACCTGCCAATCCTACAGTTGTAGTATGTGGCAATTTTGGGACTGTTGTTTTCAGTGATTTATTCACTGTTATATGACTGGACTTAAAATATATATAGTCAGTCCCTACCCTACCAATTTTCTTTTAGACCGTTGCCCTAAACACACATTTTTTTGGCCTTATCTCCCTTGTTTGGCATTTAGCACAAAAGGGAATTTGTCCTGTTTTCAGGATAATGAGACTGGATGCGGTATCATGCTACTTATCCCTGACATTATATTGCAGTGGTTATTATCTCCCGCAGTGAGTAGGTTTATATACAGAGTAACAGATAAGCAGAGTATTTGAGTATTTACCCAATTAATTTTGGCATAAAAGCAATAGTTTGCAGAATCATGGGGTAACAAAAAGTAAAATATTTTCTTAAAACTCAATTAAAATGTTGGCAGGTGCATGCAAAATATACAGAGTACCCAATTCACATTTTGTCAAAAAAAAATACTCACTTTATGAAAAAGCTCTGTATGTATAATGTATTTGAAATCTTTTGTAGAGTGTGGTATAATCATGATTTAGACATTGCCTTCTTAAAAAAAAATGGCCATTCAAAATAACATTATTGATTCTTATAATGGCTGGAATGAGAGTTTTGGTTTCCAACTTAGTTAGAATTTTTTGCTGCAGCTGGCCTAGAGGTGATCATTATAATAAATGCAGGGTTATCCATACTGCATAAAATCGTCCATTTTGACCCTCAATTTGCTTTAATAGTCATGGGCCCCCCTAAATTCTAAATGTTTCTCTTTATTAGCTCACCTGAGCCAGAGGCTCAAGGTGAGCTATTGTGACCGGTCTTCGTCCGTCGTCCGTCCGTCCGTCGTCCGTCCGTCGTCCGTCAACATTTTGCTTCAAACGACATCTCCTCCTTAACCGCTTGGTCAATTTTGATAAAACTTCACAGGAATGTTCATTATGGGGCCCTTATCCGAAGTTGTTAAAATTATTTTGATTGGTCAAAAATCTAGGTCACAGGAGCTAAAAATAGATTTTAAAAATGAAAATTTTAAAAATCTTCTTCTCCGAAACCACAAGGCCTAGCCTTTTGATTTTTGGTATGTAGCATGATCTTATGACTCACTACCAAGTTTGTTCAAATCATGGCCCTGGGGTCAAAATTGGCCCCGCCCCAGGGGTCACCTGATTTTACATAGGCTAATATAGAAAAACTTGAAAAAATCTTCTTCTCAGAAACCACAAGGCCTGGAGTTTAGATATTTGGTATGTAGCATGATCTTATGACTCTCTACCAAGATTGTTCAAATTATGACCCTGGGGTCAAAACTGGCCCAACCCCAGGGGTCACTTGATTTAACATAGGCTAATATAGGAAAAACTTGAAAAATCTTCTTCTCAGAAACCACAAGGCCTAGGGTTTAGATATTTGGTATGAGCATGTCTTAGATCTCTACCAAGTTGTTCAAATATGCCCTGGGGTCAAAATGGCCCCCCAGGGGTCACTGATTTTACATAGGCTAATATAGGAAAAACTTGAAAAATCTTCTTCTCAGAAACCACAAGTCCTAGCCTTTTGATTTTTGTTATGTAGCATGATCTTATGACTCTCTACCAAGATTGTAAAAATTATGACCCTGGGGTCAAAATTGGCCCCGCCCCAGGTGTCACTTGATTTAACATAGGCTACTATAGGAAAAAAACCTTGAAAAATCTTCTTCTCAAAAACCACAAGGCATAGAGTTAAGATATTTGGTGTGTAGCATTGTCTGGTGGATCTCTACCAAGTTTGTTCAAATCATGACCCTGGGGTCAAAATTGACCCCGCCCCAGGGGTCACTTGATTTAACATATGCTAATATAGGAAAAACTTGAAAAATCTTCTTCTCAGAAACCACAAGGCCCGGGGTTTAGATATTTGGTGCGCAGCACTGTCTAGTAGATCACAACCAAATTTGTTAAAATCATGGCCCTGGGGTCAAATTTGGCCCTGCCCCAGGGGTCACTTGATTTAACATAAGCTAATATAGGAAATACTTGAAAAAATCTTCTTCTCAGAAACCACAAGGCCTGGAGTTTAGATATTTGGTATGTAGCATGATCTTATGACTCTCTACCAAGATTGTTCAAATTATGACCCTGGGGTCAAATTTGGCCCTGCCCCAGGGGTCACTTGATTTAACATAAGCTAATATAGGAAATACTTGAAAAAATCTTCTTCTCAGAAACCACAAGGCCTGGAGTTTAGATATTTGGTATGTAGCATGATCTTATGACTCTCTACCAAGATTGTTCAAATTATGACCCTGGGGTCAAAATTGGCCCCACCCCCAGGGGTCACTTGATTTAACATAGGCTAATATAGGAAAAACTTGAAAAATCTTCTTCTCAGAAACCACAAGGCCTAGGGTTTAGATATTTGGTGTGCAGCATTGTCTAGTAGATCACTACCAAGTTTGTTCAAATCATGCCCCTGGGGTCAAATTTGGCCCCGCCCCAGGGGTCACATGATTTTACATAGGCTAATATAGAAATAACTTGAAAATTCTTCTTTTTAGGAAACTAGAAAACACATGGCCTGGCATTTAGATATTTGGTGAAAATATTGGCCCCTCCCCAGGGATCACTTGATTTTACATAGACTTATTTTGGAAAAAAATCTAGAAAAATTTCTTCTCAAAAACCACAAGGTCTGGAGTTTAGATATTTGGTATGTAACATGGGCTAATAGACCTCTACCCAGTTTGTTCAAATCATGACCCTGGGGTCAAAATTGGCTCTGCCCCAGGGGTCACTTGATTTTACATAGCCTAATGATATCAGGTGAGCGATCCAGGGCCATCATGGCCCTCTTGTTTTTTATATTCATTATTTGACCCCAATTTTTTTATTTATTTTTTTAAAGATATAAAAAAAGAAGAATTTAAGCCTGTGAGTGATAGCTGATTTTTTAGGTACTACCAAAAAGTTGATTATAATGATCAAGACATAAATATACTCCCGCAAACAAAGTTTGAGAGGGGGTATATATAGGAGTCAGTCTGTTGGTTTGTCGGTCTGTCTGTCATTCCCAAAAGCTTGTGATGCGAACTATTTCTACATTTCTTAACCAATTTGATTCATATTTGATAATCAGATTGAGAGGTGTGTGGCATAAATTTCACTTGAGTTATCTAAAGGATTACAGAGTTATTGTCCCTGATTTGACTTTAAATATTTTGTGACGCAAACTTTTTCTATATTTCTTAACCAATTCAGTTCAAACTTTGTGTGCGAATTGATATTCAGGTGGAGAGGTGCGTGACAAAAAAACAACAATACTCAAGTATTCTCCCATGTTCAGCATACGAAGATAGGGATTTCGCTCATGGAAGATAACTCTATCTTCCATGTCACGTGATTAGCTTTCTTCCATGTCACGTTTACAAATAAACAATGATGACTGTAAGTTATACATTTTATCAAAATACAAAACTAACTTGTTGTAATTCATGTGAATAGATATATGTTTGAAAATATTATATAAATCTAGTTAGTTATCCCTGTATTATCATTTATTACTACGAATGTGAAATAAGGCTTAATATTTGGGGGGAATATTACGTACTGTCAAGGACTGGTATTTTTTACTAAGTTATTTTAAGCAAATGGAATTCCCTTAACGAAATATTTGGACATATTGGGTTATCTTTAAAATGCCGATTTCTTTGATGTTGTTATTGTGTTAATTTGTTAAGCAGCAAGGAAAAAAGTGCAAAAAAAAAAAAAAAAATGAAAGCACGATATGTTTATTAAATCGAGGCTGGCGGTCTGTGGCAAGTAATAATCGTTCATGGGAGAAAAAAAATCCATCATTCGTAAATTCATGAAGGATTGGGATATCTCACCCTCGGGATCAGAAATTTCAGGCAGGGCCTCGGCAGAGCCTCGTCCCTGCCTAAAATTTCTGACCCTCGGGTAAGATATCCCTATCCTACATGAATACTCATGGTGGATTCTTATAATCTCAAGGATTACAGAGTTATAGCCCCTGATTTGACTCTAATTATCTTGTGACACAAACTACTTGTCTATATTTCTTAACCGATTCGGTTCAAATTTTGTGTGTGCATTGATAATCAGGTGGAGAGGTATGTGACATAAATTTCACTTGAGGTATCTTAAGGATTACAGAGTTATTGCCCCTGATTAGACTCTAAATATCTTGTGACGCGAACTGCTTATACATTTTTTTAAATGATTCGGTTCAAATTTTGTGTGTGCATTGATAATCAGGTGGAGAGATGCGTGACATAAATTCCATTTTTGTTGTTTTTGTTTTTCTTGTACAGATTATTACTCAAATATTATACATGGCATTGACTTGAAACTTAAAATGTAAACAGATGGCGACTAGGAAAAATGCAGTGTCCAAGAATTGTAACTCTACCTGGTCCCATTTTTTAATTATCTCCCTTTGTTGAATTGCTTTTTTTTCTTGTCCCGAACATGACTCGAATATTATACATAGAATTGACTTGAAAGGTAAAATATAAACACATGGCGACTAGAGAAGTGCAGTGTCCAAGAACTTACTGTAACTCTACATTTTTAAACTACCGTGTCAAACAACCATAACTGACTCTCTATCCACTTTAAATAAAGACTTACTTATTTCTTACTATCATAACCAATATACTATGTATACAGGTTCTTATCTATGCTCCGCCTGGAGTTGTTATTTTCTTCAAAGGTATTAATCCTCATTTTACAGCTGTTGAAACATTTATATAAATGTTAGTTTCCCTTCTGTTAATTAACTTTCTGTTGCCGTTGCCAGTTGATTGGCAAATATTTGTTATGGGGGTAGCGTGCTTTTTTTCTTGCTGGATAGAATGATTTTATTCAATGTAAAAGTCATAATTAGGCAATTTCCAGTCATTGTAATTATGTAGTCTTTGAGCATCAGTCAGGGATTTGGAAAAAATATTTTAATAATGTTACAGATAAATGTGCTACATGTAAGTAATTTAAGTTAAAGTAAAAAAAAAAAAAAAAATGTAGAATGTTCGTTATTAAAAAGCTACAAATTAAATGTGCCATGATATGTCAAAAATAAAAAATTTGATATTTATTATATATCCCAACTGCTGAATCCGATTGGGGACTATAGCATGTTTTGTACAGATCTTGAAAAACCCTTAAAATTGATGTGTCAGTCTTGAAAATCACATTTTGCCTTATAAACCCTTGTAAAAAGTTAAAATGAACTGAAAGGTCTTGTTCAATAACCCTTGAATTTGAAATTACAATATATTGATCTTAAAAAAGTGTTTATCAAGTTGTTAAAAGGTTGAGGTACATCCTTTTCATGCCATAAAATTTAAAGCTTAAGTTGTGGTTTATGCAAGTCCTCAATTTTGAAATGAATGGCTTTAAAAAAAATATTGAAAAACACTTAAAATTTGCTTCAGAAAAAGTGTATGAACTATGTGTAGGTTTGGGCTTGTCCTTCCGTCCGTCCGTCCCGCATTTGTGTCCACAAATTACTCTTGAACAGTTCATGAATTAGTTATTAACTTGATCAAAATATATGACATGTTGGTAAATAAAATCTGTCAACTTAAAATAACCAATGTTTGGTTGTGTGTTCCACTTACCCTTTTTATCTATCAAAAATATAAATTGAACAAACTTTTTTTATGGATTTATTAGTTCCAGATTTTGTTCATGAACTTTTAGACTTTCTTATTAAAACTTGAGCAATACTTAGGGGAGATCATGTACTGTATTATTCATTTTTCATGGATTTAGTTTGAAATTTTAGTTGTCTTTGGCTATTTTAAAGTAATTATTTCTGTCCCTGGTATGTGTTGATCGATATACATCGATATATAGAATGAAGGTCTCTATGATTGTTTATCAACTGTTCTGCACCTGGCTTGTGTAAATGAAGGCCATCCAGGTCTATTATAAACTACTGTTTGTATATAAACATGTATATAAACATGCAAAGGTGTTTTGTACCAGTTGATCCATGGTAATTTTCCAGGCATTTGTTTGGCCTCCAAAAATTAGTTTTTTTTTGTGTGTGTGTGAAAATGAAATTAACACATAAGGTAAATAAAAAATAATATGATGATTTAGATAAAATATTAAAAAGGGGTGTCATTTGACAAGAGAACAATTTATGAACAGAGAATAGTGCTACTTTTAAGATTCATGACTGAGGTTGTAGTTTAAACCACAGTGTGTTGGGGGGTGGGGGGGGGGGTGGGGTAAGGATTTTTCATGTCCTTCTCAGTTTCATTGTATTTGTCTAGCTATTAGCCAGGAACCGTCAAGAGTGAAGTTGTTCCAACTTGTTTCTCAATTGACATAAAATTAATCAGTTGAAAGGAAAATAAAATTTTGAGATGAATTTTCAAGAAAAATACATAGAAATACATCATGGTGTTCACTTGCCATATGGCTAACAGATCCCTGGATCACAGAACTCTGTAACTTTCAAAAGTCTTCTGGAATCACCTTGAGTTTCAGCAATACTGACAAGTTTTTCCTTAAAAGGCGGCAGAGATTTGACTGCCCCAAATCCTTTCCTGGCATGCTCAAAATTGTCAAATTGTAAAAAAAAAATGGGAATAATTCAAACAATATTAAAAAAATCACAAGAAAACGTAGGACCGGCCTTACCCCCTTGCCTCCTACATTTTAAAATTAGCCTTCTGCTCCGATTCTTTAGGAAAACCCTGTATTAAGATATATGTTGTTGTATTGGGGTTTACTGTCGCTGCGATAGTATTTCAATCATATAGCGACGTCCAGCTAATTACAGGTGGAGGAAGACCCCGAGTACACAGAGGTACCCGGGTAGAACCACCGACCTACCACAAGCCAGCTGGAAGGCTTCCTCAATTAAGATATATCTAGTAAGGTCAGTAATAGTAAGTTTCACACAGCAGGGTAGAATGTTTAAAACTTTTGCCTGCTTTTTTGCCCAAATCATCAAGATCATTGGAGTCACCTCGCTACTGTTGAATTTCAACCGATTCGTACATTGAATGATATAGGAAAGGAGCATGAATGATATTACCAGGCCTTGTGTACGTAAATGATCATGAATTGGAAGTCATTAATCCATAGCAAGTCAGGATTCCTGCTGTGCACTGATGACTTTTTTTAATGTTTTCTATAAATATTTTGATGAAGACTTAATTGATTTTTTATGATAAGTGCTGTATGATGTCTTCAGCAAATGTTTTTGCCATAAGACTCAATTAGATAAAGTGCCCTTGATGTGGAATAGAGTGGTAAAGCTGGGGGAGACGAATAAATATTTAGATTTGGAGAATATGAGGCTGGTTTCAGAAAATGGAATGCGGAATGTTTGATACATGCTGACTGTAAATGAGTGATCAGGAAGTTCTTGAAGATGGTATTTGTGAGTGTTTGAAGCCGCAGTTATTGATCTTGTGAAAAACAAAGAAAATGAAAGAGAATCTCAGTGAGAGAGAATTTCAGTTAAAGACAGAAAGAGTAAGTCTAAAAGGTACGCATTAAAAGAAATGTGGAAGAAGGGGATAAAGACAGAAACAAAAGGGAAAGATAAAATGAGATGGAGTGATTTGAAATCAAAAGAGATCCTTATGTTTATCTCATTCAGTCCTGAGTCTACATTTTTTAAAGAGATCTTTTTTTTTCTCAGAATTTATAAGTGATCCAATTATTATTATCGTTGAATTATCTTGTACTTTTTGTTAATTAATTGCCATTGTGATTGATGAAATTGACTATTTAAATTTTAGTATCCTGATTCTGATTCAGACAACTATATACAATGTATGTCATATAGGGAGAAACTGTATAAATATAAGCAAGCTAGAGACCCCCTCCCGCCTTCTTCAGCCTTTCCAATCATTTGACAAAAAAGTGTGCATGTTACTTGACTTGGCTCCAGTTGTTTCACTTGATTGGTTAACCCTTTCCCTCATAGAGGACACCATGAAAAGACCTAAGCGAACAGCATAAAACCAGATCAGCCTGCGAGTAACTTGCAGGCTGATCAGGTTTTATGCTGTTCGCTGTTCCTCAGTGGTCTGGAAATAAGGACTTTATAATTAAAATTTGGTAAGGTTTAACTGTGGTTTTCTGCAGATCAGGCAATATGTGGTACCTATTGAGTGCGTCAAAATGAGTCTATATGAGGGAAAGGGTTAAGGTGTAGAGGTACTCCTGTAGACCACTGATCACTGGCACTGCTCCGGATATACAGTGGTGCTGTATAGTTGTTCAGCAGTTCTTGTAAACTTCAGTGTGTTTGTGATTAGGCTTGGATGTCGTCTGGATTCTGAGACTTGCAGGTGAGACTGGTTTGTGACCTTTTAAGGGGTTTTGGTTACATCTTGCACTCTCTGTTTGAGTCTCTATCAGTTAAATATAAAAGGCCTTACCATGGCACACTTAAAAACTGATAAGAGCAATCTGCTATCTAAAATTTGATACAGGTTCATTATAACATAATGACATAGAGAGCTTTCTTTTCCTTTAGCATCAGATTCAAGGTATGCTGGGTAACTTTGGTCAGATATACTGTGAAGCTTTTATAATGTTGTTTTGGGTTCATTTTTTAGCAGAAATTATATAGAACAGTTTTGTATTAAATGTATACTTTTGCTTATATACCAGTACTCATTTCCAGGTGCCAGGATAATAACTTTGGGTTGGATGTAAGTATTGAAAACTGATTTAAATCATGCGGAATTCCTCATGCATTGCAGGATTTTTTTGCTCCCATTGAAGGGATTTTTTTGTAAGAAATTTTCCCAGTCATAAAAGGATATTTTATATTTCCATATGCTTTCTGATTTGTATAGTCAATACTTTCTGATTTCTTGTCAAGTTACTCTATGCACTTCTAAAAAAATATACAGAATTAAAGTAAAGTCCCTGTAACGATTCCGCTACATGTCGGACTTAATGGCCTCTCACAGAGATAACCAAGGTGTCCTAATGTTTCATTAGGGTACCTTGGTTATCTTGGTAGAAGTTAAGTGGTCCGAAATGTAGCAGAACCATTACCTTAAATTTTATTGAGACCAATGCATTAGTTGACGTTCTAAATTCAGACAAAGTCATTATTTTAAAGTAAAGGCTGATGATCTAGATCGTTATCTTTGGAGATAAATCAATGACCTCAAACTTTACAAAATATTTGAACATCTGTAGGCTCATCATAACCCTTTCCCTCATATAGACTCATTTTGAAGCCCTCAATAGGTACCACATAAAGCCTGATCTGCAGAAAACCACAGTTAAACCTTACCAAATTTAATTACAAAATCCTCATTTCCAGACCACTGAGGAGCAGCGAAGAGCATGAAACCTGATCAGCCTGCTAGTTACTCGCAGGCTGATCTGGTTTTATGCTGTTTAACTCGCAGGCTGATCAGGTTTTATGCTGTTCGCATAGGTCTTTTCATGGTGTCCTCTATGAGGGAAAGGGTTAAGCAGTGAGAGTTAATTCTCTCCATTTCTATTTATTGCCAGGTTATCTGCTCACAAAAAGTATCAAAAACAAAACCATGTTATCTTTTGTGTAAACTGGGTTAGCAGTGGACTACCTGTTATCCCACCGATAAGTGGTTGGATTCCCTGTTACAATCAGATAAAATTCATATGTAAACAAAAGTAGAGAGAGCCATTGAATACAAAGCATGATTAAAGATTTTCAACTCTGTGCTTTGTTGAATGTACTTCGATGAAGTCGGCTGTGGCCAGTATTTATAAACATGGTCAAGTTCCATTCAAGGTCTGATGTCATATCATGAACACCTAGAGTGCTGTATCAAGTGAAGTGTCACAGAGGTCACTGTTGGGGTCAGAAACTGGGATATACAGGAGTTAAATTGAGAAGTGTGTTGGGGTGAGGATAAAGGTTATCAGTATGAGTATAGCAGTATGGCAAGGTTGGTGAAGACCCTATACATCATATGGATGTCAACATAAGCTTTAAATCAGGATACAAATATTGCTTAATAGATATTTTGTTACTGGTAGATCCAGGACTAATTAGGTTTTTAAATGTACTAAAGTGTGAAAGCTTACATTTAAGGCATATATATATTAATTAATGTCAGTCTTTTATACTTTTATTTATAAAGCAATAACTTAGCTATTTGCAGGTAATAGTAGTAGAACCGCAGAGTGCACACACTGTGGCACTCGATTACAACTACTGACCTTCCTCAAACAAGCTGAAAGGCTGCTGCCTCATATGAAGCATCAGAGTGACCCTGCTGGGACACAAATCCTCATCGGTGAGGGGCTAAATGATTGAAATTCAGTGGCCACAGAGACTTTTGGTGGGATGTTGAACATGCTGAACATCATGCTTTATATGCATCTGTAATCTTTACATCAGCTCATGACATTTCCATCAGAACCTCTAACTCCCTGTTACATAGTTTAGGTATCCCATTTTCTACAGGTATGTTTTCAGCTACTGTAGGGGAATGCATGTAAAGGATCAGTTTCTTCCATTAGAAAAGCAAATTGATGTCAGGGAGGCAATAAACATAATGAGCCAAGCAATAATGCTTGGTATTACCAATACTACATACTGTTATGAGGCTTTTCCTACTTGCGTTTCTGAGCAAAACCATGCTGATGAGGCCGTGATGAAATACTACTGTTTTAAAAACACCTGATATGAACAAGACGGGGGTGTAATTGCCTTGGAACTGGGCCAGAAAGGATATTTCATACAGAGAAGACCTAGACAGTTTTTGCTTGTTAATACTGATGATGAATGTCATAGTGAGAAATTTCCAAATGTCTGCTTCATGCAGATGGATTTAACAAACAGATGAATATAACAGTGCTTGCAGCCTTGCACATAGAGCAGTGCAGGAGGGAAGGGGGCGTAAAGTTCTAAGTATTCGATTCACACAAGCTATTTGCATACAGGGGCCATAAATCTGCCATTTTTATAAGGATTTTAAAGTTTGGGGTCCCTGATATATTTCCCTTGCCTCTTTTCCCTTGTTGTTGTTGATGTATTGGGGTTTACCATGGCTGTGATAGTATTTCAATCATATAGCGACGTCCAGCTAATTACAGGTGGAGGAAGACCCCGAGTACACAGAGGTACCCGGATAGAACCACCGACCTACCGCAAGCCAGCTGGAAGGCTTCCTCACATGAAAAATCCGAAGTCCCTACTGGGATTCGAACCCACAGCGGTGAGAGGCTGAGAAATTTGTAGTCCATGACTGTAACCGCTCGGCCACAGCGGCCGCTCTTTTCCCTTGTAGACCCCTCTGAGCTATATATAGATAAAAGATAATTCAAGTAAAAAACACCTGTTATTCATTATGATAAAAGAGAATCGTTTGCACAAACTTGAAACTTGCTGAATTTACTCTTTAGTAAATAACAATTAAAGGGGTAATGATTGTAACCTTAATCAACCTGTCATTGAGAGAAGAAAAAAAGAGCTGCTGAGCAAAGGTGGTCACTAAGTGAAGGTCCAACTCTGTATGGTTCTACAAATAAGCACCTAGTGCAGATGGTGACATTAACCCTTTCCCTCATAGAGGAAACCATGAAAAGACCTATGCGAACAACATAAAACCAGATCAGCCTGCGAGTAACTCGCAGGCTGATCAGGTTTTATGCTGTTCGCTGCTCCTCAGTGGTCTGGAAATGATGACTTTATAATTAAATTTGGTAAGGTTTAACTGTGGTTTTCTGCAGATCAGGCTTTATGTAGTACCTATTTCAAGAGTGCGTCAAAATGAGTCTATATGAGGGAAAGGGTTAACCCATTACCTTGCCTCGGAAAACTGAAATGACCCGATCATATATACAGCTCCTTGCATGCAGGAGCTTTCGGATCCGGATCTTCTTAGTCTGTTTGCGTATAAAATATTCTAGTTTAGATTCTACACAGTCTTTTAGCAGTACTTAAGAGAATAATCTCTTGTTTTATAAATATGTACCATTTAAAGTTCTGAATAAATTGATATTCATCAAATCTGGGTTGATAAAAATTCACACCCTGATTAATGATTTTTAGCTTCACTCATACTTGAAGTCTTTAAAATCATATTGCATTATTTTATTGGACAGATTCTTAAATGCAAGGTCTTGAAACCTCAGAAAACAGGAAGGATTGGTCTTTAAATTTCTTGTGATATGTAGACAAGATATTAAACAAGACCTACAAAACATCCTTCGTTTGAAGAGCTTGTAAAGATGTAAATAAATTCACGGCAGGAAGTATAATCCGTCTATGGCTGATTTCCTCAGGAGTTTCAACTGTGTTTATATGAAATGGTGGGTATTTAATATGGGATTGATTGAAATGGGGAGGGAAATTAGAAACTCCTGAAGGTATAATGAGGGGAAATCCAGGGAAAAAACATTGATACACATAACGTAAGGTGCGTGTTAAGACATAAGGAGCATGTTAGATGTAAGGTGCGTGTTAGATGTAAGGTGCGTGTTAGATGTAAGGTGCGTGTTAGATGTAAGGTGCGTGTTAGAAGAGTTAACCAGGGAACAAGTGGAGTTCTGAATCTGGTTTCTGTTATAAGGAAGGTGAAACAATTAACTTTGATAAAGTTTTATATAAATGTCAGCGTGGGGGCTCACATAGCCCTTTCCCTCATAGAGGACACCATGAAAAGACCTATGCGAACAGCATAAAACCAGATCAGCCTGCGAGTAACTCGCAGGCTGATCAGGTTTTATGCTGTTCGCTGCTCCTCAGTGGTCTGGAAATGAGTATTTTGTAATTAAATTTGTTAAGGTTTAACTGTGTTTTTCTGCAGATCAGGCTTTATGTGATACCTATTGAGGGCTTCAAAATGAGTCTATATGAGGGAAAGGGTTAACAGTTGGCTATGTAGATCAGGTGCCTTCCATATAGACAGGAAGACTTACCAGCTAGTAGCTATTATGAATAATCCCATGTGGCTAATTTTTTATGCAGGATAAATAACCTAGATAGCGGGCATTCTGTGAAAAATGGGTATTATATAGATTTAGTCACCCATGAGTCTATACGACCTACAGTATTGGAGATAAGTTGGTATATTCAGATTGAATGCAGAGCTGTGCCAATTTTGAATAAAGAGGGGGATAGGCAAGGCTAGCAACATAGGAATTAGAAATGTGAAATGCACGCTATATTTCACACAGCAGCACTTATGCATAATGTTGAAATTTATGACACCCCCCCTTCCACCTCCTTGAATTGGTCCCTTGATAAAATCACAAATTATTTTGATAATGATTTAAGTTTTTGGATCCTTTTCAGGAGCAGTTTGTAAGAGAGCATGCTTGTGTGTACATAGTGACTCATTGTGCATATTTCAGTATTCTCTTGAAAAAAAAAAACAAAGAATGAAAAAATTGAAATAAAAAAAAATGTGGCTTAAATGAGAAACTTGGATTTTTTAAAAGATAGTAAAAATATATGTCAATGCAGGCACATCAGATTGAATGTTACATGGAATTTAATAACAATGAGTTAGAAATAAAAAACACAATAAAAAAAAAACAATAAAAAAAACAACAAAAAAAAAACATTTGTTCATTTTTAAAAAAGATTAAATCTGGCGTGTAAGGTATAATTTACAAAAAAAATAGCTTGAAGGTGAAATTAATTTATATATATATATATATATTCTTTAAATGTAAATGAGAGATATGATGAGAGATTGCCTGTCAAGGCGAAAAATAGATTGTTATATAATTGTCAGTAAGACACCCCAAAGCCTATTAGCTATTGATCTGCATGATTTATCTTGTAAGACAAAAGACATTTAATTAGTGTCATAAGGGATCTACAGTTCATTCCTCAGGGTTATCTTGTCTTGTTTTCTCCGCTTATAATGAAAGGGCGCTGCAATTGGACTCATTAATCATATTTATTTTCCCCTGTAATTAAGTCGGGGATTTAGGCTGACGCTGTTGTACTTTCTGTTGAACTGTGCAGTACAGTGATGTAAGCTTGGAGTCTATTAGGATTACTTGGATAATTTCATAAGTATGGATTGAGGCTTAGAGGTGTTGTGTGAAAAAATTAAATAAGTGTCAGAACTAAATATTTCTATACACGGTTTTATTAATGAATATGAAATGGAGACTTGACATTCATTACACATAATTAAGCTCTATAATAAATCTAAAGCTGACATACTAGAGGCATGTTTTAGTACAGGTGGGGGCACTGGATGGGGGTATCAGTATCTGTACTAAAAATGTAAAAATGATCAAAACAGCATGCCTATAATAATTAAGGCATTTTCGATTTGAAGAGGATATCTCTCTCTCTCTCTCTCTCCCCCCCCCCTCCCCCAATTTGCCATGTACCCCCTAAAGTGTAGGGACTCTCTATATGAAAGGGTACACCATTAAGGAAAAACAGCAATAGTACCCATAATTTCAAAATTAAGTGAACACCCTGTCACAAGCTTTGAAGTAATACTTAACCCTTTCCCTCATAGAGGAAACCATGAAAAGACCTATGCGAACAACATAAAACCAGATCAGCCTGCGAGTTACTCGCAGGCTGATCAGGTTTTATGTTGTACGCTGCTCCTCAGTGGTCTGGAAATGAGGATTTTACAATTAAATTTGGTAATATTTAACTGTGGTTTTCTGCAGATCAGGCTTTATGTGGTACCTATTGAGTGCGTCAAAATGAGTCTATATGAGGGAAAGGGTTAAAACCAGCAGTCCCTGTATAAACAGTTTATTTTATATATAGGTGCCATAGATTAGAAATAGTGCTCATAACTGAAGGCCATAGGTAACCCCTGTTTTGGGGGAATAATCTTTCATGACCTTCCCAGACATAAAGTACTGATCCAACCCAGAGGAACAACTGAAAGAGATTTGTAAGAATAATGTGAAAATAAACAAATCACATTATAAATTTCATATTACTTTTTTTTGGATAGAGATGAAGATTTGCCGATGTTACTCTGATGCATCTAAGCATTCCCATAGTACATACTATGCAGACCAAATCAGAATGCGGCATTTCAGTTTGGACCCAATGAACAGCAACATGTAAAACATAATTGGAACATACTTAGATTTGGCATTTGTTGTTTCCCATTGGAATTCCTCACCAGTCAAAACTAACCAGGAAAAATGACCTTTGTAAAGTTCTCTACAGGATAATATGTTTTATGTTTGCTATCGTATTTTGGGTATTCCATGACACACATAAGCATCTTCTTTGACCCTCAAATTGTCTAAACAACCCTCAGAAACTTCAAAATCTGTCTCATTTATCTATACAAGAAAACTTTTGACGCAAGTGTGAAAGAATCGCGCTTAAATTAAGGACTATTGTGTTGATGTGATTCTCTGCGATTGCGAGAAAAAGATTTAATATCAATTTCGATGCTCTACTCAGGTACTTGTTAATACAATGGGAACCAGTATGTAAAAAGTCTGCATTTTGAGATGGTCCCTGTAATGACGTTCAGACCTATTGGTTTTCGAACAGGCTGGTGAAGGTGATTTCAGCTTAATTACAATATCACTAAATCAAAAAGATCTATTTTCCTAGAAAGTAGCTAATAACACGGAAAGTTCAAATAATAATGTGGTGTAATCGGTTTTCCCAAAGTCAAATGTTATTATTATTGTTAGCAGAAAAAGTTTTATCTACGAATACAAAAAGTATGTGTATAAGCACAATATAACACTCTGCAGATAAAACATTAAATGTTTAAACTAAATTTGAAATATCGGAAAATATAATGACACCTGTCATAATCATTATCATAGACAATTTCCAGGGAATGTGATATTTGTATCTACATATTTATTTTCATTTACAAAATTACATCATGTAAAGACAGGCACTGTGAAACACACAGCACTGTTCACCAATTAAAAACCGTATCAGGAACCGACTTATAGTGCCAGCTCTTGCCGACCCGGAATAACAAAGGGTCGCTATATGTGATCTTTTTAATTTTGGAGAAAAAAACAAGAGAAAACCTGATTACATTTACTAGTTTGAGATGTTAGGGTTAGACATTGATAATTCGATTAGAACACCTGACATATCAGATGTCTATCTAACCTGGTATAACATGTTATAAAATGTTGTTTTCTGAGTTATGAATATTTACAAAGTACATATTTTATGACTTGATGAATCTAAATTTACTGAACTATGAAGCAATGAATTCAGCTTATTAATAATTAAGAGACATGCAGTTCAAATGCTCGTTTGGGTGTGTTCAGATTTGTAATCGTTTTGAACCAGGCTGCAAATTATATGCTAGAAAAACAATTAGGCAAAAATATTTTCTTTGTTATATGTATATTTACACTTTGCATATAGAATAGATACTAAAGATATTTCATTTTATCACTAATTACCTCAGAGATCTATGCATTAATTGATGCCTCAGTTGGCAAACAGACTACACCCAGATCAAACAGATCTTTCTAGGTTTCTAATGAAGTTCTTCTCTGTTTGTTCATATTACACTAGTGTAGGTCAAAATTAAACAATCTGCATGGCAAAGAAAAATTCATTTGACTATTTGAGTTTAACGTATTTTAGTCATATAGTGATGTCCAGCTAATTACAGGTGGAGGAAGACCCCAAATGCACGGAGGCATCCGTGTAGAACCACCGACCTACCACAAGCCAGCTGGAGGGCTTCCTCACATGAAAATCCGAGTGACTCTGGCGGGATTCGAACCCATGCCGTGAGGGGCTGAGTGAGTGTTAAGTCAGCGACTTTAAAACTCTCGGCCAGGAGAAAAATCTATACCACTTTAAGTCATAAATGTTTACATGCATATTCATGAGGTTAAGGGTTGAGTTAGGTAGATTTGCATATAATTTTATTATCAAGCATTGCAGCTGCGATATATGGCAGAATTTGAGAAATAACTAATTTCTTGATTTGTCCTTCTTTCTTTTTCCCAAATATTGCTTTCTGCTGATATTACATTTCATTAGTTAATATAATTAAATTCTTTCAGAGGCTTTTAAGATTGAGGTTTTAAAACCGTCATTTGCATTTCTGTAATTACACAGGAAATGCCTTTTGATGTTTTATGTAGGAACAGAGATATTTAAGTTAATGAGATTTCATATTCCTCTTGATAAATACGATTTATTGCCATGCCATGCAGAAAAGTTTATGAAAGCTGTTATTAGCTAAGGTTATGCGGAGGTCATTGTTATTCGTAGGTTATGTAAAGGTCAAGGTTATTGTAAGGTCATGTAAAGGCCAAGGTCACTATACTTAATGGAACTTTATTTAACTTAAATACCAAAATTAGGATCATTTATATTCAAGCATTAATTTTGCTTTCAAGTTTCACCATGTATCATGCATAGTCAGTATGCCTCCACACTTTCTTATAGAAGTGTGACCTTGACTAGAGTGTGACCTTCATTATATTGGTAACCACCATTGTTTAAAATGATTTATAAAAATAATAGTCAGTACTTATAATCTGTAATGCTGCTGCCATTTTTAAATAAGTGACTGAGATTAAGTTTAAATTTTCATAAGAAATTGATTATGGAAATGATAATTTGAGCATCTCTCTCTCTCTCTCTCCCCCCCCCCCCCCCCCCCCCCCGCCCCCCCCCCTTATGGACACCAAAAATTAGTGAATCAAATCAAAGGTTTTATCTGAGATGTTGAGTTATGAGCTGATTCTACAAAATGGTCAGGAAAATGTTTGGAACTGCTTGTGACTGGCTTTATTTACCATTTTATCAGGAGGTATATATGTTAAACATTAAAGGTAAACAGTTAGCTTTGAAGTTCTCTGTCACAGTGGGTAAAACTGGTGTATGTACACAGTTCAAGATTCTAGTACAATAGATTAAAGTCTTTTGTAACCATATGTTTACCGTTTTGACATTTGGCTACTCTACAGACTTTTCATTGACCCTTTACGCTGATTAGATTTCATTGTGTTGCTTAAAGTATATGTATGTTTTAATAAGACAGGCCCTAGCTAGCATATTGTATCTTTAATAGCAAACTTATGTGCTTTAAACTATTATTACGCACATTTTGAGTTGGTATACAAACTGACTTGTAATCTATTATCAGATGGGGAGGTTTAATAGATCGATCCTCAGGGATCAATTGACGGCTGTTTAACATGATTCTGTCCAGTTTGTTAAATGAATGCTCCCCCTGTCAACTGCAGGTGTTGACTTATAGACAGGTACATAATGACAGTGTGGAGAGAAGCGGTTGCCCAGAATATTTGTATTTAGCATTTATAGGTTCTAAAGGATTGACAATCAGAAATACGTGCATGTGCAATATACACAGTCTGTTATTCGTGTATGAAGAGCGGCCAAGCTCAAAAGGGCGAAATCTAGCGGAGTGTTGTATACAGACCACTTGTCACATGACAGGACTGAATTGCGATGGGATATTATTCCTTTGCACAGTAAGTTTTCATAATTAATGTTTGCACTTGACTGGTGTTGGCAAAGACTCAGAGTGTTAGGATTTGTTGATATCATTACTGATATAGTGCTGTATATATAAGGCAGATTTATCATCTTCGGAGTAGTTTCATAAACCGTTAAATGTTATTGTGGCATGATATGTATCAGAGTGAATAAGAAGGGATTGAATCATGGGTTTTATTGCACCTCAATGGTTAGTATGTACAATATACATTGAGTGTTTACTGTACTGGTGGCGATTGTATTTATGATTGTGTCACATCCTTAATGGTAAATAGCTATACACAGCTTTGTCCTATTTAGGTATCAGGAAGAAATATCAAGATTAATAGTGACACTTGTGTGACACTCATTGGAAGTATTTCATCATTTTTGGAAAATTTAACATTCAAATGTAATGGAATTGAATTCCTTATTCACACTTGTGCCTGTGCGTGTACATGTGTCACTGTGCATATCTGTCTGTCTGTCTGTCTGTACATGTCTGTCTGTCTGTACATGTCTGTCTGTCTGTCTGTCTGTACATGTCTGTCTGTCTGTCTGTCTGTCTGTCTGTCTGTACATGTCTGTCTGTCTGTACATGTCTGTCTGTCTGTCTGTCTGTACATGCCTTTCTGTCTGTACATGTCTGTCTGTCAGTCTGTACATGTCTGTATGTCTGTCTGTAAATGTCTGTCTTTGTCTGTACATGTCTGTCTGTTTGTCTGTCTGTCTGCCTGTCTGTCTGTACATGTCTCTCGTTGTGTTCTGTCTGTTTGTCTCTCAAGAGTCTGTCTCTGAGACTGTCTGACTAATCAGTCTGTATGATTTTCAATGACCATTATATATTACACAAGTATTAGGCTCGTAATTATATGCAGGGTTCATTCTAGAAATGAAATCAGTGGGGTCAAAGGGGCCCCACTGTTGGCAAAAAAGTGGGGACATTACCAAAAACACAGGGGTCAATACAATATATATTTTAACAAACAGAAATTGACTTATAAGGGACCCATGCCTCTTAAATGGGGGGCATATTGTTTTTGGTCTGTCTTGTTTTTTCACAAAACCTTGACCATAACATGGGAGTTCTTCCACCTACAGCCTCCAAACTTCACAGATTCATGCACCTAGATGAGCTCTCCCTGCCAGGTGACCTTGACCTTCAAGGTCTAAGGCCTTCTGTGGCGTTCATTGGAATGTAGATTGTTTATTATTGTCTTTGTCTATTTTAATATCTTTATTGGTATCTGATAAAAAGTTACTTTATATATATCCTCCTATTGATGAATGTAATAAATTTTCTTGGATAATGTCTTGGGATTGTCAATATCTAGATTAAGTTTGAGGTTTTCTCAGATTACTTTGATAGATCTTCATGGATATTATGTTTTGTTTCTCTTGAGTTCTTCTTCAGCTCGTCCCCCGCATGCATGCTTTTTACTCTATAAATTTCAAGGATGTGGTTAACCAGAGTACAGACTGTTTTTTATAAGACCATTCAGGCTGGATTTCTCACGAAAGGATCTGATTTCCACTCTGAACAAAGACCTGAGCTACCTAAAAGACCTTGTTGCTTGTGGGTGCATTTTTAGCTCACCAGAGCACGAAGTGCTCAGGGTGAGCTATTGGGATCACCCTTCGTCCGTCGTCCGTCGTCGTCCGTCGTCTGTCGTCCGTCGTCAACAATTTGCTTTAAAAGACATCTCCTCTGAAACCGCTGGACAGAATTTGATAAAACTTGGCATGTATGATCCTTGGGTCGGCCTCTACAAAAATTGCTCAAATAAAGTTGATCCATGAAGAACTCTGGTTGCCATGGCAACAAATAGAAAAACTAATTGAAAACTTTGAAAATCATCTCCTCTGAAACGCTGGACAGAATTTGATAAACTTGGCATGTTGATCCTTGGTGGGCCTCTACAAAAATTGCTCAAATAAAGTTGATCCATGAAGAACTCTGGTTGCCATGGCAACAAATAGAAAAAATAATTGAAAACTTTGAAAATCATCTCCTCTGAAACCGCTGGACAGAATTTGATAAAACTTGGCATGTATGATCCTTGGGTGGGCCTCTACAAAATTTGCTCAAATAAAGTCGATCCATGAAGAACTCTGGTTGCCATGGCAACAAATAGAAAAAAGAATTGAAAACTTTGAAAATCATCTCCTCTGAAACCGCTGGACAGAATTTGATAAAACTTGCCATGTATGATCCTTGGGTGGGCCTCTACAAAAATTGCTCAAATAAAGTTGATCCATGAAGAACTCTGGTTGCCATGGCAACAAATAGAAAAAATAATTGAAAACTCTGGTTTGTCATTTGATTTCCTTATAGAAAAAATCATCTTGAATATGCTGATTTACACTGGTGAGCGTTTATGGCCCTTGGGCCTCTTGTTCTGTTATCTCTGTAAGAAGGGTATGGAATCCCTTAAATTTACATGTCCGATTTGTTGGACATGAAACGTTCTGCAGCTATCAGATATTAAGACTCATGTCACTCATCCATGCATGAACAAACAGAAACTCTTAAGATAATTAAAAAAAGTTGTATTATCATGTTTATGAGTAGGTATATTCCCAGGTTATTGCAGGTATTGGGAAAATTTGCATTAAAAAAGTCAACATTTTTCCCCTTTACCTCGTAATATAGACGTGTTTTGATGCCATTTGGTAAACAGGTGACCCAGACCAGACAACTCTTGCAAGAGGAGCGATCTGATCAGGGTCTCCACAGTTAATTGCTCATACAATATTGTATCTCAGATTCCACACAGTCTGCAAAGAAAAATCCAATGTTTGTTAAGCCATTTGAAGTTCAGTGACTTGATATCCATCAATTCATTAATTTACATCAAGATTCAGAGCTGAAGGTATAAAGCAAGTACCATGTTGTCAGATATTGTGACCCCTTTATCTTTGAATACTTAAAGGTTCCTTTCCTAAATCTGGAAATTAAACTTTATTTTGTTCTCATCTAAGTATGAAACTCACTGTCTTCTTTTCATCCAGTTTCAACCCTTCATGTCATATTGACTCATTTTGGCGTGGCAAATTAACAGATACCCAGGTCACTGCTTTTATAAGACAGCTAGCTCCTCTCATATTGTGTTTAAGTTCAGATTTTACGCTGAGTCTGCATGGCGAAGAAAAATATGTTGTTTCATATACCAGAACCATCTAAAGTTTGGTAAATTACTAAAATAAATATTCATCAAGTCATGAATTAGTTCATAAATATTCATGAGGTAATGTTCCTGGCCGCACAATGTGATAATGTAGTCCCCAAGTCTTGGTGTCCATAGAACCTTGTAATTTAATCAGTAGACTGCGGTTGTTAGGTCATTATACAGTCTGTCACTAACCTGTTTAGTAGTTGCATGTAAACAAGCAGTGACCAGTCTGTAATCTTTATTATGTTATGGTTTCAAGGTAACCTTTGCAACACTTATGTTGGATTTAAATGATGTCACCTATGGGACACGTGTTCTTGTAAACATGTTGACTAGGATTTGAAGGACACATCTTGAGCAGCATGAAAAGTTCTATCCTTTTATTTAACCTTTTACTATGCTGACAGATAAGGTGTCTTTAATAATCTGCACCTAATTGACATGGAAAAGCCAGGTCTAAGTGACAGCATTTTGTTGTTCACTCTGGACTGGTTGGCTCGGTGTCAGGATAATGTGACTGGGTCTGGTATCATACCACATGCCTACAGCGTGATACTACAGTGTGGCAGCACTTATGTCTCAAGTAGATATAGATTCCAAATGACTGAAATACTGTTGGTGGGATGTTAAACCCAACATACAAACTTAACTTTCAATGGTATAAGAAACTGTCAATCATGGATTTTCCTTTGCCTTACAGACTGTGTAGAATTGTTTCAGTAAACAGATGATACCCTGATCTGCTCCAGGCAAATAATTGTTACAAATTAATAGTAATAAATTTATAAGACTGTTCAGAAAAAGATGTATGAATTAAATTGCACTTTTTCACACAAATGAAAAGAAATTATGTAAGATGAGAAAATTCTATTTATTTTCATTTCTATCATGATCCACATTGCGATGTCAATGGATATAAAAAAAAAACTGTTTTTTCATATCAAACAATATTGTAGCCATTATTCTGGCACATCCATTATAAATCAGAACATGCTATTTTACAAGTATACATAAAACAGTAATTTTAGTTACCATAACAACAACACAGGAAAAGACTCCTTTATCTCCTGTCCGTTTGTTCATATAAAAGTGTAGTTCAAACTCTTCAGTCTGCATGGCAAAGCCAAATTTATTTTTTCATAACCATGAAGATTATATAGTTTTTTCAATTGATAATCATTAAAATGAGAATTTGTATATGAATATTCATAAGGTTAGGCTGGGTTTATAATCACTGATAGCTTCTGTATACATTAACCCTTTCCCTCATAGAGGACACCATGAAAAGACCTATGCGAACAGCATAAAACCAGATCAGCCTGCGAGTAACTCGCAGGCTGATCAGGTTTTATGCTGTTCGCTGCTCCTCCGTGGTCTTGAAATGAGGATTCTATAATTAAATTTGGTAAGGTTTAACTGTGGTTTTCTGCAGATCAGGCTTTATGTGATACCTATTGAGTGCATTAAAATGAGTCTATATGAGGGAAAGAGTTAAAATGAAATGAAAAAGAAAATGATTGTGAAGAAGATTGGAATGATTGATGTATGATTGGAGGGCTGTAAAGTGGAAGCAGTCTGACACACATGTTGAGAAGATTAGTGGAACAAGACCCAGATATTGTTATCTGATAATTTTAAATTTCCCGTCTTGACGCTGGGAGAGAACTGGATCATTCTCGGAGTTCTGATAGGATACTGTCTGTATTACACTTCAGATTGTAGGTTTTAGTTCATATTGCAATCTTCTGATATGATTTGCATCCTAAGGCGGGAGTTGTCAATTAGGTCAAGTTGCATCATCTGACACATTGTGTTACGTGATGTTTTTGTGCATGCTGTTTTTGAAGTACATCTTCCACAGCTTGGAAAATTCATCGAAGTGTAAACAAACTATACATAGGGTCTTGAAGTGGTCGATGTTAAGAACAGGAAATCGAGGTTATGAGTGTATAAAAGTGAGAGCTGGATTATTATAAATTGTGAAGTTCAAGGTCAGATTATTGTTTTGTTGAGGACTCTTATTTATCTGCATGTTTATTATTTACACAAGTGACAATAATAACATATCCCACAGGAATTCATTTTTTCTATGGAGTTCCCATTGTGTATGAATAATTGATATTTTTAGCTTCTAAATAGGGACTTTTTTTTGTAAACAAGAATATTGTTATTGTGGCAAACAATAATTGTATGGTTACACTGAGCATAATACAATAAAGATATTAAAAAATTGCAGGGTGTAATTGATGGTTAAAATAAAGCTCGGAGTCAATCATTTCAGATGAAATTGCCTGTTATATGCCCTTAATTCATTATTTTAACAAAGGCTTGATTTCAAAAGTTAGTCTGAATTATCACAAAATGTTAACCTTTTACCTCGATCATACTCAGAAAGTAGACTTGTTAACAGAGTTAGCTCTACATATGATGGCAGGGAAGGTCAGGGCCTCCTCTGTTTGATCACAGTATTGTAGCTTAGATTTTATACAGTATAGCTGCACAGTCAAAAATTACAAAGATTCTTTTACCATTTAAAGGTCATTAAATAAATATCCATCAAGTCTCAAATTTGATCTGACTGCTCCTGTAAGATCTGGGTCTGTTCTGTTTGATGAGGTATCAAAATAATATGAGGTAAAAATTTCATCTTTTTATGAAGGTCTTAGACATTATAAAGGAGTTCAGTACACGTGTTTTATGGTCAGAAGGTGTTAGTCTGAACATAAACATCTGCAAGTAGACACAATATGTCACCAGTTTTATAGATCTTTAACCCTTTCCCTCATAGAGGAACCATGAAAAGACCTATGCGAACAGCATAAAACCTGATCAGCCTGCGAGTAACTCGCAGGCTGATCAGGTTTTATGCTGTTCGCTGCTCCTCAGTGGTCTGGAAATGAGTATTTTGTAATTAAATTTGGTAAGGTTTAACTGGTTTTCTGCAGATCAGGCTTTATGTGGTACCTATTGAGTGCGTCAAAATGAGTCTATATGAGGGAAAGGGTTAACATGTTCAGTATATTATAGGACATGTACTCCAGTACTGCAGTGTGTGTAATTAGCACCTGAAGATAAAATGAATGGCATGTGAAATGTAGTCATGTATGGTTACAATATACATCTGATATTAGAAGAAGAACAGAAAAAGTGGGTAGAAATGTGTTACAAGATGCAGGTCACCATCGGAATGATCATTGGTTGTTTGCTGATAATGCTGTCACGTTTTCTTCATGTTTATGCTGAAATAACTTGAGCGAAGATTGCAAATCAATAGCTGCAGGCATTTAGCGGTTTGCTGTTTGTAATGGTGAAAGTGGAATATATGATTAAAGCATGGTGCAGTGTATTTGATGGAGAGGCTGATATTGGGATAGACAGAAATTATGTAAGGTCATAAAGGGAATAGAAATTGGCTTTTAATGTATGTACAAAAAGAAAAGAAGAAAATTGCTTGTAATATTTATAAAAAGGAAAAGAAATAATGATTTTGAGGTCTTTGAAGTATATTTCATTGATAGATATACAGGTATTTTGTTGTTGTTTATAAGCTCACCTGAGCACCATGTGCTGGTAGTGAGCTATTAAATTGGATGGCAATGTTATCCAGTGTGGGTCATCTGCAACATCAACAATTTTTTGTAAACACTATACAGTTTTGATTAGGTCATTGGGTAATATTCCAGAAAAACCTTGTAAACACCAGTGTCCTCAGATGAGCCTATCAGGGCCACTTGCACCAATTGGCCCTCTTTTTATGCCCCCACAAAGTGGGGTGCATATAGCGTTGCACTTGTCCGTCCGTCCGTCAGTCCATCAGTCCGTCAGTCCGTCAGTCCGTCCGTACGTCCCGAAATCTTGTGAACGCAACTCCTCTTAAACCGGATGGCAGATTTTGCTTAAACTTCCAGGGATGAACAACCTTAATGTGTAGATGGTAGTAAAGAAAGGAATTTTCGCGGCGACCAAATTTAACAGAATTATGGCCCTTTGTTGATTTGTTCACTATATACCATATAGAAATTTTGTGAACGCAACTCCTCTTCAACCGGATGGCAGATTTTGCTTAAACTTCCAGGGATGAACAACCTTAATGTGTAGATGGTAGTAAAGAAAGGAATTTTCGCGGCGACCAAATTTAACAGAATTATGGCCCTTTGTTGATTTGTTCACTATATACCATATAGAAATTTTGTGAACGCAACTCCTCTTCAACCGGATGGCAGATTTTGCTTAAACTTCCAGGGATGAACAACCTTAATGTGTAGATGGAAGTAAAGGAAGGAATTTTCGCGGCGACCAAATTTAACAGAAATATGGCCCTTTGTTGATTTTTTCACTATATACCATATAGAAATTTTGTGAACGCAACTCCTCTTCAACCGGATGGCAGATTTTGCTTAAACTTCCAGGGATGAACAACCTTAATGTGTAGATGGAAGTAAAGGAAGGAATTTTTCGTGGCGACCAAATTTAACAGAATTATGGCCCTTTGTTGATTTTTTCACTATATACCATATAGAAATTTTGTGAAAGCAACTCCTCTTAAACCAGATGGCAGATTTTGCTTAAACTTCCAGTGATGAATAACCTTAATGTGTAGATGGACAATGTACAGATCTTACCAGCACAGTATACGATACGCAACCTGACATAATCCTAGGTGATTTCAACATCAACGTTGATTCAGTTTGGTACAGAAGACTATCTGAATCTCTGCTTAATTATCGCCAGTGTGTGACATTACCAACACACTTAAGTGGATCTATTATTGATCTTGTCTATGTAAAAGATGAGTTGCCACAGCCAAAAGTAACTGTATACCCAACATATTTCTCTGATCACAGCATTGTGTTCCTGCAGTTTTAGGAGACCAGACATGTGTTTCAAAGTTTTGTTTTATTCAGACACTAATATTGTATTCCATCTGTAAAGAAACCAAATATGATGCCTCAAGAGTTAGGTAACTTTTTTATCATTAATACATAATTGAGGAAATTTCAACTGAAACGCTATAATAAGAACAGAATTTTGTAGACATTAAATGAAGCTGCTCTTGTTTACGAGCACATCTGCACAGTGGGGGCATCCGTGTCCTTTGGACACAGTTCTAGTTTTGTAAGCATTTAACTTTGTATACTTGGAATCAGATTGTAAATTTACATTTTTCAGCATGTGGAAAGTTGTGATACAAAATGTGTTTATAAATGTTTTGAAATGTCAGATATATAGGCACATGTTTAACATTCAAAACATGCATTCAGCAATTTCTTTCCCATAGTAATAGTGGGCTAACATGGCTACTGTCCAAATGTGAGATTTTTTTTTTTTTTTAATTCACTGCATAAAAATTAAGAGATTGAGTTCTGCTTGGAAAATTAATTACCAGGACAAAATGGTAAATTAAAGAATTAGAATATAAATTATTAAATAGATGAATTAAGGCATAAACTAAGTCCTCATTATTATAACAAAGATTTAATTTTGTGGTTTGGTGTGAGAGGTATTATAGAACAATTATTAGAGCAGGATTGATATTAGAAATTTGATATAACCTCATGCAAGAATGTTAATGACAAGTTGGCTTCATCATGAATTGGGGATTGCTCAGCATTCAAATACCTCTTCCTTAGGGTGCCATGAAATCAGCATTCCTGCTGAGTTTAAGTTGTTTTTCTTATTTTTTTGTATTTAATTTTAAAATTTAACATACTGAGAATTTCCCTTCAATTTTGGGGATATACAAGGCCAATTTTGGGGGTTATCAAAAAACCTCTAGAGGGTAAAAGGGAATGTTTTTGTAAATATGCATGTCATCATACATATGCCAAATGCCTGTAGGCCAACCACAGTCAGGTGATCTCAGTAACGCAATATTTGTATTTTTTTAATGAATTTCCAGCAAGAAGCATTTAATTAAGATACCTATTTAATTGATCAAAGGATGCTTATTAAGCTATGACCACATAGTTTAAAAAAGCCACTCTTAAATTGTTGTTGATGTACTCTCATTTCTGAAGAGTAATAATATTCTGTATTGGATGTCCTCATTGGTTGTTTATCTGACAGTAGGAGGAACATACACTTATTTAACCAATCAATTTAAATTTTACAAAATAAATTCAGCACAGGCCTGCAAATAAAAAATAATTGGGCAAGTAAAACTTGCTCTTGCAGCCAGGCCCTGCTTAGACCTCTATTATGTCCATGTAATATTTTATGATCATCAGTAATAGGGTATAGGTGCCAAACAGATAATTGTGTGCTAATTAGTCCAGTACATACTAACGATTGTTATCTATGAGAAAACACTGCAGATTCCACACCATTGGAACTGTTGCAAGCAAGCTCTGAAGAAATAATTACTTGATTTATTGCTTGTGAATGATGGTGGCAGTATGGTACAGTTAATGTACATGTTGGTAAGGTAGGAGTGGGATTGAGTCTGGAACAATATGATATAAATTGGTGGGGTTAGCTTGACCTGTCATTATACACTCCCCTGACAAATGTTTACAGGGGTATTTTGGAATCAGCTTATTGATTGGTTGGTCAGTCTGTTTGAATGTTTTTGGTGCAAGCTGCTAATTTTGTTTTGGAGATATTTCAATGAAACTTGGAATGTGGGATCACGATCAAGGGTAAAATGTAAATGACTCATTGTGGAGATCAATGATGAATGTGTTTCAGAGTTATGGCCCTTAGAAATTTCTCTATACAGTATGTGACTTGTGGTCCAAACTCTGTAATTAGATTTCATTTGTTTTAAGAGTGACATGTCACTTTAGTTTACGTATGAAGAGATTTGTGTGAGAGTTTTGAATTTTTCAAGGTGCCACACCAATCTGGATGGAGTTCTTGAATTTATTGAGCAGTTAAATGTTTGGACTAACAATGGCACTAAATGTCTATTCATATCCATGGCAGATCTTTTGTTATAGAATATATTAAGTATAATGTAACCCATCCAGTAAAGTTATAGACAAGTTAAGTCTATATTTTTTTTTAAAAATTTAAAATTTGATAATAAGGTCAGACTTCTTGAAATATTTTAAAAATTGTCGAATTTAAAGTTTATTTTTCATCTAATGCCATCTTTGAACAGACCAGGGCCTGTGAAGATCTTAGGGTTTTCTTATACAAGTCTTACTGTCTGTGTGTCTGGGCAGGTGTATTTTAAAATGTAATTTATGACTAAATGCATATATATATATATATATATATATATGTACACAGTATCGAGCCTCATGTTCACAAAAATCTTAATTATGATTAGTTATTAACCCTTTACCTGCTGAATTTCTCAAATGGACTTAGCCGGCATCTTTTTTGGAACTGTCCACTATCAATTATAGGGATAACAAGATGAAAACTTGTAGTTGGTCAGCCAACAGTAAAGAGCCAGGCCAGCCTGCACAGATGTGCAGGCTGGCCTGGCTCTTTACTAGTGGCAAAGGTTAGCACTTACGGTTCCAGCAGAGTAAGAGTTAATATAGCATTGCTTGAAGGGTCCCAAACCGTGGTAGTGATTTGTTACATAGGATTGTGTTTTAGTTATTAGACAACATTCTTAAATCAATGATTTGAGCATTATAGTGTGAATTTACCGTGATATATTGGCATGTACACATTATATATAAAACCACATAGTGGTGGATCTATACAGCAAATTTATGGATTCATCCAACATGTTTATTACAGAATTACTTACAAATGTATGACACTGAAATATGAATTATTGCTTGAAGCTAAGTGTCTTTTAGCATAATGCATGTTTATGGGCATATAATACTAGTAACTAGGGTACTCTTCATGTGGAAACAGTTGGACTTGTCTTCTCTCACTATTGATTCATATATAGATAATGATTAGCCTTGACATAATGAGAATTGTGTCAGGGTACATGCAAGCTGTTCTCCATTATACTAGCTGGCATGCTCAGTTTGTGTGTTGCCAATGGATTGATTGTTGATAGTGAATTATGTGTAATGCTGGTCCAGTACAGCATTATAAAAGAGATGTTATCTGTATTTATATTGTATGGATATGATTATCCCACAGTTCCAGAAGTACTAGGATTTCTTATCTACCACCAGATATATCTCTTAGACAGCTGATTTTGTTACATGTCATAACTTTCAGAATCAGTCTGCATTGGATTTAACCCTTTCCCTCATATAGACTCATTTTGACGCACTCAGTAGGTACCACATAAAGCCTGATCTGCAGAAAACCACAGTAAAACCTTACCAAATTTAATTACAAAATCCTCATTTCCAGAGTTACTTTTCTGCTGTTCGCATAGGTCTGTCTTTTCATGGTTTCCTCTATGAGGGAAAGGGTTAAGTCAAGTGAAACAGTTTTTGAAGATGTGGGTAACAGATCAGGCAGCTCCTCTGTCTCCTCTGTTTGCTCATACAATATTGAAGCTTGATTCTACACAGTCTGCATCCATAGTTTCATAATACATGTACCAAATAAAGATTATTAAGATAATATTCATGAAAATTAATTTGTTCATGAATATTCATGCAGTTATATGGTTTGAGACATGCCAAGTAAGACCTGTCAGTATCTGGGGCACCTGCACATGAGTTACCTTAAATGTTTTCCACCTATAAGCAGATGTGATCTTTCGATAACACAAACACACAGAAGCTGTTTATAATCTGTGTACATTATTGTTATAATCACAGCTATTTTTTGCATCGTAATGATTATTTTATGCATAACCATAATCATTAAGCAGCTCTTTATTATAAAAAATCAGAAATCTGGCGCAATAAAATGGTGCTCAAAAGTCATCAAAATACAGGTACATTAATGATAACCGAATTATTATAATTACCGTATGTACATCATAACAGGGATCTTATCTTTATCAGGGTTATTAAAAAGCAACACCCTGTCTGAAAATTTCATTAAGATTCATGCAGTTTTCCACAGGATTTTTCTCCACTCCAGAAACCTGAGGCTTTTATTGCCTAAGTTATGGTAATGAGACCTCATCCCCATCATTTGAATAAAAGGTCTAGTCAATTTTAGATGTTTATCATTATTATTATATTCTATGTGTAGTAGTACCTCTCTTTGATCCTTTAGCATTGATTTTGATGCGTAGCTGACACCTGTTGTGTCATAATTTAAGTCGTCGTAAATATTTTCGTGTCACGTATACAAGATGTGTATAGATAGGTGTTAGTTGTATTTAGAATATGGAAACAGGATTAACCCTTTCCCTCATATAGACTCATTTTGACGCCCTCAATAGGTATCACATAAAGCCTGATCTGCAGAAAACCACATTTTAACCTTACCAAATTTAATTACAAAATCCTCGTTTCCAGACCACTGAGGAGCAGCGAACAGCATAAAACCTGATCAGCCTGCGAGTTACTCGCAGGCTGATCTGGTTTTATGCTGTTTGCATAGGTCTTTTCATGGTGTCCTCTATGAGGGAAAGGGTTAATGACACAAGTTCAAAATGGGATGTAAACCTGGTGAAATGCCATTCTTTAAATTATTTGATATTTTCTTTCATTTTCTCATAAACAGTATTATATTTAGGCAGAAATCAGATTTACAATGGAGTTATGCTTGGTTTGATATCTAATTTTTGCATGCTTAATGATTATTAGTCCCCTACCGGTGTTTACACTTGAGGGGGCTATAGGCATGCCCTCTGTCTGGATGTCCAGAAATCTGGATCCCACGATCACTTAAAATTGTTTAAGATACTGTTATAAAAATTGGTATATAAATGGATGGCAGTATGGATCAATTTTTTTTTTCTCTCAGACCAAATTCTGGTTGCGATGGTAACAGAAAAATTATGCACCTCACCTGTAGGGAACTCATGTGTTGCGTACAACACCAGTTGCTTGTTTTCAAAAGTTTATGTTTTTAGTTGGCTAGCTGATAAATATATGGTTCAATTAACTGTTGTTAACAAATGCTAATTGATCTGTGAATCGAGACACTGACTAGAATATATGAATATAATCTCATTATTAAAAAAGCAGTTCCTATAAAATGGCTTTGTAATATGCTGTTATGACAACAAATAGTATGCAAATCCAAGGTTTGAACAGCAGAGGATTTATTATTCACATTAATTAGAATAATAAATAATCGATAAGAAGATAATATATTTTAATAAAATTGCACAGATATTATTGAAAATGAAAGTAAAATGATTGTTTTCTATTCCAGAGACTCCCAGATGATTTTGTGACATCACGCCCCCTCTCTCTGTTGTGCACAGACTCGTACCCAATTTGTAATCAGAATGGAAACAACACAGAACGGACCCAGCCAAATACCGGTTGAGGAGGAAAATTTAATGGAATTTGAGGATCCGTATCACACCATTCAGATCTTCAAGCAGCTAAATGAGCTTCATAAACGCGGACAATTTTGCGACGCTAAGTTGATCGTCGGAGAGCATGAGACGGGGATACACCGAGCATACTTGGCTCGGCCAGCAGGTTCTTCTTCGACATGTTTATGCGTGGAGGAGAGGACGGGAAGAACCAGAATGTGTTCAAGCTGAAAGAAGTGAAATGGGAGATCTTCCATCATCTGTTGGACTTCATCTACACAGGAAGGTGGGTAGAATCTTGTAGCTTCTATAGCAAGACTGGGTCGAATTCCAACAACAGTTCTTAGTGCTTAGTAAAACTTATATTCTAAAGGGGCGAATTTCATTAGTCTTGTTTCTCTAATAAAAATATCAATTTGTTTCATTCCTTATAAATTATTGTTAATTATTAGGTAATAATTCATTTCAGCTTAGTTGTGTACTTGAATATTTTATCCCTTTCCCTCATAGAGGACACCATGAAAAGACCTATGCAAACAGCATAAAACCAGATCAGCCTGCGAGTAACTCGCAGGCTGATCAGGTTTTATGCTGTTCGCTGCTCCTCAGGGGTCTGGAAATGAGGATTCTATAATTAAATTTGGTAAGGTTTAACTGTGGTTTTCTGCAGATCAGGCTTTATGTGGTACCTATTGAGTGCGTCAAAATGAGTCTATATGAGGGAAAGGGTTATAAGATAGTATCGGTGGAATGTGTATCTACCTAGTTTATGAATTGACATATTACTTAGCGCTAAGTATTGTGGAATTCGAGCATGGTTATTTAGAATCTTATCTTTAGACTTAAGTCTGTGAAAGTCTGCATAAATTCTGTTAACTCTTGGGATTTTGAAGCAGGGGGAATAATTGTTGCACCCTAGCTGATCTGTATCCAAACAATGGTTCGTCAAACATAAATTTAAGGATAAAGGGGACTGACAGTCCCTGGGTTTGACCAGTTGCATCTTGGAAATGTCATGGAAAAGTTAATGTACCCAGTGTAGCTATTGGAAAGCCTGTAAGTCATTTTGAATACATCATTCTGTAAGCAACAGAATGCTCAATTCTGCGGGGTCAGAAAAATGCATTTGCACATGTGATGGCAACCTAACAGTTAAACAGTAATAATATTCATCAATAAACTTGGATGCCTCTATGCACTTTGTGCTAAGATTATTTTTTTTTGATAAAAAGAATGTAGACAGAGGAACAGATAAGTTGCGTATCTGCCTATTTTACGCAAATAAAATGGACCAATACGCTGTGCGTACCATTTACGCATGAAAAAACAGCATCACTCAATTCTTTTTAATTCCTTGTATATCGAATTCCATTGCTGCCAATGTTTTAACAAACAGCTGATTGTCACTTCCTGCTTTAAAGTGTATTGCCTACAAGAACCATTGATCATTTGACGTTTGTACATTCAAAATTTCAAGAGCATCTGGCGCACCTTGATGACTTAACAGGGTTGTCAATAGTACCCCAGCCCATCAATAGTAGACTGGGCTAAAATGAACAATATTATCTTTGTTAGGTTATCTTTTTTTAATTGTTAAGACGTTTATGCAACTTAGAAATTAATTATATGCAAAGCAAAGAATAAAATAGTTATGACATGCGAATATATATCTATTTTCTTAAAAAAAATATTATTTCAATTATGCCACATCTGTCTCATGAATTGGACCTTGTTATCTTTACCTTCTGGCGAGAAAAACAAAATGTCACTTCGAGGTAGAAAATCAAGTCCCTTACAAGTAACCAAAATATGATTCTCAGGTATTGTAGATTAAGCCACCTTTTTAAGTTAAGAAAAAGTTTTAAAAAAAGTAAAAAGTACTCATAAGAAACGGGTTTCACTCAAATGGTACCAAAACAGGGAGTGATCACTCAATTGAAACCATTTCTTATCTGTTCCTCTGTGTAGAGAAAAATCCTAACAAGTAATTTAAGAGAATGGCGCATACCTTTAGTAACTAATAACACATTTATATTAAGATTATAACAATTCCTGGTATATGAATATAGAAAGGTGTAATGTTGTTGTCATTTTTTTCTGCATTTGTATCCATAACCAGATAACACAGCTATTCCAGCTATGGCATCTATTTGTTTATTGTAGACCTGTTTACCTACTCACGCTCTGGTTAATAATGCAATCATTCCATTTGTTTGCTATTTTCAGAGTGGAATTAATTGTCTATTATAAATAACTGCTCAGCGTTCAGCAAAGGTTGTTTATATCTCTGTGTGAGATACCCTTTCAGTTAACCCTTTCCCTCATAGAGTAAAACAATGAAAAGACCTATCCGAACAGCATAAAACCAGATCAGCCTGCGAGTAACTTGCAGGCTGATCAGGTTTTATGCTGTTTGCTGCTCCTCAGTGGTCTGGAAATGAGAATTTTGTAATTAAATTTAGTAAGGTTTAAGTGTGGTTTTCTGCAGATCAGGCTTTATGTGGTACCTATTGAGTGCGTCAAAATGAGTCTATATGAGGGAAAGGGTTAATAAGATTATCTGACATATCGACACACACCTACAATTAAGTATTAATAAGTTCATGCCCTCCCTGTGGACATAAAACATGGCAGGCACATGAAACTGACAGCAGGATTGTACAGTATGTCGGTGTCTTCCGGTTCTTGTTTTGTAAGATGATAAACATGCAGGATGTAAGAGTTATATTCAGATATATTGATAAACTGACCTATTTTTATAAGACCCTTGATTGGTTCAGAAATCGGCCAGTCTGTAGCTGCTGTTGAGGCGCCAAATACTTTTTCTCAAACCAGGACATAGGTAAATGTGGATTGACTTCATTCTTTTTTACGTTGATTGGGGAATAAATTTTACAAATCTCACTGACCCATCTTGACATTTTCTGGTTTGGACCAGTACTTTTCATCTAGGAGGGACATGGTTTGTCTTGCCCCCACGTAGGATTCAAGCCCTTAACCATGAGGTCCGCAATCATATTCACAACCACTAGACCATGTGCCCTGAAATAATATTACTGGTAATTATTCTTTGAGGTGGTATAAGCCTTCTCCTCTAAATACATTAAAAGTTGATTTTAAGAAAAAAAGCTATTAAATAAATGCTTTAAAATCTAATTTTCTTAAATGTATGACTGGATACCCATAAATGGTTTCTCATCCATTATTTGACCGAGATAAAACATTGGGTTCATTTCCATATCAAGTTGTGCATAATTAAAGCATATACCTGCATGTGCTGTCAGACATAAACACATCATCAGACTGTTTTAACTCTTAACTCATGAATATTCATTTAAAAAATAATCATAAACCCTTTAAAGATTAGTCAATTAATATTAATAAAGACATATTTTTTTACACGAATATTCATGAGATAAAAGGTTATGTTGTGCATCCAAGTATGCAAGCTGAATTTATAATGAGATCCTCAGTGTAGTATTGACATATATATATACTGACCTCCTAGTAAGTAATTTTTCACAAAGATGAAAAAAAAGTCACAGTGGTCCTGTAGTTTCTTTCAGTCACTTTCTGGTAAAGCTGTCTATCTCAGTCACTTTCTGGTAAAGTTGTCTATTTAAGTCACTTTCTGTTAAAGCTGTCTATCTCAGTCACTTTCTGGTAAAGCTGTCTATCTCAGTCACTTTCTGGTAAAGTTGTCTATTTAAGTCACTTTCTGTTAAAGCTGTCTATCTCAGTCACTTTCTGGTAAAGCTGTCTATCTCAGTCACTTTCTGCTAAAGCTGTCTATCTCAGTCACTTCCTGGTAAAGCTGTCTATTTAAGTCACTTCCTGGTAGAGCTGTCTATCTAAGTCACTTCCTGATAAAGCTGTCTATCTAAGTCACTTCCTGATAGAGCTGTCTATCTAAGTCACTTCCTGATAGAGCTGTCTATCTAAGTCACTTTCTGATAAAGCTGTCTATTTAAGTCACTTTCTGATAAAGCTGTCTATTTAAGTCACTTCCTGATAAAGCTGTCTATTTAAGTCACTTCCTGGTAGAGCTGTCTATCTAAGTCACTTTCTATTAAAGCTGTCTATTTTGGAAATTTACTTTAAATTTTTTTTTCTTCATGTTTATTTTTAGCTGTTTTAATCAGTCAATGTGTTAAAGCTGTTCTTGCACCGGTTTATTCAGCATTTTACTGTCACATATTTGATATGTCAGCCTATTTAATTCCAGGAAGCTTTTCAGGTGTGTAATAGAACAATGAATTTAAAGAAAATGTGATATCAGCCTGAGTAGTTGTACCATCAGAACAAAGGAAGAACCTTTGGATAATTTCAATGTGTCAGCATATTTTGTCACTTTTGTAACAATAAAGGAAGGGATAGTAGATTGTAGATTTGATAGTCTTGTTGCTGTTGACAAGGGGGTATAATAATGCATTAAAACTCTTTCATTAGTCTGTGTTTATTGTTTTTGCTTGCAGCAATGTTGGAAATATCCATTTGTTGATAACATTTACTGGCATTAAATATGCAACAAAATATGAACGTTGTATTTACAAGAATATATTTTGTGGCACTTGGCATAGATGTTTGTTGATGTCAGATGATGTTGGAGGAGTTGATATTTAACCCTTTCACTCATAGAGGAAACCATGTAACTCGCAGGCTGACCAGGTTTTATGCTGTTCGCTGCTCCTCAGTGGTCTGGAAATGAGGACTTTATAATTAAATTTGGTAATGTTTAACTGTGGTTTTCTGCAGATCAGGCTTTATGTGGTACCTATTGAGTTCGTCAAAATGAGTCTATACGAGGGAAAAGGTTAATGATACATTCTACTTGTTATTCCAATTGTGTGCAAAATCATTAGAAGGCATTCAGCTGTATTTAACGTGATAAAGGCAAAATGAGACCAAGAAAATTAAGTGAAAAGCTTCTGTGATTGAAGCGGAAGCAAGTTTAGAAGAATACATGTAGGATCAAATCCAATCTCATTGCAGGGTGTCACTTGACCATTCTGTCACACCATAATATTTCTCACAGTCTTGAAGAGTTTCCATTTTTGGCAAGTTGAGCTGCAGCCAACAAATGGAGAGGAATGGTATGGAAGGACAAATCCTTCAAGTGTTTGTGGAAAAGAAATGAATGCCTATACTGAATCCCTTGCTTTTGGCAGGGCTTTGTCCCTGTCAGTTTTTTAAAATGTTTCTATAAATTCCTTTGCAGAATCTTATCCTTTCTCCGGAAAAATGGGTGCTAAATAGGTTTTTCTTACTATACTTACATTACTAATGCTTATAAAGTCACAAGAGAATCTGTCTGGTATGCAAGAAAAGTCTCTGTGTCTAATGTATACCCCTTGTTCCTGCATTTTCCCTACAAGCTCCCCCTACTAGTTGTGCATAGTTGAATTATTGAATAGAGTCCAGGAATAGCTTTTCCGGAGAATTAGCGTGCTCTGAGTAATGTAGAAGGGAAAGGCAAAAGCGATAAAGACGACAGACAGCATATTCACGTCCTGCATTTATCATAACAAAGAAATAACTGACATTACAAGAGAATCGCAAAAAAGCATATGACTGTGGTACTGTTGCAAAAAATGACAGCTATTTGGCATCGCTAACCTTGAATAGTGCAATACTCAAGGCAGTCATCCTTTTTGTTGTCGTGATAAAGACAGTAAACATTGTAAAATGTGTTTTGAGTTGCTTGCCTGGTTGTTATGGCTTATTTAATAGCTGACTTCATAACATAGGAGGGTTCTTAACAATTCATCTGATAAGATGTGTTTTATGTTGGTGTTAAGGTGACTGAGAAATATTTAAGAATAATAAATGATAATGCACAAATAAAAAGATGAAATATCATTTTCATGACAAAAATATTTCTTTTAAAAGAATCTATTGACTAAAGAGAATCAATTAATTACTGTAATAAATGGTGTCAAAATGATAACAATGTGTCAATGAAAAGTGATCTAACATGGGAGAAATTCAAATTTAAGACACCAGAGAAAGAAACAGCTTGAAAAAGAAAGGAGACAGTCAAATGACATGAATAAAATTTTGTGTTACCTGCATAAAGCAAAGGTTACACATAGGGATCACTTCACTGCTGTCTTTCTGTCACACTTTGTCACTCTTATTTCAGCAGTTGATTCATGTTTTCTAAGGAACACTTAAGTGTCTTTTTGTTGTTAATCTTATTATAAGCACCAAGGAAAAACTCGCCCATGTTTTTTTTTTCTTTTTGCCAACTAGTGAAATAAAATGTGGCCTCAGAATATCTTTCTCCAAGTTCTGCCCATATATTTGATATACCATGGGTAGGTATGTTGTAAAATGATGTCTTGTACTGATTACTGTTGACAAGTACAAAGGGTTTCAGAAGTCTCACTTTAAGGTCAAGGTCACACAGGTAGGTCAAGGGTCAGATGTAGGTTTTTTGTGTCTGCTTGGTTTATTGTTAGCTCACCTGAGCATAGCTCAGGGTGAGCTTTTGGGATACTTGATTGTCCGTCTGTCGTCGTCCGTCCACAATTTTGATCCAATCTTCCTCAAACTTGGTCAGAATATTTGTCTTGATGATATCTTGAACCCTTTCGAAAATGGGTCAGGTTGGATAAAAAAGTAGGTCAGTAGGTCAAATCTTAGAAAAATCTTGTCATCCGTCAACAATTTTGATGTTTACACACTAGAGGCCACAATTTTGATCCAATCTTCCTCAAACTTGGTCAGAATGTTTGTCTTGATGATATATTGAACCCTTTCGAAAATGGGTCAGGTTGGATCAAAAAGTAGGTCAGTAGGTCAAATCTTAGAAAAATCTTGTTTATACACTAGAGGCCACAATTTTGATCCAATCTTCCTCAAACTTGGTCAGAATGTTTGTCTTGATGATATCTTGAACCCTTTCGAAAATGGGTCAGGTTGGATCAAAAAGTAGGTCAGTAGGTCAAATCTTAGAAAAATCTTGTTTACACACTAGAGGCCACAATTCTGATTCAATCTTCCTCAAACTTGGTCAGAATGTTTGTCTTGATGATATCTTGAACCCTTTCGAAAATGGGTCTGGTTGGATCAAAAAGTAGGTCAGTAGGTCAAATCTTAGAAAAATCTTGTTTACACACTAGAGGCTACAATTATAATCCAATCTTCCTCAAACTTGGTCAGAATGTTTGTCTTGATGATATCTTGAACCCTTTCGAAAATGAAAAAAAATCTTGTTTACACACTAAGGCACATTTATCAATCTTCCTCAAACTTGGTCAGAATGGGTGTGGTTGGATAAAAGTAGGTCAGTAGGTCAAATCTTAGAAAAGTTGTGACACACTAGAGGCTACAA
>CM037792.1:38774268-38824268 GCA_021229015.1 Solen grandis
TCGTGCTGCGACATTCAAAATCTGAATGTCCAATGTCGTGAATGTCGCGTGCGACATTCAAAATCTGAATGTCCAATGTCGTGAATGTCGTGCCGCGACATTCAAAATCTGAATGTCCAATGTCGTGAATGTCGCGTGCGACATTCAAAATCTGAATGTCCAATGTTGTGAATAGTGAGAGTTGAATGTCGTATGTTGTATGTCGTATGTCGAGCCAACTTCACACAGCCGTTTAGCATTGTAAATAAATGGGATTTTTAGCTTGAAGGTGTAATCATTTAGAAAATTGGTTTTTTTTTTAATGTTTGCAAGAGTTAATAAGGACGCTGATACACAACGCACAGGTGTTCAACACCAAGGTATCAACATAATCCGCTGTAGCGCTACTTCCTCTATACGTGTTGGCCTTTGCTTAAGGTAATCCATCAATAATTGAAATGTAATCATGGTCCATTAAATGATTGTGGGAATTTTATAATAAAATGAAGCCAAGCCTGTATAGACTTAAAGTAAAATAGCCTTTAACTCCCAAGTCATTGAATGCTTATATCTGCGCTGAGGATTTTTTTAAACATTTGAAGGACCATGATTATAAGTGAATGATGGAAGGATTACCTCAAAGGTGTATCATACTCTATACCCTAACAACAACAGACTAGTGAATTATGTTTGCAAATGAGGAATTGATTTCATATCAGGTCTTGGTTGATTCAAATGCAATAGGAAGGTTTTTTAGTTGTGTGTGACGTAGTCACCCACAACTATAGTACCTACATTTACGCAAATTTCGTATGGCTTTTTAGAAGCCAGTGCATGAAATTTACATATCATATTTATTGTCATATTTACTTAAAACAAGTGAAGTATTATTCGTTTATCAAACTAATAAACCAGACAAATACCCCAATTGTTTATCTTCATTCCCACCCATCTTTGCTCTTCCCACACCCGTGACACATTGTCTGTCCCATGTTTAAACAACATCTCGCCTCAGGGAACTGAATGGGGTGGGGTGTGTACTGTATATTCACGTACATGTGTCATTAATTGGCAGTCAAGGACAATAAGCAGACGATAACAAATGACACAGTGGCCCAATTAACAGCAGATGAATAAGAGTTCTGAGACTCTGTATGTGCTTGTTTTTGACACGTCTCAATAATAATGACGCTAGAATAGCAAATCTTGTTTGATTTATAAGTTCCGGAAAATGCCCTTTTGACCGGAAGATAGCGAAAATATAAAACTTTCTATGTCGAGCACTGTAACTTCTAATCACAAATATTTTTTTTTTGTCATCAAAAAGAATCGTATATATATATATGGATTAATAGGTATGTGTATTATGTTTATCAATGTAAATTGAAAACTGACGATATCACTTGACCTTACGAAAAAAATCGGCGTGTACCAAAGTTTTGGGACACTTTTTGAAAAACTATTTTTTACAACTCTAAGTTTTGGGACAAAATATAAATATTTTTTCTGTCCCAAGTGTTTACGGTATTTGATGCTCTATAGAATGGCTGATACCTGTATGTTACTAAGGACACAGTAAGGAGCCACTGTTTTGCATCTATAAATAGAAACCGTGCCGTCGCTCGGTAGTACAAATCAAAGCACTGATAGTACTAAGAGAACAGTATTGTCGTATTTCTTTCGTTTATCAAAGTAAATTTATTAAACGGAGGTCAAATTTTCGCGCAATGCCCATAAACCCGCTCTAATGTTGCGTTACAATGTTCATTACAAGAAATTAAAAATGAACGCACCATTTGTTTCAACAGACTGTTAACAACTAGCACGTACTTCTCCACTCTAACTCTCCCTATTTCTATAGCCTACAATGAACAATCGTTTATTATTTTAATATAAGTTTGATATTTGGCAAAAACCAAGTTACCCCGCATATCAGCAGCTCGTCAAATCATCTTCCACTTGAGACACACACAACTTCAGTGCCTTCAGCGCTTCGATTTAAGATACTTACCATTGCATTTACAACACAATAAGTATTAGATGTATGCATGCCGCCAGTGAAATCAGACGTTCTTAACTGATGTTAAGTTAGGTATTTCCATATCTAGAGATCTTTCTATGAAAGGTATGATAAGCTTAAGTCTTGAGGAAATATATATATACTCTTAAAGAAATTTACACATGAAGTAAAGTGACAAAGGTTTTACGGAAATTTACGGTACTTTGATAGTTTGAAGAAAATGTAGACATTTATGTTAAATATATTTTCTGTTTGATGAAATTGATCAGTTACCTAACCTGGATGCCCCAAAAGAATGAGTGCACGTTATCAAGTGCGAAATTAAAACCATAATGTACTGTACACCATAATGTATGTAAACCATATTTAAAATCTATGTAACGAAAAAGCCAAGTTACCTGGAGGTTTTTGTTGTTGTTGTTGTTGTTGTTGTTGTTGTTGTTTCTTCTAAATATCAGATCCTTTGTCTTATGGCGTATATTTGTTGCTTTATTGATTATCCATCTACATGTTTATATTAAAAACGATGTACGTATAAAGCTGAGATAATTTGAAAATATCCGTATCAGAGGTTAGTTTATGTATATATATTATGTTATTGTTGTCGTTGTTGTTTTTTGGCAAGATCTTTCTAGAGGATTTTTCTTGCAAGAAATTCAAATATTTTTATGAATAAAATGTTTATAAATCATGCCTTTTTAGCTCACATGAGCACAACGTGCTCAAGGTGAGCTTTTCTGATCGCCTTTTGTCCGGCGTCCGTCGTCCGTCGTCCGTGCGTCCGGCGTCAACAATTGCTTCAAACAACATCTCCTCCTAAACGGCTTGGCCAATTTGAAAAATATTTTGCAGGAATGTTTCTTGGATGAAGCTCTACTAAAGTTGTATAAATGGTTCTGGTCCATTGCATAATTAGGTCACAGGAGCTAAAAATAGATTTTAAAAATGCAAACTTTGAAAATCTTCTTCTGCAAAACTAAGGCCAGAGCATTTGGTATGAAGCATCATCTTATGGGCCACTACCAAGATTGTACAAATCATAGCCCTATGGTGATATATGACCCCGCACCAGGGGTCACTTGTTTTACACAGAGTTTTATAGGAAAATCTTAAAAAATCTTCTTCTATGAATCCATAAGGCCTAGAGCTTAGATATTTGGTATGTAGCATCATCTTATGGGCCACTACCAAGATTGTACAAATCATAGCCCAATGGTGATAAATGACCTCACACCAGGGGTCACTTGTTTTACATAGAGTTAAATAGGAAAATCTTAAAAAATCTTCTTCTATGAATCAATAAGGCCTAGAGCTAAGATTTTTGGTATGTAGTAGCATCTAATGGTTCATTACAAAGATTTTCAAAGTCTTGGCCCTACGGTGATAAATGACCCTGCGCCCAAGTCTTATCTGAAACCATATGGCCCATTGCTTAGATATTTGGTGTGTAGTATTGTCAGGGGTAAAATGTTTTAGATTAAGTTATATCAGAATCCTTGTCTGTTTAAAAACCTTGACATCAGTTGAAGCAATGGTACTCAGGTGAGCGATTCAGGGCCATCATGGCCCTCTTGTTCATTCTTACTGGCTTTTACCGATAATTTGATGGTATATTTAATAATGCATGTACCTTTTTTATTAAAAAATGTATAATCCTTATTTTAATCGGCTGGTGTTTTAATAAGAGGTGTTTTCAATTCTTGCGTAAGTCGTTATTGTGTGTGTGTGTGTGTGTGTGTGTGTGTGTGTGTGTGTGATGGATTTTTTCATATTGCATTACACTATCTCAGTTTTTTTATATGACAATTGTATACGTCCATTTGATAGGATAACTCAACTCAAATAGAATAATTGATTTGCTAAGACGACACGGCTGTCTTTGGCAAATACATATATATTTACAATAACAATACACGAGAAATATTAGAATAGCTTATATGTGTTAACATCAATCTGATTGATATATTTGATCACGTCCATCCATTTTTTTCCGTTGTGTATTCTGTCAGAATCTTATAGAGGTGATTCTTAACCCTTTCTGCTTTTCTATACATAATGACGGATTTTATTTACTGTCATAATTCAACACAGCTTCGATTAGGGCAAACATAATCCTGATCGCACCCCTATCTTTTGTGATTTAAAAGTAATAGTTATTGCTATTGCTAATCTATATCTCAATTATTGTACTTTCTGTTAAACTGAGAATCGTATCAGCCAAATCCAGATGATTCATGAAATGTTTCAGTTCTTGGTTTCATGTCATATCTATGGTACATAACCACTGACCAGTGACACCATATTTACATTCATTATTATGAAAGGTTATACAGTTGATTTCTGTTTTGTTGTTGTTGTTGTTTTCCTTTGTCAAGTCCAATGAGCACAAATTTAAGTCCATTTCCATTTTAATCCTAATTGTTATGCTCACCATCAATCATAATTATCAGGTCTCCCTTGATTTACTCTTGAGCATAAATATCTCACTAAAAACATTGCAATCATATTTCATTGAAAACAAAGTTCACTCTTCAAATAATTGTTCAGCAGTGGTTTGACAATGTTTTTTTTTAATGAAACAGCCACATATTAAGTTTTTCTATATTTTAAGAAGGCAACACTCATTTTGTCACATTTGTAAAATGTAGAAAAAAATGTTGTGATTCGAAGCTTGTAAGTAATTAAAGTAAAAATGTCTAACAACCAAGAAAAGCACATTTATATTGTTTTCTCCAATTCTGATTTGCTCTTGTTTAGATTTTTCATCCCGGCTGTTTCATTTTTATTGGCCAAGATCAGATCAGAAAACTTTGTAGGTTCGTTTATTTCTTCAAAATCCTTTAACACTTCAGTTGCTGAACTAGTCTTGATTTTTTTACCCAGGCTACAATGATGCGCAATTTTCTCCCTACAAAATATATAAATCTTATTCCATCCTCACTTAAGTGTCTTGTGGTTATTCTTCAACCTCTTGAATCACCTTTCTCTTGTAATTTGTTTTCATTTATGCGCCTATAATTCGCTTAAGTCTCCATAGCATCGTTAAAATATTGATGCTCTAGAAATGGTTTAAATCTTTGACGTCTTTTGATTAAACATAAGTTGATCACACACTGACAAAAAGTTCCCGAAATAGTATATTCTGTCCATCTTTTGTTAAATTCCATGAGCACAAGCTACCGATGGACACTGGATTACATATGTTGGATTTGATAATAGATACAAACAAGTTTTGTAAGTTTTCAAGTTTCGTAACATCATCTCTAGATAATTTTTACGTTGTTTTACATTGTGTTACTTAGTGTGGTCTATCTATATTCGTCATCGATATTGCATCTGTTTTATTCATCGTTATTAGGAAATGCGAGTCCTCCTTCAAGATAGAAAAAATAGTTTGGAATGTAAGAGGCTTGATTAAGAAATGTTGCCCAAAAATGTTGAGTACACTGCATTATTATCGGATGACAGCCATTACGGACTCTGAGCAGTTTAATTGGTTAACTAAATAAAATCCAGGAGCTGTCAGCGTGAAGTTTCATATCTGCGTTATGCACAACGGAAACACCACTTGAGTTGAAAACATTGTTTTCTAAAGAACTTAAAGGGACATGGCGTTGTTTTCATACACTTATATTTGTCTGTATTGTATGTATAACATTTGGGATCAGCTGAAATATCCTTTTCAGAGAGACGTTGGTAGTTTCATTATGAATGTATTTGACGTTTTTAAAGTAACCTAATTCTCATATTTCTTGCGATGTATTGCTGGTAAAATATTTGAATAACATCTGACAATAATTATTGTCTTATTTTAATGCGTCTTTTATAATCATGTATTTATATTTATGACAGATATTGTTTTCATATTTCATGTACATAGTCTTTAAAATTCTGATTTTTATTCTAAACTTTTGAAATCTGTATTTGAAATTGGTTTTATTTACTAGTGTGCGTGTTACAAGGTGAGAAAAAAGACCGGGCTCTTTACTGATAGCATGTACTTTTTCTACTGGATTTCTCTCAAACCTCTTCACTTTAATTTGATCGCATGGTATTTGGATATGTTTATTTGACTGTCTTAACTTTATTTGATTGGATGGTATATTTATACTGTAAATAAATAACTAGAATTTGAATTGTCTTAACTTTTTCCTATCGTATTATGTGTAAGTTGGAGGTACTTTTATCAATATTACGAATGACGCAATTTCGTTCTGATGTCACTTTTTTTCTGATTAACTATTGCATATAAACACATCATAAAGTGTACAATTCTCATCTTTTTATTCTGTTGACTAGTATCTGTAGATGTGAAATGAATGATGACATTTTGTAATTTGTGTTTCAATGACTGATCCTTGTAGACATAGTAAAAGTTGATTCTCTGATATTTTATATGAACTTTTATTTGATTTGTTAATATCTATATAGACTTTCAGTGTCTGGTTTCTTAGTGTATGGGTCCATCAGTAATCGTCCTTTAGGGGCTTCATAAGAGGTTTCATATCTTATGGACCTAAATCCAGTTCAAACGCCCTTGGCCTCAGTTGAAGTGGCATCTCTCGCACACAGGGACTTCAGCAACATTGAATTATATGGAAACAATTCTGAATCGTGTGAATATAATCTGATATCTACGTATTCATTTTTCATTCAAATTCGTTTTAACTGATGTTAGCTTGCATACGATTATTAAGATTTTTGTGCAGCAACATTTTAATTGACCCAAAACGTGTTTGAACACCATACTTTCTGGTCATTGTGAAATCGATTACAACGAGGCATGTTGCGGATGAACATTTTGATTTTTTTCTACTTGGTTGTAATGGTTACAACTGATGTGCGTTCTGAATCTGAGCCCCAATGTATCTCGAGATTCGACTATGACTTCAAAATGCTGGAAAAGGTCCACGATCTGAGTGAACAACTCAAACAACTTGGAGACAAGGTGAAACAGCAAGATGAGTTGATCAACCGTTTGACAAATGGGGTGGTCAGAGGTATATAAAATATATGCATGTTGATGGGTCATTTCAGTCACTTGGTTGTATCATATGAGTTTTTGGGTCTCCGTGGCTAAGTGGCTATAGTCGCTTACTTTCAGATAGCTCCTCACCGGTGTTGGTCGGGTGCTTGCAGTGAGTCGGTGTGTTTTCCTACTCCGTGTCGTCTTTTAATGAAAGCTGGACGTCATTATATGATTTAACATGAGGTTTTATAATATGTATTCTTAATATCATGTAATAATAAAGAGTTTTTAAAAATGTAGATTTACACTTTTGCTCAAGATTTACGTATCCTTATGTTTGTAATGCATCCGAGTGTATCTTGATCTTAGTAATGTTCATTAGTTTTATCTGTTCTTTACAGTCTCTGTTTTATATTCACAATCGATATCATCCATGGTTAATTACAGCTTTAAACGAGCATTTACCTTAAATCAAATACATGGGCGTATTCCGAAGGCAGCTCAAAAGTAGATACGTAAATTTCAATTTGGAGCGCTTGATTCCCCCAAAAGGCATATGACCGGTTTGATTGTTGCTAACCAGTGAATATAAAGATAATCAATACTTTACTGTAATTTTAGACCAGAAAAGTACTATTATCTATTTAAAAAAAAATATGTGAAAAGGGCAAAATGGTGCCTTTTTTGTTTCCCTCCGGAAGATTCAAATGAAACTTCCGGTCCGTTTTGGGGATTCATGCCGTCATATGAGTGTTTATATTTACTTTATTTCAGTTGAATTTGGACAACTGATTTTGTGGCATTATGTGTATATGAATGTAAATATAATCTTTATTAGATTTTAATAGCATATGATACATTTAAAATCAAATACAAAACGTAAATATATTACTGATTATATTATATGGTAAGTATCCTAATTATGTAATCGAAATTGCATCATTTTGTTGAAGGAAAAAAAATGGGGAACTGTTAATCTTGAATGAAATCTTTAAGACACGCAAAAGCAGACTGTGTAATAATGTGGTACAAGATTTTTTTCGGTGGTTTACCGCTTTATCGCAGTTATAATTAAGAACGTTCGTGCTTAGGTTCCCGACACTAAATTAGGTAAAATATTTGCAAATTTTACACAACAAATAATGACTATCATGATGTTTGCTGTTGTTTCTCATTATTCCTTGCTTTTATTTTCCAGCTACCTTTTAAATTGGTACATTGTGCAAACACAAGTAAATGGATTTGAAGGTATAAAATCATAATGCAATATATAGAGATAGAATCTTGTGACAACACAAAGATTTCGTGCAATATAGTAGAGACTTGTTTTATGATATAGCTGCAGCAGGTTGACAAGACTATGACCATTTTTCTCCGTGATGAGACGTTAACCTATGTAAATCAAAGGACATTTCCCGTACGCCTAATCTACATTCCACACATTGCTCAGTGTGTTATGAACATACACATGAGATTTTGAACTGATTTGTCAGTTTAATTCAGCGAACTATACCGAGTATTGCCGAATGGCCTATCAAGTAGTTCTCATTTCAGCTAAAACACAGAGTAATTCTTAGCCCAACGACCTTTTTCACCATTAATATGAATATTTACTTTTTGAAATATTTTGATAGTATAGTCATACAAATGTTTTAGGCTACTTTTAAGAGTCTGGATGAAACATTAGGAAAATGACTTCTTTAAAATAAAATTGTAGGCTCTACAAGACCTGTTGCATTCATGGCGGGACTATCGGCTGATATCGAAAACCCAAACGCAGGTGACGTCATTATATTTGATGACGTCACACTTAACGTTGATGACGCATACAGCGGTAAGACGGGAATATTTCGAGCCCCTGTACACGGCATATACAGATTCGATCTAGTTCTCTCTTCCAGGCCTAAACGTAGCTCTGACCTGGTGAGTTATTTGCATTTCATCGACAAATATCTTATTAAAGTGGTAATGAACTGGCCCTTTACAAGAAAATGAGAACTACTTACATACTAACAGGTTTATATTTGATTATATTTTCACTTTAATGAATCAATATACTTTTAATTTTATTTAAAATTTACGCCAAAGTAGCCGTTACTTTTAAGTAAGACACTTATATACCATGTGAATACATTGCATACGTACGCTAGTATATACACTGAATTGGAACGATGAAGGAAGTGTATTCATGTGTGCTAAGTTCCTTATTTGTTTTCTATTAAAATGTAACGATATGTATTTTACTTTATCATTGCATTTATTATATGTTTTCCCATTTCTAGCTGCATATCAACATAATGCACAACGACCAAAGGGTTGCATACGTATTTCTGGATAGAAATACTGACTACTGGGTCAGACCTACAACCAACGTTGTGTTAGAATTACAAAAAGATGACGTCATTAAAACCGAGGTTAAAGTTCGATTGGGCAACGTTTCGTTAGTAGGTGGATGTTGCTTCCACAGCACGTTCGGCGGCTTTCTGGTTCAATACATGTAGAGAGAAACCATGTAACAATAAACGAAGTGATCAATAATGAGGCATTATACTGGATATTACAATATCTTTAGTAGAGTAATATAATGTATTGCATCATATTGGATATTGCAATATCTTTAGTAAAGGTGTATTATGTACTGCAATATGATGGACATTGCAATTTCTTTTGTAAAGGTGCATTATATTGGAATTACAACAATTTTGTGTAGTTGTATAATGTATAGAATGGCATAAATCATTGCATTATATTGGCTATTGCAATATGTTGTGTGTAGGCTTTTAATGTATTGTAATGATGGATATTGCAATATCTTTAGTAGAGGTGTATAATGTAATGCATTATATTAGCTATTGCAATATCTCCTGTGTTGGTGTGTTTAATGCATTGCAATATCATGGATATTGCAATATCCTGATAAGAGGTGTATAATGTAGTACAATATATTGATATTGCAAATGCATTAGTGTAGCATACAGTTAACATGACTACGTCAGCCCGATGTCGATATGATATCGGTATATCGGCTAGTTTGCCGATCTCAGGCCGATGTCGGGCCTATGTTGGGTCAATGTTGGAATGATATAGGACAGATCATGTAAATGTCTCGTTTAATGTTTCTTTAAATAGGAAATGTCGAATTTGTTTGTGATTTGATCATTCCAACATACACAACGGGCAAAAAAACCTTAACATATATCGGATTTACCACATCAAGCCTATATCGAACCGATCTGATTTTTTTTAAATTTCTCCCATATCATTTCAACAATATTGGATTGACGTTGATGTCTTTTTTTACTGGCTACAATATTCACAAAGTTCAATATTGTAAATTAAAATAAAATATATTTTTTAACATTTTCACCACATATTGTCAACAGTTAATAAGTTTTCAAAGTTATAAAACGTGTCTTTCTTTTTCGAAAATCCGGCCACCGAGGATAGGCCCGCAAATTAAATTTATTCTTATTTCCGGCATAAAATTGAGCCAACTTGAATACAAAACATTGCAGGGCACACTACAGTTAAATAATAATCTGGAATTGGCCGAGCTGCAGTCTTCAATGTCGAGCTACTCTAGAATCCTTGACACAGAGACTTCTGACAGCTTTTTTAAGGATTTGTTTTGGTCGCGAAAACTGATGACAAATATGCCTAAAATGGCATTACATCATAATATCAGTAGCACAAAATGCGAGCCACTATGCATATATACTACATCTAGTTTGCTTTCCCAAATATAGTAGATTCCAAAAATAAGACGATAATAACTACGTTTTCAGGCCGATTTCTCACAATTTTCATATTTTTTAACACACATTTAAAATGTCTACTAATTCTGCATTATGCAGAGCTAACAGGTAGTTTCGCATTTACCCCTATTTCTCCTGTCAAAGGTCATGACATTTCCTTTATTGTTTTCCAAAACATGTAGGTCTTTACAACCAAAACACAGATTTTAGTATGATAATAAGTGTGATTCTCAAAAACAAAGAAAAATCTGGAACTTACCTTAAATTAAAAAAAAATCTGCAGGGGCCAAAACGAGAATATTGATGAGCCCCAGAGCTTTGACTTTGTGTGTTCTTAGATTTAATAGAGTGCAATACATTTGAAGTATGAACTATAGACAATACAATGCATGTTTGCATTACCCCACCCGCTATTACATTTTTGCACTCTTATCTTGTGTATTATCGTATCTATCAAATTTAAACCTTATAATCATATTCAGCAATATGAAGAGCAAAAACATTTAAACTTACTGTATTGTTATATTTGTACTGACAATCATTTGGTGCCGCCGATTTTCACATTTAAACCTCGTTTACTGTTAAACTTTATCATTACGTCAGCCATTTTTGGTGTTTACATTTTGTACTTCCGTTTCTACTAGAGGTCAGATAGTACACACAGGAATTTTCCCACGGTTATTGATTTTTGTATCTCAGTGTTAAAGTTTGTAAACTGGCTCATCTATACACTATATTTGACTCATCTTATATTTTTAGCCATAAGTGTTACTATTTTTAGCTTGGGCGATCGAAAGTAGTATCAAAATGATCGATCAACTTCGATCATATTTTTGATCGAGCAAGTTGATCGATGGCTTTCGACCCATGTTTCTGTCTCTTTCGATATGATTTTCAATCGATACGTGCACTTTTAGTATAAAAGGCTGTGATTCTGGTCTGATGGGGGATTCAGAATTTTGGCATTGGTGAATGCAACCGTATTATACAAAAGTCCATTGTTAACATCGATACACATAAATAAGTAAAGTACGTTGCTGCGGGAACATTTGAATTTTTATTGGCGGCTGTTTAAAGCAGTATTTGATATTTTAACAACGTTATAGATATATTCACTAAGATATTTTTACAGTAACATTGTTTTCTTATAGATCTACATTTAATAAGTGACATGTTAAATAATAACGTATTATTTAATAACATTAAGAGATATTTAAACTTGTTCATATTGAAGGCTGACGTAATCGTGTATACTACTCCGGCTCATTAATTTATATACATTTCGGCGGCATACTGAGGGAAATTTTACGGTTTTACGAATACATCTTAATCGGTCATAAATAAATCGTAAACTGTTCACTTGTCGTTGCTGTTGATTTTCAACCATATCATCTACGGCTAAGAATATCTACCCGTCGCACCCTAGCCCCCAACAATATGGCTTAAAACTGTAGTGTGCCTCCTATACTGTTCTTAAATAATTGTAAACCTTTTATTTGACAGTAAATTGTAAGTAAGTTGTGTTTATAATACTTAATACATTCAAATTTAGTTGTGACGATTAAATTATGTTTATGCAAACCATTACATTATTGTGTCCAATAAATGTAACATAATTTCGTAAATTACCATTGAAATTTAAAAACTTTTTGTGAAACGGTTACCTGATTTTTGCACGATAGAGTTGTAATAACCTCATAATAAGAGTATTGAAAAAGGTATTGCATTCTTAAATTTATTTGTAATTTGTAAATTTATATTGATCACATTTTTAAAATTCTGTCAAGGAAAGGATACATTTTCAGTAAATTAGAAACAACATTCGGCCGATACACAGTCGTCATTGGGTTAATGTCATGATGATATCGGGTCGATATATACAGCCTACATCCAACTTACAGCGGCCCTCTTTGCAACCAATATTTGAAACGACATTCGGCCGATACACCGTCGACGTCGGGCCAACAGAATCATGAAATCGGGCCGATATCTAAACACGACGTAGGCCTGACAGCAGCCCTCTTTGCAGCAGATATTTCAAACGACGTCGGGCCGCGGTAGAAAGCAACATTGGGCCAATGTCTGGCTTATATAGAATGTTGGTTGTGAAATATATTGCATTATATTAGAAATATAATATATGAAATATCTTTCATGGCAAAATGAGACTACAAGATTCTCAAATATCAAAACATATAGATGTAAATGAATCCCTGTGTAATTAAATAGCTTAATGAATTGTAAAGTACCAAATCTGAAAAAAATATTCATTAAAGTCATCTCCAATACAGCTTTCTTATATTTTGCAAAGCAATTATTTCTTGTTTCGTTATCTTCATTTTTATTTTCCTACGATGGTTTCGTACCTTCAAATAAAGGAATCCATTCGTTCTTAAAACATTCAAACGGAAAACAAGCCGTAGAGTTTCAGTTTAACCCTTTAACTGTTAAATTTCTTAATTGGACTTTCCCTTTCTTCATTCTGGACTGTATCTTTAGTTGCTAATGGCGGTGCATGCTGAAAATGTATTGACTGAATAGCGAACAGCGCAGACCATGATCAGACGGGACACCCCTATCTTATCTGAGATGAAATTATGTAAAGTAATGTCGTAATCACTCTCAGTTTTTGGGACACCCGTGATCTTTCCAAAAGTTGGAACACTTTTCATCTTATAATTTTGTACAGACTAGTTTCTGATTACATTTTGTTAAGTATGTTCATTTCTTTTGTCTGTATTTATTGGCTAAATCTGTCGTCAGCTTGGTTTTGATGCATAATCAACCATGCGAAATCAATTTTCGCGTACACAACCCCTGAATCTATTAATTATGACATTAGATATACACAACATTTTAGTCGAAGTACTTATAGTTTGCCTAGTATATATCCCTTAACACTTCAATTGCTTAACTGGTCTTGAACTTCGTCTACCCAAGATACAACTATGCGCGTGTTGCTCAGTGCAGAATATACAGGCTTTATACCATCTACACCCATTTTTATTGGGATTAAGCTTCAACCTCCTGAACCAAACATATTTCCATTTCTATTCATGCGCCTTTCTATAATTCAGAATTTATTGTTTTGTTGTTGTTTTCATGTTTTAGAAAATCTTTTTTTCTTCAGTCTGTTTTGAAGAGCATATTGTTTAAAATATCTTGGTATGTCTTCGACGACTTTTGCTTTAACATATTTACGTACTGGAAAATATTCACGCAGATGTCCCCGAAGCGAAGTGAGATATCTGCCCAACTTTATCAATTAACATTGGATGACATACTTTGGATTTGAATATAGGCACAAACAAGTGTCGTAGCCACATCTTTCGAAAAATTGTACGCTGTGTTACTTGGTGTGGTCCACTTAAATAAGTCAATTACAGTATTTTTATTCGTCGCCATTAAATGTAGACGACATCCCAATGTCCTTAGCAGAGAGTCTAATTCAAACGAAAATACGAGTCCTTCTGCAAGTTAGAAAATTAATTTGGAATATTGAGGCTTGGTATAAAAAAGTTGCCCAAAACTTTTGAGTATATTATTACTATATCGAATGTCAACCATTGCGGGCTCTTAACAGGCCTTGGTCGATTAGTTAATTAAATATAATTCAAGAGTTGTCAATGGAAATGCTTCTTAACCTGGAAATCGTTTTTTAATGACCTTAAATGGAAATGATGACATTATCTTTGTGTTTAAATGGCTGATACTTTTAAACTTATAGTCATCGTCGCGTACCCCCGCTGAGTTATTCCGTTTCACTACATGGCATCATGCCGTGGGGAAATAGGCAAGCAAACCGTCGTAATACAGTAGTTATTAATTAAGTTATCGACCGATGAAATCGCGACTTATAAATGCAATACACCTCGCCGTGGAGGCTTGAAAGTCATGTAAACAATAAAATAAATGTTTGCGTCCGGCAGCTGTTTAATTCGGCCTCTATGATTAGTTTTAAAAACGTGATGCAATCAATGAAATGGCAAAAATCTAGCATCTAGCAGTAAAATCCCACGGCCTATTGATGATCTATCGATCGGCCTTTGGTTTTCGATAATCACCTGCAGTATGATATTTATGAACTTGTATTTTGATTAGCTCATATGTAAACAGACTTGTATTTGACTGTCTAGTATCTAAATGTATGCATTCATCTGGCATCGTCCTTTAGGAGTTCCATAAATAGTGTCACATCTTATGGACCTAAATCCAATCCAAGTGCACTTGGCCTCAGCAAAAGAGGCAACTCTCGCACACAGGGACTTCAGCAACTTATATGGAAACAATTCTGACTCGTGTTAATATAATCTGAATTCTACGTATTTAATCAAATTTATTATGACTGCTGTAATCTAGGTTGCATATGATTATAACTCTTCTTGTGCAGCAACACCATAATTGACTCAAAACGTGTTTGAACACGTACTTGTACTTCCTGGTCATCGTGAAATCGATCACAACGAGACATGTTGCGGATGAAAATTTTGAAAATTTTCTACTTGGTTGTCATTGTTACGACTGATGTGCGTTCTGATTCTGAGCCCCAATGTATCTCGAGATTTGACTATGACTTCAAGATGCTGGAAAAGGTCCACGATCTGAGTGAACAACTCAAACAACTTGGAGACAAGGTGAAACAGCAAGATGGATTGATAAACCGTTTGACAAATGTGGTGGTCAGAGGTATGTAAATTATTACATGTTGATGGGTCAACTGGTTGTATTATATGAGATTTGGGCCTCCCTGGCTGAGTGGCTATAGTCGCTTACTATCAGATAGCTCCTCACCGGTGTGGATCCGGGTGATTGCCGTGAGTCGGTGTGCTTCCCTACTCCGTGACGTCTTTTCATGAAAATAAGCTGATGATTTACTCCAACGCAAAAAACATGGAATTTTATAATATGTATTTTAATATCATGTTATAATTAAGAGTCTTTATAAATGTAGATTTACACTTTTGCTCAAAATTTACATTTACATATCTCTATGTTTGTTATACCTCCCTGTGTATAGATGATCTTAGTAATGTTCATTATTTTCATCTGTTCTTTAGAGTCTCTTTTTATATTCCCAATCGCTATCATCCATTGTTAAACGATCATTTACTTGAAAACAAATACATGAACGTATTCCGAATGCAGTTCAAAAGTAGATACCTAAAGTTTTAATTTGGAGCGCTCGATTCCTTCAAAAGGCATATGTTCGGTTTGATTGTTGCCAACCAGTGAAAATATAGATAATCGATGCATTATTGTAACTTTATACCAGAAAAGTACTATTATTTATTTGAAATAAACATTTGAAAAGGGCAAAATGATTCCCACAATTCAAATATTTAACTATGCATAAACCTTTTGGTTTCCTTTCGGAAGAGTCAAATGGAACTTCCGGTCCGTTGCGGGATTCATGCCGCTATATGAGTGTTTATATTTACTTTATTTCAGTTGAACTTGGGCAACTCATTTTATGCCAGTAGATGCATATGAATGTAAATATAATCTTATCTAGATTTTAATAGCATATAATACATTTAAAATCAAATACAAAATATAAATACTTTAGTGAGTACATTCTATTGTAAATATCCTAATTATGTAACAGAATTTTGGCGAGAAGTGTTTATCTTGAAAGAAATATTTAAGACACGCAAAAGCAGACTGCGTAATGAAATGGTACAAGATGTTTTCGGTCAATCGCTTTATCGCGGTTATTATTAAGAACGTTCGTGCGTAGATTCCTGACACTAAATTTGCAGATTTTACACAGCAAATATTGCCGCAAATATCATAATGTTGTTTTCTCCTTATTTCTTGCGGCTGATTTTTTTTTTTTCTTTTTTTCTTTTTTTTTAAATTGGTACATTGTGCAAACACAAATAACTAGATTTGAAATTATAAAATCATAATGCTATATATGGAGATAGAATCTTGTGACAACACAAAGATTTCGTGCAATATAGTAGAGACTCGTTTTATGATATAGCTGTAGCAGGTTGACAAGACTATGACCATTTTACTCCAAAATAAGACGTTAACCTATGTAAATCAAAGGGCATTCCCCGAACACCTACATTGTTCAGTGGGTTATGAACATACAGATGAGATTTTAAATCAGTCACTGATTGTTCAGTTTAATTCAGCAAACTGTACAGTATATTGCCGAATGGTCTATTATCAAGCTTGCATTTCAGCTAGAGCACAGAGTTATACTTAGCCCAACAACTTATTTCACCATTAATAAGAATATTTACTTTTTTAAATATTTTGATAGTATAGTCATACAAATGTTTTAGGTCACTTTTAAGAGTCTGAACGATAAATTAGGGAAATGCCTTGTTTAAAATATAAAATGAATATTTGTAGGCTCCACAAAGCCTGTTGCTTTCATGGCGGAACTATCAGCAGGAATTGAGAACCCGAACGCAGGTGACGTAATTATATTTGATGACGTCACTCTAAACGTTGATGACGCATATAGTGGTGAGACGGGAATATTTCGAGCCCCTGTACAAGGCATATACAAATTCGATCTAGTTCTCTCATCTAGACCAAAACGTAGAACTGAAAATGTGAGCCATTTTCATTTTACCGACAAATATATTTTTAAGATGGTAATGAAATGGCTCTAGACAAGAAAATGAGAGCTACATACATACTAACAGGTTAATATTCGATTATATTTTCACTTTAACGAATTCAGTATAAAATGACCCCCATTTTACTTTAAATTTACGCCGCTAGTTTTAAATTAAACACTTATATACCATGTGTATACATGCGCATACGTACGCTCGTATATACATTGACTTGATGAAGGAAGTGTATTAATTTATTTGTTCTTCATTTATGCATATGTACTAATTTCCTTACTCAGATATTTGTTATCGTTCCAAATTTATTTATTTACATTATAATTGCATCTATTACCTTTTTCCCATTTCCAGTTGCAGTTGAACATACTGCACAACGACCAAAGGGTTGCATACGTATTTCTGGATGACAATGCTTATCACTGGGTTAGACGTACGGCCAACGTTGTGTTAGAATTACGGGAAAATGACGTCATTAAAACCGAGGTTAAATTTCGAGCGGGCAACGTCTGGTTAGATGGATGTTGCCTCCACAGCACGTTCAGTGGCTTTCTGGTTCAAGAAATGTAGAAAGAAACCATGTAACAATAAACGAAGTGTTCAATAATGAGGCATTATTTTGGATATTGCAATATCTTAAGTAGAGTAACATAATGTAACATAATGTATTTCATCATATTGGATATTGCAATATTTTTAGTAAAAGTGTATAATGTATTGAAATATGATTTCAAAATCTTAATGTAATGCATTACATTGGTTATTGCAATATCTTTTGTGTAGGTGTATAATGTATTGAATTGTAAAGAATACTGCAATATCTTTAGTACCGATGTTTAATATAATGTTTTATTATGGATATTGCAATATTTTTAGTAGAAGTGTATAATGCATTGCAAAATATTGGCTATTGCAGTATTATAGTGAATTGCTTTATGATGGATATTTCAATAGTAAATTTCTTTAGAAAATGTGTATAATGTAATGCATGAAATTGGCCCTTGCAATATCTTTTATGAACGTGCATAATGTAATGCATGTATTATGATGGATATTTTAATATCTTTAATAGGGTTGTATAATGTATTGCATTATATTGGCCATTGCAATATGTTTTGTGTAGATTTATAATGTTTTGTGATGATGGATATTGCAATATCCATAGTAGGGCTTTATATTGTAATGCATTATACTTGCTATAGCAATACCTTCAGTAGAGGTATGTATGTAATGCAATATATTAGCTATTGCAATATATTTTGTGTACGTGTATAATGTTGCAATATCCTTATCAAAGCTGTATAATGAATTACATTATACTGATATTGCAATAGCTTTAGTGTAGTTGTATAATGTATTGCATTATATTAGAAAATGAAATATCATTCCTGGCAAAATAATACTACAAGATTCTCAAATTTCAAAACATGTACATGTATATATGTATTGAATCCCTGTGTATTTTAATAGCTTACTGAATTGTAAAGTACCAAATCTGGAAAATTATTCATTTAAGTCATCTCCAATAAAGCTTACATATATTTTGCAAAGCATTTATTTCTCTTTTCGTTATCTTCATTTTTATTTTCTTACAAATGGTTTCGTACCATCAAATAAAGGAATCCATTCGTTCTTAAAACATTCAAACGGAAACAAGCCGTAGAGTATCAGTTTAGCCCTTAAATTGTTGAATTTCAAATTGGACTTTCCCTTCCTTCATTCTGGACTGTATCCTTAGTTAGTTGTTAATTGGAGTGCTTGCTGAAAGTTTATTGACTGAATAGTGAACAGCCCGGACCATAATCAGACTTGGTCTGCACTGGTTGCAAAGGCAGTTAAGGATTAATGGATAAAATAAATATAAACTATTTCCTGAACGTGCGTCGATAACCGAGATAAAATAGTGGTACCATGCTGCTACCAGACGCCTCACCAACCCATTGTTACTTTATTCATGGACTGCATTTAGCCTCCTTACTGACCTCAAGTGATCATCTCATAAACGCTGTGGTCTGTTAGCAGCAGAATTATAATTAAACGTTAACTTGAGGTAAATTGTGTTTTATTTTATAATTAACCCAGCAGGTTTAGGTTACACTCGGAATATTTATCGTCTTTACAAATTTCAAACTACCAATATCTTTAAATGCCTACAATCCACTATTTTAATTTGATGTGTTATAAATATTTGTCACATATTATTGGTGAGAAACACAAATCGCGTCACTGTCAAGGGCAGGTAATCAAGATTAAATATTAACTTAATCTCATACATGGTGATCTGTCTTTACCAGCGTTTATTGCCGTGAAGTTCCGATTAAATCTTAGTTATCAATCCATTCCGTATATTTTAACTGTGACACCATCGGCTATTCTCTGCAATAACCTCCCGATTTAATAAGGCAACATCTTGGAATTACATTTTAATCAAATGTTGATAATCATTCGAGGTGAACATTACCTTTGCACTTTCATAATTAGTCGCTATGATGAATATAATTTTGTTATTTCTTTCGCTCTATAGTCAACAGTTTTATTATACCCTCAGATAGAAGTTGACTCGAACCCGGGGCCTTTACCGATAACTTAAACATATTCTAACTAGTTTTAATAAATTATCTGGGATTTTACTTGATCAATACAAATATATATTTGTTAACATTTTTTCCAATTCCATTTTTACGTCTAACGTTGTACATGTATTTGATTTGATAATATTTTAATAATTCTTTAATAATTTTATTAACAAAAAATATTTTAATCGGATGGTGTTTGTAAACGTACAAATAAGTGGTATTTTTAATTTTTGTGTATGCCGTGTATGCGTGTGTATGGGGGGGGGTGTCCTGATGGATCTACTTATATTGCATGCACACGCGATCTTTTTATTTTCCTATTTTCCTGTTTTAATTGACAATTGCATCTGTAACACTTTTAATTTTGTATTTGAATAGCTGATAAGTGTAAACATAAAATTGACTGATGTTTCTGACCACATTCAACAATTTTGTTTTCTTTTGGTATGCTGTTATATTCACTTTTTTGAAAAACAGTCTCGTAATCATGGCTGGTTTTATATACTATTAAAATTCATCTCAGCTTCGATTGGAGAAAACACCCCTATCTTATCTGAGATGAAATTATGTAAAAGTAATATTGTAATCACTCGAATTATTTGGACACACGTGATCTTTTAGAAAATCCAAAGGTTGGGAAATTTTTCATCTTATAATTTTATACAGACTCTTTCCATGATTACTTACTACCCAGGAAGTTACACATTTTGTTAAGTAGGTTCATTTTTTCGTTCATACTTCACAATGCTTATAAGTACTCCGATTTCAAACAAACAGCAGGAAAAATCCATTTTCCAAAAGATATGCCTATTCAATAATGGAAACAGTATTGGCTTATTCCCTCGTCAGCTTAAATGGTTTTGATGCATAATCAACCATGCGAAATTAATTTTCGCGTACACAGCTCTTGAATCTATCAATTCTGACACTATATATACACAACCCTTTAGTCGGAGTACATATAACTTTGTCTAGGATATATCCCTTAATATTTCAATTGCTTAACTGGCCTTGAATTTCGTCTACCTAAGCTACAACAATGCGCTGTTTGCTCAGTATCGAAGATATATGCTTTATACCATCTACACCCATGTTTCATGTGGTTAACCTTCAACATCCTGAACCACACACGTTATCATTTCTGTTCATGCGCCTTTCAATTATTAGGGCATTTGGTGCGGTCCATCTAAATTGGTCAGTTATAGTGTATCTACTTTTATTCGTCGCCATTAAATGTGGACTATATCCCGTGGTCCTTAGCAGAGGAAGTCTTATTCAAACAGAAATACGAGAACCTCTATAAGTTAAAAAATTAATTTAAGATATTGAGGCTTGATATAAAAATGTTGCCCCAAACTTATGAGTATGTCATTACTATATCGAATATCAACCATTACGGACTCTGAACAGGCATTGGTTGATTAGTTCATTAAATGTTATCAAAGAGTTGCCATCGGAAATGTCTCTTGACCTGGCAACCGTTTTTTTAAAGACATGGGACATGACATTTTGTAAACTGTGATTCAATGGCTGATATTTGATACTTGTAAACCTACAGTCTGATATTTATTAACTTATATTTTGATTGGTTCAAATGTAAATAGAAGTTTTAGGGTTTCATAAGAAGGTTCACATCCTTTAATCCTACATCCAATTCTAGTGACCTCAGTTGAAGTGGCAACTCTCGCATAGAGGATATCAGAAACATTGAATTTTATGGAACCGTTTATGACTGGTGTGAAAATAATTTGATTTCTACGTCTGTTACGCATTGAATTTATTTACAGCAACACCCAAATTGACACAAAACATATTTGCACTTTGAACACCAAACTTGCTGCTCATTGTAAATTCGATAACAACGAGGCATGATGCGGAGGAGATTTTTGAAACTGTTCTTCTTGGTCGTTGTGGTTACGACTGATGTGCGTTCTGAATCTGAGCCCCAATGTATCTCGAGATTCGACTATGACTTTAAGATGCTGGAAAAGGTCCACGATCTGAGTGAACAACTCAAATAACTTGGAGACAAGGTGAAACAGCAAGATGAGTTGACCAACCGTTTGACAGATGGGATTGCCAAGGGTATGTAAAATTAGTCTATGTTGATTGGCCATCTGGTTGTATTATTAAATGATTCTTTTTGTTTGGAGGGGGTGGGCTTCGTGACCGAAAAGCTTCAGTCGGTAAGTATGTCAATAATTGTTATAAATGTAGATTTACTTTTTGAAAACACTTAAGTCTATTTCATTTTACAAAAAAAAATAATGTTTTATTTATTTATTTATGCATATCGCTATAGGTTATTTAAATTTAAATAGAAAATATGTAAATAAATTTATCTCTAGAACTTATTACTTACATTTACATCTAAATATCCCTAAAGCTTTTTATTTACACTAAAATATCTCTATGGCTTTTTATTTACATTTATTTCTAAATATCTCCACAGCTTATGATTTACAGTTAAATATCTCAAGAGCTTATATTAACATCTTAATAATTCTGCAGATTATCATTTACACTAAAATATCTATAGAACCTATCATTTACACGTAAATATTTCTATATCGTATTATTTTACACTTTTTTACTTTCTTTAGTGTCTATCATTTACATGGAAATATCTCTATTGCTTATTTTTATTTTCAATTTCATATCTATAGAGCCTTTTTATTTACATTTACAAAATGTCTCTATAACGTATTCTTTACAAGTTTTTAGAGCCTATGTTTTACATTTACATTAAAGCTATCTTAAATTTACATTTACATATTTACATGAAAATGTCCATATAGTTTGTGATTTATCTATGCTATGTTCATTATTTTTCATCTCAGTTTCAGTGTTTTCTTCCCAATTAATTTCATCCATGGTTCATTTGCAACTTACAGGTACATGTACATTTACACCGTTATGTTTCGTTTCGATAAGGGAGATAACCACTGATTTACTCGATTGTATCAAGATTTATTTGTTTGAGCTGTTCATGTAGTACTGCTCATGTTGATTGATATGATGTATTGTTCTTTCTATTTATAACTTCCTCTTATGTTTCGTTTCGATAAGAGAAGTTGTACGAAGTATTACGACATTGTTTCGATATTGATATTTATATATATTCATATGATGTCTTATGTGATTTGCATGTTACATGATCGTTTACACTGCTTTCACTTTTCGTTTTTTTTTTCCGGTTATGCTGAATAAAATTTAAATTTAAAACTTTCATGAAAACAAATATATGGACGTATCCCGAGGGTAGCTCAACAGTAGACACTTCAATCTTTAGTCGGAGTGCTTGATTCCCCTAAAAGGCTTATGTCCGTTTTGATTGTTGCCAACCGGTAAAATAAAGATAACCGATACTTAATTGTAACTTTAAACGAGAAAAGTACTGTTATTTATTTGGAATAAACACGAAAGGGACAAAATAATGGCTACCAAAATTCAAATATTTAAATAAGCATCACCCTTCATTTTTTGTTTCCTTCCGGAAGAGACAAACGTGACTTCCGGTTCGTTTTGGGATTCATGTCGTCATGAGTTTATATTTACTTTATTTCAGTTGAACTTGGACAGCTCATTTTATGGCAGTATGTGTATATGAAATGTAAATATAATGAGCACTTAGTTTTAATAGCATATAAAACATTTAAAATCAAATACAACTGTATTAATGTCTGCATTTTTTGTAAGTATCCTAATTATGTAATCGAAAATGTATCATTTTTGTGAGGAAGAAAAAATTGGGAACATGTTAGTATTTTATATGAAAGGCACAAAAAGCAGACTGGGTAATATAATGATGCAAAATAGTTCCATTTATCACATAATCACAGTTATGATTGACAACGTTCGTACTTAGGTTCCCGAATTCGGTAGAAAATTTGCATAATGTCGTTGTTGCTTTCTCATTATTTCTTGCTGATTATTTTCAACGACCTTGTTGTATTTGTGCATTATGTAAATACAAGCCACTGTAGTTAGGGGTATAAAATCATAATGCAATATATGGAGATAAACCTACGTAAATCAATGAGCACTCCCGAACGCCTTTGTATTATAAAAATACAAATGAGATTTGCACCAGATACTGATTGTTCAGTTTAAAATCAGCGAACTATACCGAGTATTGCCCAAACCCTGGTGAAATGATCTATTATCAATCGCGTTTTTTTTCAACTAGAGCACATAGTAATTCTTAGCCCAACCATTTATTTCACCATTAATATAATCCTTCACCATTAATAAGAATATTTACTTTTTGAAATATTTTGATAGTATAGTCATACAAATGTTTAAGCTCTTTTAAGAGTAAGCACGGTAAATTATCGAAATTCTTGTTTAAAATATATTCGTAGGTTCCACAAAGCCTGTTGCTTTCATGGCGGAACTATCAGCAGGAATAGAAAACCCGAACGCAGGTGACGTAATTATATTTGATGACGTCACACTTAACGCTGGTGACGCATACAGTGGTGAGACGGGAATATTTCGAGCACCTGTGCACGGCTTATACAGATTCGATCTAGTTCTCTCATCCAGGCCGAAACATAACACTGACCTGGTGAGTCATTTTAATTTTACAGACAAATATCTTATTAAAGTGGTAATGAACTGGCCCAAGACAAGAAAATTAATGCTACATACATACGAACAGGTTTATATTCGTTTATATTTTCACTTTAACGAATCAATATAAAATGACCCCCATTTTACTTAAAATTTGCGCCAAAGTATCCGTTAAATATATATTAGACACTTATATACAACGTGTATACAAAAACGTACACTCGTATATACTCACTTGGAACGATGAAAGAAGCGCATTTATTTGGTCTTCATTTATAAATTCATGTGTGTTAATTTACTCACTTTAATGTTTGATATTTATTTAAATTTAACGATATGTACATACAAGTATATTACTTTATCATTGCATCTATTACATATTTTCCAATTTTCAGTTGCATATTTTCATAATGCACAACAACAAAGCTGTTGCATACGTGTTTCTGGATCGAAATACTGACTACTGGATCAGACGTACGACCAGTGTTGTGTTAGAATTACGGAATGATGACGTCATTAAAACCATGTTAAATATCGATTGGGCAACGTCTGGTTAGATGGATGTTGCCTCCGTAGCACGTTCAGCGGCTTTCTTATTCAAGACATGTAGATAAAAAAAAATGTAATAATTTACGAAGTATTCATTCTACCAACGGCTTCGCACTGACTTGCATATAGATATATTACATATATTATATATTTAGGGTGTTTGTAGGATGTAAATTGTACCAAGTTGCTCAGACAGTTCAAATGTATAGCTCTGATTGTGGCCACAAATACCGCGTTAGACAAGTAACAAGTGTGGCAAAATAATGGAGATGTATAATGAATTGCATTATATTGGATATTGCAATATCTTTAGTAGAGGTGTATAACGTAATGCATCATGACGGATATTGCGATATCTTTTTTAGAGGTGTATAACGTAATGCATTATGATGGATATTGCAATTGCTTTTGTAGATGTGTATAACGTAATACATTATGATGGATATTGCAATATCTTTTGTAGAGGTGTATAACGTAATGCATCATGATGGATATTGCAATATCTTTTGTAGAGGTGTATAACGTAATGCATCATGATGGATATTGCAATATCTTTTGTAGAGGTGTATAACGTAATGCATTATGATGGATATTGCAATTTCTTTTGTAGAGGTGTATAACGTAATGCATTATGATGGATTTTGCAATATCTTTTGTAGAGGTGTATAACGTAATGCATCATGATGGATATTGCGATATCTTTTGTAGAGGTGTATAACGTAATGCATCATGATGGATATTGCAATATCTTTTGTAGAGGTGTATAACGTAATGCATCATGATGGATATTGCGATATCTTTAATAGAGATGTATAACGTAATACATTATGATGGATATTGCAATTTCTTTTGTAGAGGTGTATAACGTAATACATTATGATGGATATTGCAATTTCTTTTGTAGAGGTGTATAACGTAATGCATCATGATGGATATTGCGATATCTTTTGTAGAGGTGTATAACGTAATGCATCATGATGGATATTGCAATATCTTTTGTAGAGGTGTATAACGTAATGCATCATGATGGATATTGCAATATCTTTTGTAGAGGTGTATAACGTAATGCATCATGATGGATATTGCAATATCTTTTGTAGAGGTGTATAACGTAATACATTATGATGGATATTGCAATATCTTTTGTAGAGGTGTATAACGTAATGCATCATGATGGATATTGCGATATCTTTTGTAGAGGTGTATAACGTAATGCATCATGATGGATATTGCAATATCTTTTGTAGAGGTGTATAACGTAATGCATCATGATGGATATTGCGATATCTTTTGTAGAGGTGTATAACGTAATGCATCATGATGGATATTGCGATATCTTTTGTAGAGATGTATAACGTAATGCATTATGATGGATATTGCGATATCTTTTATAGAGATGTATAACGTAATGCATCATGATGGATATTGCGATATCTTTTATAGAGGTGTATAACGTAATGCATCATGATGGATATTGCAATATCTTTTATAGAGGTGTATAACGTAATGCATCATGATGGATATTGCGATATCTTTAATAGAGATGTATAACGTAATGCATCATGATGGATATTGCGATATCTTTTGTAGAGGTGTATAACGTAATGCATCATGATGGATATTGCGATATCTTTTGTAGAGGTGTATAACGTAATGCATCATGATGGATATTGCAATTGCTTTTGTAGAGGTGTATAACGTAATGCATCATGATGGATATTGCAATATCTTTTGTAGAGATGTATAACGTAATACATTATGATGGATATTGCGATATCTTTTGTAGAGGTGTATAACGTAATGCATTATGATGGATATTGCAATATCTTTTGTAGAGGTGTATAACGTAATGCATCATGATGGATATTGCAATATCTTTTATAGAGGTGTATAACGTAATGCATTATGATGGATATTGCGATATCTTTAATAGAGATGTATAACGTAATGCATCATGATGGATATTGCAATATCTTTTGTAGAGGTGTATAACGTAATACATTATGATGGATATTGCAATATCTTTTGTAGAGGTGTATAACGTAATGCATCATGATGGATATTGCGATATCTTTTGTAGAGATGTATAACGTAATGCATTATGATGGATATTGCGATATCTTTAATAGAGATGTATAACGTAATACATTATGATGGATATTGCAATTTCTTTTGTAGAGGTGTATAACGTAATGCATCATGATGGATATTGCAATATCTTTTGTTAATTGTATAGTGCAATGCATTATTACAGATATCGCAATATCTTTAGTAGAGTTGTATATGAAATGCATTATTGGTGTATTCCATACATTAGGAAATGAATCTTGTTTTTTAAATTAATAATTGTAAGTCAAATGGAAATTATTCATTGAAGTCATCTCAAATAAAGCTTTCCTATATTTTGCAAAGCATTTAGTTTTCGTTTTTGTTAACTTTATTTTCTTATAGTGTCTTACTATCAAATAAAGAGATTTATTCGGTGATTGTTCTTAAAGGCCCATTTTACTTCCAAATGCAATGATATTCTTCGGACATACTCGTTGACGACAACGTTACTACAAGGCATAAATAAGAAAGAATCTTTTTCTTAAAATCATTTAACTGTTTGCAAAAATAACTAATTTGCATATCTTTTTTTTGACGTTTTCCATATTCCTTCTGTATGTCTCCGTTAACGTATCATGGGTGCATTAATTGATGACGTAGTAGATAAACAAATTGTGATTCGCCAACGGTTTTTCAAATACAAATTATTTCAGATTACAGACCGTCTTCGGGAATACTCGCCAATGCAAAAAGTAAACAATGAGAGTATTTTGAAATCCATCCAAAATACCAAATTGCGTAATTTCATCAACATTTTCAATTCGTTTAACTGTTTTTAACAGCAAATATTTGTACATTATGTACCATTTGTGTTAGTTAACAACATGTCAATGTCATTTTATATTTTCTTTTTCATGAAAATTAAATCATTATGAAATATAATGGGACTTTATATCATTTAAGCGGAAATAAACCTTTACCATGTTAAATTTCTTAATTTGACTTTCCCTTTCTTCATTCTGGACTGTACCAGTAGTTGTTTATTGTGATGTTTGCTTAATATACATTGACTGAATAACAAACAGTACATACCATGGTCAGACTACAAGGATGCTCTGGCTGATCTTGGCCTGCACTGGTGGCAAAGTCATTAATGGCCACTTCACCCACCCAGTGTTATTTTATTCATTGACATCATTTATCCTCCTCTAAAGCTTAACTTATTTACCACTCGATAAAATCAAGTGTTCATCTCATAGACCCCGTGGTCAGGTAGCAGCAAAAATTATTGAACATCAACTTATGGTAAGTTTCGTTTAATATTTTAATAACCTCGGCTGGTTTATGTTATTCACTAATTTCAAGTCCCTGAGCTTTTACCCCCAAATCAACTAAATGGAAAGTAGGGCCTTTTTTCACTGGTAAGTGTTACATTCGATAAATTTATCGTCTGAACAAATTTCAAACTACCGGTATCTTTTATAAGCTATAATCATCTTTTTTATATTGAGGTGTTATAAATACTTGTCACATGAGAAACAAAAATCTCGTCACTGTCAAGGGCAGGTAATTGAGATTAAATATCAACTTCATCGAATACAAGGTGATCTTTCCTTACCAGTAGTATATACTACATGTTTGATGGCTGATTTTTGCCATGTCATGTGTTGGTTTTTTCCGGGCTAAAGGTCGGAGGCGAAAAGACGAAAAAAAAACCTAGTTTGACAGGTCAAAGGGTAGAAATTTTGTCACGAGATTTCGGGGCGAAAAGTCGAAATATTTTTTCGTGTTTTTTTCCCCGAATTTTCGCCCCTAAATCTCGCCCTGAAATTACTTCTTTTTTGTCTTTTAGCCCCGCCAAATATCAATATTTCATCTTTTCATATTGGCGCCTCGAAAACGCATTCACAAAGTGATTGTAAATGCATGTTTGCAATCTTGAAAGCTATGTGTGCTCTTTAATTTTGAAATTCTCAATTTTTTAAAATGAAATAATGAATAAATAAGCATCAATTTTAAGAGTTTCCGTCAGTACTATATACCTATGAAATCTTAAATCATTTAAAGTTACATTCATAATTCAATTGTGATTCGCTCAGCAAAGAGAGAGTTGTCATAACAAGTGAAAAACAAAATTTTATACAGGCGCATTTTAAGGGGATACAGCTTGAAAAGAGTACATTGTATTATATTTTGTGGAGGAAAACTACAACCTCGTTTATCATTTGATTACATTATTGCTATATACATTAATTCAACAAAATATTTCAATTCTGAGTTTACTAATGAGCGAGATATTTGACAATACGAGGGCGGGGAGTTTCTAAAAGCAAGTTCATGAAGTGTGATATGTCTGAATTTTGTAATGTGCCACTCGGTGTTGAAAATAAAAAAAAAAAAATTTCATTTTTCTTTTTTTATTTAAATAAATGTAAACCACTAGTCAAAAAACATAAAGGGAATATTTAACGGTTAACAGAAAGTGATTTTATACGAGAGGCGTCACAAGTTGGGCATGCCCAAAACTAAATAAAATAGGAGCGATCTAAAGTATGACAGCACGAGTGCGACCCAGAACTGGTTCTAATTTTTGGTTCCACTTTTTGTTGTATTTGTTGTTGTGCTCATATAAGTCTTCTACATTCTTTTTTTTTGGGGGGGGGTGATATTACATTTGATTAATTATCTGGCATTAATATACTCCATTCTTTTTTTCAAATTGCATTATGAAATATCATTAAGCCTGTAGTCTGATTCCTATTTCCGTAATAAAGAGAAGGCACAGCAGACAATCAGTTCACTGCCCTATTGCGCTTAAGTACCGGGAGGCGAAAATCTCGTGTTGGCCGGGACGCCAGCACAGAAAGGTGAATTATTGACTTTTGACTGGGCGAAAGGACAAAAAGTCGAAATTTCGGGGCAAGAAATTTCTATATTACGTCTTTTCGCCCCGCCAAACTAGGTTTTTTCGTCTTTTCGCCTTCGACTTTCGCCCCGAAAACCCGACATACGATATGGCAGAATTCAGCCACCATATACATGAGAAGAAATATTCGATCATTCTCGAGCGAAGAGTAGTGTAGATTACCGAGAAGTTCCGATTGAACTCTATGAAATCTATCCATCCCGTATATTTGACTTGTAACATCATCTGCGATTCTCCGCGAAACCACCTGATTTAATGAGGCAACATCTTGGAATTACATTACATCAAATATCAATAATCACTGAACATTTCCAATGCATTTTCAAAAATAATCGTTATGTTCCAAAATAAAAAATCATTTATATCGCTAGATATAGTAAACAGTTTTATTATGCCTTCAGGTCGTAGACTAGTGGACTCGAGCCCGGGACCTTTATCGATAACTTAAACATATTCTGACTGGTTTTAATAATCTTGATGCTTACTTGATCAACACAAATATTGTAAACGTTCATTTAAAATCCAGTTTTACCTCTAACGTTTTACGTTATCTTTTTGATTAGTGGTGATTTTAATAATTCATCTACATTCCGTGGGTTTTATATAAATATACACATAAAAAGAAAACTCGCTTCGCTTTGGGGACAAAAACAGGAATATTTGTAAGTACGTAAGTATAAGCAAACGACACCGAAGACATATTACAGATACGTTTTTTTCTAGGAGAACAAACTATATAATCTTCAAAACCGACTAAATATCTTAAAAAAGGGGGGGGAGAGATTTTCTAGAAAAAAAAAGAAAAAAACATCAATATTTAAACTGTAACTCAGAATGTCCGAATTTTATAAAGGCGCATAAATAGAAATGTAAACATGTGGTTCAGGGGGTTGAAGGTAAGGCCTAAAAAAAGTCTGTGTTTCGGGCAACCCGATCCTACCTGGTGAAAACCCGCCGATCCTTAAGTTTTTAGCGGTCGTTTTTAGCGGCCATTTTCCGTGTTTCATTCACAATTATGACTGAATTTTAAAAAATCATTCTCTACCCTACCACCGTTTGAGATCGTTGCCCTGAAACACAAAATATTTTTAGGCCTTAAACACAAGAAAAATGCGTGTAGATGGTATAAAGCCTGTATATTCTGCACTGAGCAAAATGCGCATTGTTGTAGCTTGGGTAGACGAAGTTCAAGGCCAGATCAGCAACTGAAGAGTTGAAAAAGGGGATATCAAAGAAAAAAATGAACCTAAACAAAATGTTAAAATACCAGGTGAGTGGTAACTATGGAAAGTGTTGGTAAAAGAAAATGGATGAAAAGTGTTCCTACTTTTAGTGGCCGAAAAAAGGATTTTTGTCTAAAAAAATCAGGAATGCCCAAAAACTTAAAGTGATTTCGGCATACTTTACAAAAAAAAAAAAAATAAACATCTCATTATGTTGGGGAGTTTTCCTCAATCGAAGCTGAGTTAAATTTTGACAGTAAATATGTACAATTTTGTATATAAATACAGCCATGATGGGTAAAGAAGCAGATTATTTTAAAAGTCTCCTCCATGAAATTAGGAGACTGGTTTTCAAGAAGTGAATATAACAGCATACCAAAAAGGAAAACAAAATGGATGAATATAAACCTGCAAGTGTTTTATTATCAAATTTACGCATGCAAGTGTTAATTAAAAAAGAATAAATATAGTGATAAAACAGTAACTTATACATGCAATGTGTAAGACCCAATCTTGGTCTGCACTGGTAACAAATACAGTCACGTGACTAAAATAAAATATAAGCTATTTCCTGAGCATAGAGACACAACCATAACTACGATGGCATAGAGGTGACATGGCCATTCTTTTTTAAGTAGCAATATCTTGTTCCCACAAGATAGTTTCTCGTTCCCTCAAGATAGCTATCTCGCTCCCACAAGTTTTTTTTTCTAAGGTAGTTAAAATAGCTTACGTTGTTCTTTCGTGTTACAATACAATATAATCATTATGCATATCCTGGAGACTACTGTTAACCTCAAGCGATGCATGTTGACTGTTATTACCAGAGGCAATAGCCAACTCACACAGTGACTGCTGGCCGGCGTGGTGTGGGTTCGATCCCAGGCTGAGGATGATGCATAATGCTTTTCTTGTGTTTGACGCTCACCATATGAAAATATTACATAGGGGATGTTTGTTCGTTGTGGAAGATGCAATTTTGCTTCATCGCGTGAACTTCGAAAATAGTCGAATCCCACTTATAAGTAGGTAGTTTAGAAAGAGTCATCGTCATAGACGACATCATCTTTCTCGCGCTTGACGATCACGTGACTACCGCCCCCGCATTCTGCCGTCAATGTGTCCAAGAGGCTGGTTTATTGACAGATCGTGGCGTCAGGCACAGATCCGAGCCTGGTTTGCCTAAAACAAATTTATTTAATTGTTTGATCATGTATTATTCAATGAGTACCTACGTCTGTTAGACCTAAAGATAAACAAGAAATAAAGATATTGAGCGTTTGTGGAATTATTACAATGCAATTACTTCTGAGTGTGGCTATACCACGTGGTATATGATGCGAAAGGCATAATTATTGTTCGTCGATTCGAAAAAGAAAACTGTTGTAATGTATTTCCTCATCAATTTTAATGGGATAAAGTGCATGCACACTTCTAAACTTGCTAACATGCTTTGTTCCTGTGGCCGGTGAACGTTTGTCTTTTGCCACAACAATTTTATGTCGTTTGCTTTTTTTTAGTGCAATTATCATTTATTTAGAACTAGTTTTGGTGCACTGGACTAAAATTTGAATTTAGAATGTGTGTTGGTACATACAACTGGTATTGATGCACAGAACTAAGAATGACATTTAAAACTAGTGCTGGCACATACAACTGGTATTGATGCACAGAACTAAGAATGACATTTAAAACTAGTGCTGGCACATACAAATGGTATTGATGCACAGAACTAAGAATGACATTTAAAACTAGTGCTGACACATACAACTGGTATTGATGAAAGAACTAAGAATGACATTTAAAACTAGTGCTGGCACATACAACTGGTATTGATGCACAGAACTAAGAATGACATTTAAAACTAGTGCTGGCACATACAACTGGTATTGATGCACAGAACTAAGAATGACATTTAAAACTAGTGCTGACACATACAACTGGTATTGATGCACAGAACTAAGAATGACATTTAAAACTAGTGCTGGCACATACAAATGGTATTGATGCACAGAACTAAGAATGACATTTAAAACTAGTGCTGACACATACAACTGGTATTGATGAAAGAACTAAGAATGACATTTAAAACTAGTGCTGGCACATACAACTGGTATTGATGCACAGAACTAAGAATGACATTTAAAACTAGTGCTGGCACATACAAATGGTATTGATGCACAGAACTAAGAATGACATTTAAAACTAGTGCTGGCACATACAACTGGTATTGATGCACAGAACTAAGAATGACATTTAAAACTAGTGCTGGCACATACAACTGGTATTGATGCACAGAACTAAGAATGACATTTAAAACTAATGCTGGCACATACAAATGGTAATGGTGCACTGTACTTAGATTGACACTTAGAACTATTGTTGGTACATACAAATGGTATTGGCGCACTGTACTTAGATTGACACTTAGAACTATTATTGGTACATACAAATGGTATTGGCGCACTGTACTTAGATTAACATTTAGAACTATTATTGGTACATACAAATGGTATTGGCGCACTGTACTTAGATTGACACTTAGAACTATTGTTGGTAAATTCAAATGGTATTGGCGCACTGTACTTAGATTGACACTTAGAACTATTATTGGTACATACAAATGGTATTGGCGCACTGTACTTAGATTAACATTTAGAACTATTATTGGTACATACAAATGGTATTGGCGCACTGTACTTAGATTGACACTTAGAACTATTATTGGTACATACAAATGGTATTGGCGCACTGTACTTAGATTAACATTTAGAACTATTGTTGGTACATACAAATGGTATTGGCGCACTGTACTTAGATTGACACTTAGAACTATTGTTGGTACATACAAATGGTATTGGCGCACTGTACTTAGATTGACACTTAGAACTATTATTGGTACATACAAATGGTATTGGCGCACTGTACTTAGATTGACACTTAGAACTATTGTTGGTAAATTCAAATAGTATTGGCGCACTGTTCCTAGATTGACATTTAGAACTAGTGTTGGTATATAAAACTGATATTGGCTCACTGTATTAAGATTGGCATTTGGAACTAGTATTGGCACATACAACTGCAATTGGTGCACTGAACGAGGATAGACATTTAGAACTAGAGCTAGTGTTGGCACATAAAGCTAGTTATGACACAGGGAGTTATCTCAGTGAGCTGGAATTGACACACAAAACTAATGTTGCTTTTTTATTAATTTAATATATATATTGAAAACGATATACATATAAAAGCATTTGAAAATAGTCCGTATCACAGGGGTCATTTATTAAAAGTGTTGTTTTGTTGTGAGCTTTTCTAGAGGATCGTTCTAGGAAGAAATTAAATTATACCCTATGAATGATGGTTTCCTTTTTTCTGCAATTTTTCGTCAATATATACATGAATCAATCTGGACTTTTATTCAGATTTATGTTTTGTTTTGTGTTTGAAATAAGAATAAGTGTCTCTAGTCTGGAACTTCTGCCGATAACTAACATATTACGCATAGTTTTATTAAAATTGTGTTGACTTTTACTCGATCCAATAATATTTGTAAACGTTTATTAGTTTGGTTTTGACCTGTGAAGTTCTACCTGTATTTTATTTGATGGTATATTAAATAATACATGTACCTTTTTATTACAAAATATCCAAACCAAATTTTAATCGACTGGTGTTTATAAATGTATAAAAAGTGGCGTTTTCAGTTCTTGCGAATGTCGTGATTGTCGTGAACTCTGGACATTTCTTGTTTAATTAACTAACTACGTATGATTTACGTGTTGTCAGCGACGTAAAGTGTCACATTACGGAAACACCACTTAACATGGAAACCTTTAATCGGACAAAATTAAAGGGACATGGTGTTGTTTTCGTACATTTTTATTTGTCTGTAATTCATGTATAAATGTTGGGATCAGCTAAAGAAAACATCCAAGGTTTTCAGAGTGACGTTAGTTGTTTATTTATGAACGTATTTGACGTTCTTAAAGTAACTTTATTATCTTATGATTGCGATGAGTCGTTAGTAAAATATTTGAATAAACATCTGGCAATAATTATTATCTTGTATAATGAGCGTCTTTCTTTTTTGAATTTGAAATTGGTTTTATTTACTGTGTGTGTGTGTGTGTGTGTGTGTGTGTGTGTGTGTGTTACAGTGCGAGAAAATTGACCGGGCTCTCTACTTATAGCATGTACTTTTTCTACTGGATTTCTTAAAACATACTTTGTTCAATCTTCTTCACTTAAATTTTATTGCATTGTATTTGTAGATGTTTATTGGATTTGCTTTTTTTATTATTTGATTGGATGATATATTTATATTTTATATACATAACTAGAATATGAATTGTCTTAACTTGTTCTTGTCATGTAATGTGTACATTGGTGGTACTTCTTTCAATATCACTTTTTTTCTGATTCTGATTAATTTTTGCCAATAACATAGAATTAAGTGTACATTTCTTGCCTTTTTATTCAGGTGACAAGTATTTGAAGGTGTGAATTAATATGATGAATTTTGTAGCTTTGTAAACCTAGTGAAAGTTGATTGTCTAATATATATTTTATGAATTGTTATCCAAGTTGTCTCTCTATATCTGTATAGACTTATACTTGACTGTCTGATATCTTAGTGTATGGGTCTATAAGGAATCATCCTTTAAGGATTTCATAAGAAGTTTTCCATCTGATGGTCCTATATCAAATTCAAGTGCCTTTGACCTACTTTCGCATACGGTACTTTAGCAACATTGAATAATATGGAACAATTTATGATTTATATGTGAGTATAGTTTAATTTATTATTTAATTATTTTAACTGATGTCATTTATGTTGCATACGATTATAACTTTATGTGCAGCAACACCTTGATTGACTCAAAGCGTGTTTGAACACCATACTTGCTGCTAATCGTGATCACAACGAGGCATGTTGCGGATGAACATTTTGAAATTGTTCCACTTAGTCGTCATGGTTACGACTGGTGTGCGGTCTGAATATGAGCCCCAGTGTGTCTCGAGGTTCGACTATGACTTCAAGATGCTGGAAAAGGTCCACGATCTGAGTGAACAACTCAAAAAACTTGGAGACAAAGTGAAACAGCAAGATGAGTTGATCAACCGTTTGATAGATGGGGTTGCCAAGGGTATGTAAAATTAATACATGGTGTATAATTTTGGGCCTCCGTGGCTGAGTGGCTTTAATCACTAACTATCAGCTTCTCGCCGCTTTGGGCTTGGGTGCTTGCGGGGAGTCGGTTTGTTTCCCTACTCGGTGTCGTCATTTACTGAAAATATTAAGCTTGGTGTTACTATATGAATAAAAGACTGTTGCAGCTACGATTAACTCCAACCAAATAAAATCATGTGGTATTATATTAAATAATTTTGAGTATCGCGAGATGGAAGCGAAACTAGGCTAAGTGCTTATTCATGTATATATGTACCTAGCCTAGTTTCGCTCTCACTGCTCGCTTTACACTTTTAAAAACACATATGAATGGTCATCTGCATATTTTACAAATTTCAGATTGCGTGGATTTTTATATGTTTTACATAGCTTTGTTACTTAAGCTTTACATATACATCACTTCATAATTTGTTACATCTCCTAGTGAATGGTCTTGTAATGTTTATTTTTATCTCTTCTTTACAGTCTCATCCTGGGTTAATTTACAACTTTTAAACCGATATCTACTTGCAAACAAATACATGGACATATCCCGAATGTAGCATAAAGGAAGATACCTAAATTTCAAATTAGAGCGCTCGATTCTCTCAAAAGGCAAATGTCCGGGTTGATTGTTGCCAGCCAGTGAAAATTAAGATAATCGATATTGATTGTAACTTTATTTCAGAAAAGTACCTTTATCGGATTGAAATAAACATTTAAAAAGTCAAATCTATGCCCGGTATTCAAATGTTTTAGTAAGCATTACTATTATTGTTTGTTTCCTTCCGGAAGAGACAAATGGAACTTCCGGTCCGCTGTGGAATGCATTTCGTAATGCGGGTGTTTATATTTATTATATTTCAGTTGGACCTGGACATGGTAGTATGTATATCCGCAATTAGGTTTAACCCTTTCCCTCATATAGACTCATTTTGACTCATTTTGACGCACTCAATAGGTACCACATAAAGCCTGATCTGCAGAAAACCACAGTTAAACCTTACCAAATTTAATTACAAAATCCTCATTTCCAGACCACTGAGGAGCAGCGAACAGCATAAAACCTGATCAGCCAGCAGGCTGATCTGGTTTTATGCTGTTCGCATAGGTATTTTCATGGTTTCCTCTATGAGGGAAAGGTTTAATAGCATATAAATCATTTAAAATCAAATACAATACGCAAATGCGTAAGTGATTACATTCTTTTGTAAGTATCTTATTATGTAAATCAAAAACGCATCTTTTTTGTGTGAGCAAAAAATAATGGGAAGTGTGAATCTTTAATGAAAACTTTAAGATACGCAAAAACAGATTTGTAATAATATGGGTGATAGATGTTTTCGCTTAATCGTCAGAATTGCGATTATAATTAAGAACGTTCGTACCTAGTTTCCCAACACTGAATTTGGTTGAAACTTTGCAGACTGGTAGAATAGGTCGTTACACTACAAATACTGACTACCATTGTGTTCTTTTGTTTCTCATTATTTGTGTAGAGTGCAAATACAAGTAACTGGATTGGGGGTATAAAATCATAATGGAATATATATAGATAGAATCTTGTGATAATACAAAAATCGTGCAGTTTAGTAGAGAACTCGTTGTACGGTATGTCAAGACGATTTACCAGATTTACTCCAAAATGAGACGTAAACTTACGTAAATCAACGAGCACTCCCCGAACGTCCTAATTTCTTCAGTAGGTAATGAACATACACATGAGATTTTGAACCAGTCACCGATTGGTCCGTTTAAATCAGCGACCTAAACAGGGTATTGCCAAACCCCTAATGTAATGGTCTATATTTCAGTTAGAGCACAGAGTAATTTTAGCCTGCTCCTTTTTACCAACAACACAATGAACAATATTAACTTTTTGAAATATTTTGATAGTATAGTTATACATATGTTATGGCCACTTTAAGAATAAGCACGATGACTTGTTTAAAATAATATTTGTAGGCTCCACAAGGCCTGTTGCCTTCATGGCAGATCTATCAGCAGGGATAGCTAACCCAAAGGCCGGTAACGTAATTATATTTGATGACGTCACACTTAACGTTGGTGACGCATACAGTGGTCAGACGGGAATATTTCGAGCCCCTGTACACGGCATATACAGATTCGATCTAGTTCTCTCATCTAGGCCAAAACTTAACTTTGCCAGGGTGAGTCATTTGCATTTTACCATCATATATCTTTTTGTTTGTTTGTTTGCTTGTTTGTTTTTTGGTTTAACGTCCTTCTGACAGTATTTCAGTCATTTGGAGATTATGTCTGCATGAGACAGATATAGTGCTGCCTCATTGTAAAATCACGCCGTAGACATGTGGCATGATACCACACCCAATCACATTATACTGACACCGGGCTTGCTAGTCCTGAAACTACCTTTATATGCTAAGCATCAAGCAAAGGAACTGTACTAGTCCAGTATCATTTCTACGACTTTAGTATGCACAACCTCCCGCTCCCGAAGCGGACACTACAAATATCTTTTTAAAGCGGTTAAGAACTTGCCCTCAACAAGAAAATGAGAGCTACATACATACTAACAGAACAAATGTCCTGGGTTAATAGTCGTTTATATTTCACTCTAACGAAATCAATATAAAATAATCCCCATTTTTCATTACATTAAAGCCAAAAGCCAAAGTGGCCGTTAGTTTACATTAGACACTTGAATACGTGTATACAAAAAAGTAACATTGCATACGTACTCTCGTATATACACAGAACAATAGAAGTGTTTATATTTATTATGTCTAAATTTATTCACGTGTGTTAATTAAATCACTCAAATGTCTATCTTTTTAAGGAAGCGATATGTACATACAAGTATATTACTTTATCATTGCATCTGTTACATAATTTATTTTCCCATTTCCAGTTGCATATAAACATAATGCACAATGACAAAAGGGTTGCATACGTATTTCTGGATCAAAATACTGACTACTGGCTAAGACGTACTACCAATGTTGTGTTAGAAGTACGGAAAGATGACGTCATTAAAACCAAGGTTAAATTACAAGATGGCGACGCCAGGTTAGATGGGTGTTGCCTCCACAGTACGTTCAGCGGCTTCCTGGTTCAAAACATGTAAAGAAAAATCATGTAACAATAAACGAAGTGTTAGAGGTGTTTAATGTATTGCAATACATTATATATTGCAATTCTTTTAATAGAGTAATATAATATATTGCATTTTATTAAATATTGCAAAATCTTAAATTTTAGGTGCATAATGTAGTCATTAAATTGGCTATTACAGTATCTTTTTGTAGGTGTTTAATGTATTGCATTAAAATGGATATTGCACACTCTTTAGCAGAAGTGTATAAAGTAATGAATTAAATCGTTATGGCAATACTTTTTTAAGCTGTATAATGTATTGCATTATGAAGGATATTACAATATTTTTCAGTAGGGGGAATTTTTGTGTAGGTTTATAATGTATTGTTTTATGGTGGATATTGCAATATTTTAGAGCAGGTTTGAAATGTACTGTATTCAGATGGATAATACAATATCTTTAGTAGATGTGTATAATGTATTGCAATATCTTTTATGTAGGTTTATGGTTTATTGTATTGTGATGAATGTTGCGATAGCCTTTATAAAGGTGTATACTGAATTACATTATATTAAAAATTAGTTCCCTTTTTTTTTGAATTTTATTTGTATATTAATAAAAATTAAAAAAAATTATTAGGCAGTCATACTAATAAAATGTTCATATATTTTGCAACTTGACTTTATCTTTCTTCATTCTGGACTGTAGCAGTAGTTGTTTATTGTGATATTTACTTAATATATATTGACTAAATAGCAAACAGTGCAGACCATTAGATTGCATGGATTAGCTGGCTGATATTGGCCTGCACTGGTCGTAAAGTCATAATGGCCACTTCACCCCCCAGTGTTATTTCATTCAAGGACTTCATGTATCCTCCTCTAAAGCCTGACTTACTGACCAGTCGGTATGATCAAGTATTTATTTCATAAACCCCGTGAACTGGTAGCAGCAGACTTAAGGTAAGTTACGTTTAATTTTTAATAACCTCGGCAGGGTTAGATTGTTGTTGTTCTTTTTTATGTGTGTGTGTGTGTGTGTGTGTGTGTGTGTGTGTGTGTGTGTGTTTGTTGTTGTTTTTGAGGTGTTATAAATAATTGTCACAAGAGAAACACAAATCTCGAGCGCAGAGTAGCGTAGATGGCCGAGAAGTTCCATTGAAATACAACCCGTATCTTTTAATTGTGACGTCATCGTTGATTCCCTGCGATCACCTGTCCATCTGATTTATTGAGGCAACATCTTGGAATTACTTTTTAATCAAATGTGATAATCACATAACATTTTTTTTTTTTTTTTTTTTTTTTTTGGCATTTTCAAAATTAATCGAAATGGTACAAAAATATTGTCTTTTCTCGCTCTATAAGCAACAGTTTTATGATACCGTCAAATCGCAGTTGTATCGAACCCGGGGCCTTTACACATTAATACTAGTTTTAATAAAATCATCTTGGCTTTTATTTGATTTTGGAAACGTTTATTCCAATTCCATTACTCTAACGTTGTACATCTATTTGTTTTGATTGTATTTTTAATAATTCATCATTTTGTGTGAGTTATAAACATACACTTGAACAGAAAACTCACTTCCGGGACAACTGCAGGAATATTTGTCAGAACGTGGGTAAGTTTAAGCAAAGGACACGAAAGACATACTAAGGATACGGTTTTGTAAGAGAACAAATAATATATTCTTAAAACCCGACTAAAAAAAATCTGAAAAAAAAGATTGCCTAAAAAATGAAAAAAATCAATATTTTAACTGTATCTCAGAATGTCTGAATTGAAAAAAAAAGGCGTACAAGAAATGTAACTGTTTGGTTCAGGAGGTTGGAGGTAAGGTCAAAATAAATTCTGTGTTTCGGGCAACACGACCCTTCCTAACGAAAACCCGCCGACCCTTTAGTTTTTTGCGGTCGTTTTCAGCGACCATTTTGAGACAGCTGTTTTCCGTGATGACTGGACGTAAAAAAAAATCATAATAACTTATCCCGACCCTACCACCCTACCTAACTTTTGGAGACCGTTGCCCGAAACATAGAATGTTTTAGGCCTTAAACACAAAACCAATGTTATAGCTGGTAAAATGCATGTTTATACTGCAGTGAGCAATGGCTTTGGTAGACGATGTTCAGGGTCAGTTAGTTAAGGGTTATAAAAGAAAAAAAAATGAATCTACTGAACAAAATATATAAATTACCAGATGTGTGGTAATTATGGAAAGAGTTGGTAAAAAAATAGGTGAAAAGTATTCCAACCTTAAGTGGCAGAAAAATTATTGTCTAAAAGAAAATCGGAATGTCCCAAAACTTAGAGTGATTACGGTATACTTAACAAAAAAAAAAAATTAGAAGAAAGGGGAGTTTTCCATAATGGAAGCTGGGTTGAATTTGACAGTAATTATATAAAAACAGCCATGAGGTAGTCTATAGAAAATCAGAATGGGTTAAAAATCTTTAAAAAAAAAAAAAAAACAAAAGGAAAACAAATTTCTAGTGTTACCAAATTTACGCAAACTAGTGTCAATAAAAAAGAATAATATAGTGATAAAACAGGTACTTTTACGTGCAATATGTAAGAACCCATCTTGGTCTGCACTGGTCACAAAGACAGTCACGTGACTGAAATAAAATATAAACTAATTCATGAACGTATAGGGTAGACACAATTATAACTGAGCTAAAATCCTCTTTTCTTAGCTCAACAGGTTTAGGTAATATACTGATTTCAAGTCCCTATGGTTTTACTCCCAAGAAAACTAGAAATAAATGGAAATTTGCGGCTTTTTCGTGAAATTTTATACTCTGAAAATGCTTGGTCTGTACAATTTCAAACTACCAGCAAAAAGTTAAAACAAGAGGCCCATGATGGCCCTAAATCGCTCACCTGAGATAAATAGGTTGACCCAAGGAACATGTGTACCAATTTATTTTAAAATCTGGCCAGTAGTTTTGAAGAAGATGATTTTTAAAGTTTTCTTTTTTTTTCTTTTTGTTGCCATGGCAACAAGAGTTCTATATGGATCAAGTTTATTTTAGGAACTTTTGTGAAGGTTGACCCAAGGATCATTCCTGCCAAATTTAATCAAATTCTGTCCAGTGGTTTCAGAGGAAATGTTGATTAAAGTTTTCCCTATATACATATAAGGCAAATAAGCCCCGCCCCTGGCAGCCATGTATTTTACAGATCGGAAATTTTTTAGCAACTTTGGTAGAGGTTGACCCAAGGATCATTCCTGCCAAATTTAATCAAATTCTGTCCAGTGGTTTCAGAGGAAATGTTGATTAAAGTTTTCCCTATATACATATAAGGCAAATAAGCCCCGCCCCTGGCGGCCATGTTTTTTACGGATCGGAATTTTTTTTAGCAACTTTGGTAGAGGTTGACCCAAGGAACATCTGTACCAATTTATTTTAAAATCTTGCAAGTAGTTTTGAAGAAGATGATTTTTAAGGTTTTCATTTTTTTCTTCTTTTTGTTGCCATGGCAACCAGAGTTCTACATGGATCAAGTTTATTTTAGCAACTTTTGTGCCGGTTGACCCAAGGATCATCCCTGCCAAGTTTAATCAAATTCTGTCCTGTGGTTTCAGAGGAGATGTTGTTAAAAGTTTTCCCTATACACATATAAGGCAAATAAGCCCCGCCCCTGGCGGCCATGTTTTTTTACGGATCGGAATAATTTTAGCAACTTTGGTAAAGGTTGTCCCAAGGAACATATGTACCAATTTATTTTAAAATCTGGCCAGTAGTTTTGAAGAAGATGATTTTTAAAGTTTTCATTTATTTTTTTCTTGCCATGGCAACCAGAGTTCTACATGGATCGAGTTTATTTTAGCAACTTTTGTGAAGGTTGACCCAAGGATCATTCCTGCCAAATTTAATCAAATTCTGTCCAGTGGTTTCAGAGGAAATGTTGATTAAAGTTTTCCCTATATACATATAAGGCAAATAAGCCCCGCCCCTGGCAGCCATGTTTTTTACAGATCGGAAATATTTTAGCAACTTTGGAAGAGGTTGACCCAAGGATCATTCCTGCCAAATTTAATCAAATTCTGTCCAGTGGTTTCAGAGGAAATGTTGATTAAAGTTTTCCCTATATACATATAAGGCAAATAAGCCCCGCCCCTGGCGGCCATGTTTTTTACGGATCGGAAATTTTTTTTAGCAACTTTGGTAGAGGTTGACCCAAGGAACATCAGTACCAATTTATTTTAAAATCTTGCCAGTAGTTTTGAAGAAGATGATTTTTAAAGTTTTCATTTTTTTTTTTTTGTTGCCATGGCAACCAGAGTTCTACATGGATCAAGTTTATTTTAGCAAATTTTGTGAAGTTTGACCCAAGGATCATCCCTGCCAAGTTTAATCACATTCTGTCCTGTGGTTTCAGAGAAGATGTTGTTTAAAGGTTTCTCTATATACATATAAGGCAAATAAGCCCCGCCCCTGGCGGCCATGTTTTTTTACGGATCGGAATAATTTTAGCAACTTTGGTAGAGGTTGACCCAAGGAACATCTGTACCAATTTATTTTAAAATCTGGCCAGTAGTTTTGAAGAAGATGATTTTTAAAGTTTTCTTTTTTTTTTCTTTTTGTTGCCATGGCAACCAGAGTTCTACATGGATCGAGTTTATTTTAGCAACTTTTGTGAAGGTTGACCCAAGGATCATTCCTGCCAAATTTAATCAAATTCTGTCCAGTGGTTTCAGAGGAAATGTTGATTAAAGTTTTCCCTATATACATATAAGGCAAATAAGCCCCGCCCCTGGCAGCCATGTATTTTACAGATCGGAAATTTTTTAGCAACTTTGGTAGAGGTTGACCCAAGGATCATTCCTGCCAAATTTAATCAAATTCTGTCCAGTGGTTTCAGAGGAAATGTTGATTAAAGTTTTCCCTATATACATATAAGCAAATAAGCCCCGCCCCTGGCGGCCATGTTTTTTACGGATCGGAATTTTTTTTAGCAACTTTGGTAGAGGTTGACCCAAGGAACATCTGTACCAATTTATTTTAAAATCTGGCCAGTAGTTTTGAAGAAGATGATTTTTAAAGTTTTCATTTTTTTTACTTTTTGTTGCCATGGCAACCAGAGTTCTACATGGATCAAGTTTATTTTAGCAACTTTTGTGAAGGTTGACCCAAGGATCATTCCTGCCAAATTTAATCAAATTCTGTCCAGTGGTTTCAGAGGAAATGTTGATTAAAGTTTTCCATATATTTTAGCAACTTTGGAAGGTTGACCCAAGGATCATTCCTGCCAAATTTAATCAAATTCTGTCCAGTGGTTTCAGAGGAAATGTTGATTAAAGTTTTCCCTATATACATATAAGGCAAATAAGCCCCGCCCCTGGCGGCCATGTTTTTTACGATCGGAAATTTTTTTTAGCAACTTTGGTAGAGGTTGACCCAAGGAACATCAGTACCAATTTTTTTAAAATCTTGCCAGTAGTTTTGAAGAAGATGATTTTTAAAGTTTTCATTTTTTTTTTTTTTTGTTGCCATGGCAACCAGAGTTCTACATGGATCAAGTTTATTTTAGCAACTATTGTGAAGGTTGACCCAAGGATCATCCCTGCCAAGTTTAATCAAATTCATGTTTTTTTACGGATCGGAATAATTTTAGCAACTTTGGTAGAGGTTGACCCAAGGAACATCTGTACCAATTTATTTTAAAATCTGGCCAGTAGTTTTGAAGAAGATGATTTTTAAAGTTTTCTTTTTTTTTCTTTTTGTTGCCATGGCAACCAGAGTTCTACATGGATCGAGTTTATTTTAGCAACTTTTGTGAAGGTTGACCCAAGGATCATTCCTGCCAAATTTAATCAAATTCTGTCCAGTGGTTTCAGAGGAAATGTTGATTAAAGTTTTCCCTATATACATATAAGGCAAATAAGCCCCGCCCCTGGCGGCCATGTTTTTTACGGATCGGAATTTTTTTTAGCAACTTTGGTAGAGGTTGACCCAAGGAACATCTGTACCAATTTATTTTAAAATCTTGCAAGTAGTTTTGAAGAAGATGATTTTTAAGGTTTTCATTTTTTTCTTCTTTTTGTTGCCATGGCAACCAGAGTTCTACATGGATCAAGTTTATTTTAGCAACTTTTGTGAAGGTTGACCAAAGGATCATCCCTGCCAAGTTTAATCAAATTCTGTCCAGTGGTTTCAGAGGAGATGTTGTTTAAAGGTTTCTCTATATACATATAAGGCAAATAAGCCCCGCCCCTGGCGGCCATGTTTTTTTACGGATCGGAGTAATTTTAGCAACTTTGGTAGAGGTTGACCCAAGGAACATCTGTACCAATTTATTTTAAAATCTGGCCAGTAGTTTTGAAGAAGATGATTTTTAAAGTTTTCATTTATTTTTTTCTTGCCATGGCAACCAGAGTTCTACATGGATCGAGTTTATTTTAGCAACTTTTGTGAAGGTTGACCCAAGGATCATTCCTGCCAAATTTAATCAAATTCTGTCCAGTGGTTTCAGAGGAAATGTTGATTAAAGTTTTCCCTATATACATATAAGGCAAATAAGCCCCGCCCCTGGCAGCCATGTTTTTTACAGATCGGAAATATTTTAGCAACTTTGGAAGAGGTTGACCCAAGGATCATTCCTGCCAAATTTAATCAAATTCTGTCCAGTGGTTTCAGAGGAAATGTTGATTAAAGTTTTCCCTATATACATATAAGGCAAATAAGCCCCGCCCCTGGCGGCCATGTTTTTTACGGATCGGAAATTTTTTTTAGCAACTTTGGTAGAGGTTGACCCAAGGAACATCAGTACCAATTTATTTTAAAATCTTGCCAGTAGTTTTGAAGAAGATGATTTTTAAAGTTTTCATTTTTATTTTTTTTTGTTGCCATGGCAACCAGAGTTCTACATGGATCATGTTTATTTTAGCAAATTTTGTGAAGTTTGACCCAAGGATCATCCCTGCCAAGTTTAATCACATTCTGTCCTGTGGTTTCAGAGAAGATGTTGTTTAAAGGTTTCTCTATATACATATAAGGCAAATAAGCCCCGCCCCTGGCGGCCATGTTTTTTTACGGATCGGAATAATTTTAGCAACTTTGGTAGAGGTTGACCCAAGGAACATCTGTACCAATTTATTTTAAAATCTGGCCAGTAGTTTTGAAGAAGATGATTTTTAAAGTTTTCTTTTTTTTCTTCTTTTTGTTGCCATGGCAACCAGAGTTCTACATGGATCAGTTTATTTTAGCACTTTTGTGAAGGTTGACCCAAGGATCATCCCTGCCAAGTTTAATCAAATTCTGTCCAGTGGTTTCAGAGGAGATGTTGTTTAAAGGTTTCTCTATATACATATAAGGCAAATAAGCCCCGCCCCTGGCGGCCATGTTTTTTTACGGATCGGAAATTTTTTTAGCAACTTTGGTAGAGGTTGACCCAAGGAACATCTGTACCAATTTATTTTAAAATCTGGCCAGTAGTTTTGAAGAAGATGATTTTTAAAGTTTTCTTTTTCTTTTTTTTGTTGCCATGGCAACCAGAGTTCTACATGGATCGAGTTTATTTTAGCAACTTTTGTGAAGGTTGACCCAAGGATCATTCCTGCCAAATTTAATCACATTCTGTCCTGTGGTTTCAGAGAAGATGTTGTTTAAAGGTTTCTCTATATACATATAAGGCAAATAAGCCCCGCCCCTGGCGGCCATGTTTTTTTACGGATCGGAATAATTTTACCAACTTTGGTAAAGGTTGTCCCAAGGAACATCTGTACCAATTTATTTTTAAATCTGGCCAGTAGTTTTGAAGAAGATGATTTTTAAAGTTTTCATTTTTTTTCTTTTTGTTGCCATGGCAACCAGAGTTCTATATGGATCGAGTTTATTTTAGCAACTTTTGTGAAGGTTGACCCAAGGATCATTCCTGCCAAATTTAATCAAATTCTGTCCAGTGGTTTCAGAGGAAATGTTGATTAAAGTTTTCCCTAAATACATATAAGGCAAATAAGCCCCGCCCCTGGCAGCCATGTTTTTTACAGATCGGAAATTTTTTAGCAACTTTGGTAGAGGTTGACCCAAGGATCATTCCTGCCAAATTTAATCAAATTCTGTCCAGTGGTTTCAGATGAGATGTTGTTAAAGGTTTCTCTATATACATATAAGGCAAATAAGCCCCGCCCCTGGCGGCCATGTTTTTTTACGGATCGAGTAATTTTAGCAACTTTGGTAGAGGTTGACCCAAGGAACATCTGTACCAATTTATTTTAAAATCTGGTCAGAAGTTTTGAAGAAGATGATTTTTAAAATTTTCATTTTTTTTTCTTTTTGTTGCCATGGCAACCAGAGTTCTACATGGATCAAGTTTATTTTAGCAACTTTTGTGAAGGTTGACCCAAGGATCATCCCTGCCAAGTTTAATCAAATGCTGTCCAGTGGTTTCAGAGGAGATGTTGTTTAAAGGTTTCTCTATATACATATAAGGCAAATAAGCCCCGCCCCTGGCGGCCATGTTTTTTTACGGATCGGAATAATTTTAGCAACTTTGGTAGAGGTTGACCCAAGGAACATCTGTACCAAATTATTTTGAAATCTGGCCAGTAGTTTTGAAGGAGATGATTTTTAAAGTTTTCAAATTATTTTTCTTTTTGTAGCCATGGCAACCAGAGTTCTTCATGGATCAACTTTATTTTAGCAACTTTTGTAGAGCCTCGCCCAAGGATCATCCCTGCCAAGTTTCATTAAATTCTGTCCAGCGGTTTCAGAGGAGATGTCGTTTAAAGCAAATTGTTGACGACGGACGACGCACGACGGACGACACACGACGCACGACGACGGACGCCGGACAAAGGGCGATCACAAAAGCTCACCTTGAGCACTTTGTGCTCAGGTGAGCTAAAAAAAATACTTATAAACATACTGCTGTGTTGGTGAGAAATACAGATCACGTCACTGACAAGGACTGTTTATCAAGATATTAATCTGTTTTTGCACTTTCTTTGCACTTTTTTGTTAATATTTATAATGCATAAGATAAAAACTCTCTATGTGGTAAAATATAGTATGAGGTAAAAAAAATAATAGTACCGAATTTAACCCTGTAAAAATCTAGATTATGAAACAATATTGTTCACTAGTATTTGTGTTGTAAGGTCAAATGCATGTGGACCCGACCCTTGTTGACCGATTGCGGATACAAAAATCCTCGGATATTCTGAGGAGTTCAAATAAAATTCTAAGTCATCAATACATCATCAGCTATTCTCAGCGAAAAACACCCAATTTAATAAGGCCATTTCTAGGATTTACTTTTTACATTTGTAATTAAATGTTGATAATCACTGGAACTAAACATTTCCTTTGCACTTTCAATATTACGCCATGCTTGCAAATACTTTTGTTATTTCTCTCTATAATCAATAGATCGTAGTTGATGCATTATGTTCCGGATATCAGCATGCAAGGGAGATCACTGTAGACGTAAATTGCTTGATATGAGTAATCGTCCATTTTTATATTGAATGCCTCGTACACATTTTTAGTAAAACGAGAGAGAGAGAGAGATAATGAGAGGGGGGAGAATCAAATGCGACATAATTTCGGATACAAACAGGTGGTGATCACTTATTCAATGTTATGACTATAGTTGTTTGTTTATTTGTTTGTTTGTTTTTCATGTAATGTAAACAAATGTATTACAATCAAAAACGGTGATTAGAAGAAAAGAAACAAGCATACTTAAAATATTGCTTAGGCAATACTAAGTCCTGTACCGGCAAATAGAAAAATAAGAACCCCCGACCCTCGAATTTGATCTGTAACTCATGGTGGTATACTGACATACTAAATATAAGATTCATATCTGCAAACGTCCGAAAAAAAAGTCCGGAAAACTGCTATTTTAAAGAAATCATTATACATATCCTATGGAATACTGTTAACTTCTAGCGATGTATGATGGCCGTTGATCGCCGTGGTTAGAATTTCCGTCCGTGGGTTCGATTCAAGGCGGAGGATTATACAAAATGTTTTTCTTGTGTTTGACGCTCACCATATAAGCATATTACATACAGGGTATTTGTTCGTTGTGGAAGATGCAAGCTTGTTTCATCGAGTGAACTTTGAAAAGTGTCGAATCAAATACAATTTTCGTAGTTAACGAGATGAAATACTAGTAAGTAATTTAAAATATTGAATATTTCACACACATACACACACACACAAAGAAAAAATATTTTTAATTTATGTTGGTAACAATGAGATTATATTAATTTCATAATTTCCCTGTTTAATAATCAAATATATATTCTATCAATTTTGCAATTATCCCCCCAAAAGCAAATAAATCGGTATCAGTCGGTATCAAATTTGTGGCAGTGCGGAAGAATGCTGGAGATCCAAAGGGGTACCAGGATCCACCACGAAGTCACGAGTTGGGGGCGGTTGCGGGAGGGCGTTCCCGTCTGAAATGGGAGCGGCGGGTGCCCCCCCCCCCCCCCCTTTATCTTTTCAAATAAGGTCTCCTGAGGATTTTCTGGATGGAATATTTTAAGTTTGTGAATATTTAATTGTTTGGA
>CM037792.1:38824368-38854458 GCA_021229015.1 Solen grandis
ATATAATACTTTTTCATTCGCATAAACTTGTTGATAAAATAGCACATGTAATGAATAATTCTGCAGTCGGTTTTTAAGGTGATCGATCCATAAATTGTGATCATGGCCCATCAAGAGATCATGGAATTTTATAGCAATGCAAGACTTTATAGACTTAGAGCAAAAGAACATATCCTTCCAAGTCAATGGATGCTTTCATCTGCACTGAAATCTTTTTAAGCATCTGAAGGACCATGATTATAATGTCATGATGGATAACCTTAAATAAAGAAGGAAACTGAGAGTATAAACTGTAATACAAAGAGTGTTAACGTTCTGTTGTAAATTTATCTCAAACTACATGTCTTATTTTTATGAAACTGAATTGTCTACCTTTCATTGTGAACTCGAAGAAATACGAAGATATACAATAAGCACCTTTATATGCTATAACTTTTTCTGAAACAGATCGGTATCAAAAGACATAGAATTGTCCTAAATTCATAACACATACCAAATTTAAAAAAAAATTTTCTCTCGATTGTGAATTTCGACTAAATGGGTCGTAATTCAGGAATACATTTAAACATTTACTGTCATTTACACCTGATTATTCGGTTTGTGAATATCCGGCAAGTTTATATTCGAAAGAAAATATTTATGTCGGAATTCATGAAGCCTGCATTTGAATCTATAGGATTAATAAATTAGGACCAATGGGTGCCCCATAAATTCATTTAGTTCATGCGCATTAATTATCTATCTATAGATAGATCTATATATTATATTAAACACAATTTTATTTTATTTTGAAGTATTGGCGATGTAATAAAAAGAATAATTATACAATTCAATGTAACTTTTTCCATTAATCAAATTTCAAAGTTGATAAAATACATGATAGTCATTTGTTTATTATTCAAACAAATAAAGGGTCAATGTGTTTGTAAACTGGAGAAAGGGAAAAAAATTAAGACTCCAAAATTCAATTATTAGATGCGTAATTTATAAAGATATATATATATAAATATATTTGAACTAGAATAAGGAAATATTAAATGACGTCATTACCCAGTTTGACGCGAAGGGTCGCCAGTTTGACGTTCAAATCTTTCTTGTCCTCTTCAACGTCATGAAGACGTTTCTCCAGTAATTTCTGCTTCTCTTGCTCATATTTCAAATCCCGCCGCAAGTTTTCAGGATCCGCCATGCCACGCTGAGTCAGCTGGTCGTCATATCCGGGTAGCTGGTTCCCCATGTTGGATGGATGGTACTCAGAGTCCGGGGCAGGCGGGGAGACAATCCGTCCTGTAAGAAAATAGTTATCGAATTGTCTCTCTCTCTCTCTCTCTCTCTCTCTCTCTCTCATTATACCAGGTATGTATTCATATTTTATTATATTTGTTTATACAAAAATAGAGGATGTTTGTTTTGAGCTGATATGGAAAAGTGAAATATTTTCACGCAATCTTATCACTTCGAGATGAGATATACATTTGCATTCCATACCATTTTTTATGCTAATTGGTGTCAAAAGGAACTATTAATTGTAATCACTCAAGGTGCCATATCATTTGAATTTGAACTCCTGTAAGTTTTATCATGGATACTTCCGCTGATCATGACATGCTGGTTAGTGAAGGACCCGGTACCCAACCCGGGCATCTGGATATCAAACTGATTAATATCAACTCTGACTCAATACCCATTTCAAATTTGAATTACTTCAGCAACGTTTTGTTTTGTTTGCATATCTTGCTTATAGATAAATTTGTTTTCGTGAAAAAAATCTTTATGTTTTGTTTCGAACTCACATGAAAACAGTGGGATATCCGCATCATATTCTTAATAAGTTATGTATTTTTGTATAAAATCATGTTTACGACCGAAGGTTGATGCAACGAAGCCTTATCCATTGTTCAAAGACTTGACAGTTCGACTATTGTTGTAGCCCATATGTAAGTCGAAGTCCCGTTGTCTCGAACTTTTTAGGTTAGTTCCTTCAACTTCGACGTTCTACTGTACATACACTTTTTAAGTAAAAAGGTATTTCTAGCAGATCTAGCAGACAAATACCATGGTGTGGGTCATACGGATTTTATCTTACTGATAGAACACCGTATTTTATCAGTTAGAATTAAACAAATCTAAATATCTATGGGTCTTCTAAGAATGTTCATGATAATCGGTTATTGCAATATAATAGGTGTAAACTAGCCACTTGAAGGCAGATGTGTGGATCTCTCTCATCATTATCATGTTTATTTCATGTATCATCGCAAGAATTCTATCGGATAGTTTAAATAGTTATAAATTGTCTTGGTAGGCTTGAACCTAATCATCTTTTTTCGAAATATATCCGGAAGTTTACGGAAAGGCCCGAATTTGTGATATAGAAAATATATACTAAACCGAATTCTTCATGCGACATTCTAGGCGTGGTAGAGAGCGATCTAAGTTCTGCCTCTTGTGTTGACCTCTTCGACCCTTGACTTTCGTAACTATTAATAGATTTCCTGTGAGTAGACGACAACCGGGTCCCAGCATCCCCTTCCGCCACTAGACCACGTGACTTCTCGGTAAACGTACTTCCTTTCATTTTTCTGTAAATACTGTCAAAAAACAATATGTCTATATGCTATAAAAATAATACATTTCATTATAATCATATTAATTTCAATTCCATACCTAAATTATTTTTCATCTGTGTGAAACACCTGAATTAAGAAGGGGGTGGGGGGCTTTACGACTTTGGTATGTTGCTGTCGGGGTTCGGACCCCCGACCTCCGGTTTCGAGGCGGACGCTCTAAACCCAGGACAAAGGGGGACGGTGAAGCAAAACATGATTATTGACATCGTAAATTGTTAATCACACAAAGACAGTCGTTTTAGCACATTTATGTCAAAAGAGCATATGAATTTATCAATAAAATTTAAGTTGAGGAATATATAAAAAATGAACTGTTAATCAATCATTATAACTTACTTTTATACAGAAAGTCCACTCGATTTCATTTGACCGATATGTTTGTTCAAATACACTGTTTAATGTTAAATAATAAAATAATACGGATATCTCTAAACAGTTCATAAAAACAAAGGATCTCCGAAATATCATATATGCGGGTGTGTACATTGTGTTAAGCGTTTTTCAACTGAGACTTTGGTTTCTTATTTCAATTTGAATAATGGAAAACTACTGTTCTGGATGACTTATATGTTTAAGTATGTTACCTCATTGAAACTAAATCACACAGCCATATATGTACCCTTTACACATATAGGAATTGCTAATAAGTTAACTATCGTATCAGGTAAATAATTTACTCTTTTTTAAATATACAAACTGGTTATAAACGTACTAACTTTTATTTCATCATTATGAATTTGATAAATTTTGAAAAGATATCTCTGTAAATGTTTTTCTTTGATGTAAACTCACTGAAAGATTCAAATCATTGTTTTCTTCCCTTTATTCTTTAAAGACTGGAGGAAAAAGGTCTGTATATACTCTACAAAGATAGATTTAAACATATAAGTACTATGCCTAAAACAATGCTTGCATAAGCATGTATTTGGAAGAATATGTCTCCTTTCCAACATACTGAAGCTTTCATACTTCATTCCATAATACCTTTTTGAGATACATTTTATTACAAATAACGTGTACATTTGTTAGAAACAGTTACATATAAAGAGAGGATAATAAATGAATGATATATCGGCATTTTCAGTGTTGTCTGTTAGCGCTGCCTTGTTACACGCTGTTATATAAAGGGCCAGTTTTACCATCAGATTATGTGTTAAATAAATACAATTATTCTACATATGGACTGACAGATGTATCCGCATAGCAGACTGGTCAGAGAAGATTCAGAGCAAATCAACGTCACGGAGGAGGCGTTAAAACAAGGTTAGTTAACTTCGAGTTGACATATCGACGTAGAAGTCATTGATTTGAGTTTGCTATTGACGTTAGTAAATTCTGAACAGGGGTCCATCTTATTAAACTTTGTATCAAAATATATCTTCCTAAGCGTAAATACAAAGATGAAAAATATCGGTCTTCCTTTGATATTTCATCACAAAAATTGTTGAGTTTATAAAAGGCAATGAAATGGTCCACGGTATTACAATCTTATAAGATTACGTATTATTGTAGATTTAAGGAATTGATACACACTTTATAGAACAATATTTTTACGACAAAAATAAAACTCGGTTATACGAACATAAATGAAACTGGCCCTAGGTTTGTTCTGCAGAACTGGGCCTACCGCCAACCGACATTTCTCAGGGCTGATATTATTATTATACATTCCTACGTGACATATTTTAAAACTAATCGTTTAAAGGAAAGCAATACCTTTTGCGATATTTAGAATGCTCCAACTTATAAGCTCTCCGTTACTCTCAAATACTGGTTCATCAACAAAGAGAGGGTTAGGATCCGATATATAATAATTGCTTAATTGACAGATATATATGACGATAATACACTAGTCGCTGATTTCGAAAATGGTGTTTTGCTGTTTTGTCATAAGCATTAGTTTGTTTATATTGCAGACCCAGATGGCCGAGATATGAGAGAACTGCACACATTGAATGTACCCGACTTTGATTTTATTATGAAGTTATTCCTTTGAAATAGACGCAGCAAGAAGAATGCAATTATTCAGTGCTATATGGAAACCTTTTGAAAAACCATAAAGAAGTTTGAAAACAGGTGTTTGATGTTTTCACCTATATAATGTTTATCGTTGTATTAATAATCCCTTGAACTCGCTAAGAACTATTGGACAAAAATGCCGATACTATGAAATTAATCATTGATTCAAATCAACGAGATGTGTTTATAAGCAGCGTTTGTGTATGTATTTTCGTCAATATGAAATCTAATTGTAAGAAAAGTTAGATCAGATTTTCAAATCTATTAAGTTTTATTCAGTAAGGATTCGGTTGCTTAATATTTTGACATGGCAGATGTGTCCCGAAGATATGACGGAATCACAGATCGATCTCGAGTTGAGAATAATTTGATAGACGTGGAAACAAAGAAGGAAATAGACTACGAGTTTTCAAAGATTGATAGTCAAATCCGCGTAACGGCTGCTAACGTAGAAGGCACTAAACATGAAGTTAATAAAGTTAGACAACATAATAAAGATCTGGAGAAAAAGATAGACGCTGGAGAATCAGAAATTAAAATGCTCAATAACAAGGTTGGTTCTCTGAAAGTTAAACTCGGTCTGGCAAATGCTAACTATAACACATGTAATGACGAGAAAGAAAATATAAGGACGACCCTAAATGAGGCGGAAGTACAAGTCGCTAGGTTAGAAGAGAGACTGACTGCTTCAACATCAGAGCTTGATAGACTAAGAGATCCAGCCAATGCGGAAAGTAATATGAGTTTAAAGAAATATGTTATCAACGATAAGAAAGAGAAGAAAAGACTCAAGCTGGAGTTGCAGAATGAGTCTACACTTCTCTTAAATGACCATGAAGTTGTAAAAGCAGAGATGACGATATAAAGAAATTGGAGAAAGAACTAAAAGATCTAAAGGATATGTTGAGTGTCTGTGAGAAAGAAAGGGATGAGGAGAAAGGAACGGAAGATCAGGAAATAGAAAGAAGAAATGAACTTGTTCAACAAATTAAAGAATTAAAGGAGGATCAGAAGACTTATGATAAACAGTTAAAAGATGCAAAGATTAAGTTAGGTATATGTATGTCTGCACAAAATGTGCATGTAAAACTCGCAGATGAGAGCAATAGGAGAATTATAGATTTTAAAAAACAACTCAATCAAACTGAAAAGAAATTTAAGGAAGTAACTAGTCAGCTAGATGTTTTGAAAAATCAGCACAAAATGAGCAAAACAGCACAATCTATTAATGACTACACAAGACGAAATCAAATGTCTAAGGGATTAAAAAATATCAGTGTTGCACAAACTGGCATGGGTCCTGTAAATTTGCTCCATCTAAATCAAATTCCAGCGAGCAATCTAAAGTTCAAGGTAACTCTAGGGCGTCCTCGAACCCTGAAAGGTCAAAGCCTGCTGCAAACGGTCGGTACCACAAAAGCAAAACCAGATTCGCAGAGCAGGCTCTGCAACCACAAGAAAAAGTGATGCAAAGGTCAAGGACACAAGACAAAAGCCAGTTGGTCAAACCACGGGGGCTGCTCCAACTGGTTCGAACCCTGCTGTGTCTAAAGAGAAGAGAAACTCTGTGCAGCTTGTTCCTCCACCTAAAGCTAAACTTAAACAAACAACACCTAGATAATTTTTCTTGTTGGTTTTTGTTGTAGTAGATAAAGCTTCAACTGGAAAATTAAGGGGAGGTGTTATTGTGTTCTTCAGAAATTATCTATTAAAACATTTTAGTTTTATAGTTCACATACTTGATACGCGAAATCCTATTTTTAAGGCGTCTATTCACCAACTATAAGAAATAGTCTTGGATACTATTAAAACTGTGTTGTCTTTCATCGATAGATATGCTCTATTTGATATTTAGGTTATAAAAAAGGAAATGATTTTGCAAAATTTGATTATATTTTTTTTTTTTTCGTTAGGAATTAAAATGGGCGAATCTGATTACAAGAAAAGCATTTTTTTTTTAAATTATTTTTTTTTTTTATTATTTTTATTTTTTATAAAAATTACTTTGTAGACCTAGGTCAAATTCCACCAACAATTCTTAGCGCTAAGTAAATCTTCAATTCTTAAATTAGGTAAAACTGCATTTCCTTTTTACAAACAATTCAAGTAACTAAATTGACATAAATCATTACCTTAATTACTTACACTGTTTGATAAAAAAATGAACCATTTTTTTTTTACTTTTATAAGAGAAACAAGAATAATGAAATTCGTCACTAAGTATTGTTGGTGGAATTCGAGCCCGGCCCAATGTTCTCGAAAATACATACCCTTTCCCTCATATAGACTCATTTTAACCCTTTCCCTCATATAGACTCATTTTAACCCTTTCCCTCATATAGACTCATTTTGACGCACTCAATAGGTACCACATAAAGCCTGATCTGCAGAAAGCCAAACTCAAACCTTACCAAATTTAATTGTAAAATCCTCATTACCAGACCACTGAGGAGCAGCGAACAGCATAGGTCTTTTCATGGTATCCTCTATGAGGGAAAGGGTTAAGTAATATCTCAGACTCATTTTTTTCATTTATTTTCTGATAGTAGTTTTTAGCTTATTTTGTTAGCAGGTTATTCATCTATAATTAAAAGTTTTTTTGAAAGAGAAAAAAATGTTTCAGTTAGTAAATTTAATAAAAGCAATGTAATTGTGTTTATTGGAAACAAAAATAATCTCATAAGTTTTTACTTTCATCGTTTAAATTTTACTAATTACCTGTAACAATGAAGCATGTATTGCTTTCACTAATAACAAGGAATAAATTATACCAGATCCGAGCTCAGAAACTATGGATACGTAAGGGAGAAAGGCCGACAACTGTCCAATATTTCATAGAAAAGACACATCGAGGCCCGTAGGACCGATATGTGTTTTTTTTATGAAATATTGGATAGTTAGTGCGTTTCTTACACTTAAAACATTTTGCTCATTGTCATAATACTTGACATGAAGAATTTGAATCATTCCCGATTTTTTTGTGGAAGTAATAGATGATATTCTAGAAACACGTGGAAATGGAACTCCGCATGGGTCTTTTGTAACCACTGGAGGGCCAGATATTATTACTGGACTGTAATTATTAGATGGACACAGTACAATAGTTTATATAATGTACTGAAATAACAATGGATCAGGTCATGAAAATGTTCTAATCTGTGTTATTGGTTTGATTCCGTCTTGGTGTGCCATCAATACTTTCTTCAAGAATTGCTCAACAGTTCTTGAGACGAAATATTGTACCTGCTTTGCTTATTTTCTGACGATTTTCTTTTTTGTGACTTGGTCACACGTGAACATATTTTGTCTATGACGACTCCTGGAATGAAATAAGATTTTGCAATATTTATCTTCATACCCCTGCTTTGAGCTGTGAGTGTTATCATGCCTTAAGAAGTTTTAGGGGGCGCCGTGGTCAAGTGGTGACGTACAAGTCTGCAGATCCGAAGGTTTTGGGTTCGTACTCCATTGGCGACCAGGGTTTTTCATTGTTTTTTTTAGGCGCCAAGTACTGGGGCAACCCAGATATTAGTATTGCAATGTGTTTTTTTTTTTCTTTTCTGTCTTTCATTTATTCATTTATTTATTCATCTAATATATATTTCAATAATGAAAACATTATAGAATTATTCATCCATGTGTATTTTGTATTTTTTATGAAAAAATAAATCCATGTACATACAAATAAAAAGCATCAAAATAGTGTTTGTTTTCTATGCCAAGAAAATATAATTGAAATAGCGAAATGTTGGGATATGTAACAAGATTCCGAATATCCGGTCTTCCTTTCTGTTTGTACTAGTTTTGGTGTGTGTGTGTGTGTGTGTGTGTGTGTGTGTGTTATGCGTTTTTGGTTAAAGATTATAACACATCATTTTCTTTTATGAAAATCAAATTCCGTCACAAAACACCCCTATATTTAGGACACTAACACAAATACAAGAACAAATAGTCAACATATTTTAGACTATAAGACAATGTTTTGTATACCGAAGGAAATGTTTCTCTTATGCGTGAACAATTTCTGATTTAACACGGAGCACCTCGTTTATACGACTTGTTGACAGTCTCTGTTGTTTAAATTAAAGTTCTATTTAACGTAAGCCCTATCATTTAACTGATCATTGTATATGCTAATCTGAAAATAAAATGTTTTCACTTCAACTATATTAAAGATGGTTTGAAAATAAATGTAATGTTCATTTAGCAATTGTTCTTACAACCCTTGGACCGTTTTCACATAGCATCTTAACTTTTTTCCACTTAAGTGAAAAAACATTAATGTATTAAAGAGAGTAATTCTGCTTCATCAACCATAAATCTTGATAAAATTTGGTTTCCTTTTCCAAAAATTTTGGATTTAAAGGTATAGCTTAAGAACATGAAGGATTTGTAAGACTTTAACAAAGTTATGAAATATCTTAATACGATTCACGAGTTCGGTCCCAGGCCGGTAATAAAACACGAGTACTCAGTGCTTGGTTTTTAAGAAAGCGTGGTCCAAATTGAATCTGAACCTTCAACCTCAAGGACCGGAGACATGAAATATAACACAAGACCACTGAAGGGAACTTGAACGTGTGTCTAATTGGCTTTATAATGCATACCGTTATTTGAAAAACAAGAGTTGTAAACTGTCCTTCATTCAATTACAATTACAAGTTGTGTCTTTCATTGTCCGACTTTGTTTAAAGTCACCCGCGTGGAACAACTGATTTGGAAATTAACTGGACGTTCAATACACAATGTTATAGAAGTGTACCACTTTAAGAAAGTTTAAACAAAAGTATGTATTTATCGATGACAATGAATTACACTCTAGTATATATACTTCACTAAATCTTTTGTCTTACGTAAATTTCATTGGTAGATAAATTAATGATTAAATGATATGTGTTTTCGCGGGTTCAATATTATTTCGACGGGAAGGAATTAAGCATGTATATTTCCTCGTGGAAGCGCAAATAATTTTTAATTGTTAATGGACAAGGTGCTAGTTTAATTTGATATGCTGAAAATAATGCTACATGGAGTATATCGTGACAGTTCTCATGCTATGCGAGAAAACACGAGATAAATGGGGTTCAGATAGCACTTTCTTTTAGAATTTATACAAAACATTGAATCTCTATGGAGTTGACGAAATTTAAATTTCGCTTTATTTGAGAGTGTAATAGAACGAACGAAGTAAGTATGCATTTACTTTTATAATGTTACGCTCATCCCTGTCTTAAACAGTGAGAAATGTAATGTTGTTTTCTTTTAAAAATAGTGTTTACCGACATTGTAATGAAACGTTTCACTATTTGTTTCTGATTAAATTACTTTAGGCGAACTATTTCATTTAGTTATATTTGAGATTTAGTTTCGAAAATTAATTTACTCTTAATCGCAAATAAATGTGCGTACCTTAAGTAATAGCACCATGCGATTATCATCGTCAGTTTGAAAATGGCCGCTGTAAAGAACAATACCAATTCTAAAACAAATCAATGACAATGCCGTGAAATAATGATTATATGCGGCTATGAAATGATAATGTTTATGCTAGTCTCATATTTAAAGTAATGTTTAATATTTATATTTCGTAAGAGCAATTAAATCTGTTTGTTTGTTTGATTTTTTGCTTGTCTTGGGTTAAACTTCCCACAAACTACATTTCTATATTTAGATGACATATGTCTACATAAGACAAATTGCTGCCTTATTGCGACATCACACCGTGGCCAAGTGGTGTGATTCCACATTATTCTGACACCGAGCAAACCAGTCCTTGAACTACCTTACTATGCCGGGAGTCGAGCACAAACAGGAAATATACTAGTAACGTTTTAAACGTCTATGGTAAGGTGTGTCGCGGCCAGGGATCAAACAAACAACCTGTGTTTAGAGGACATATGTGATGAACGGTCTACTTTAATTTTCCGGGAGAAACGCGTTAATGTACATGGAACTTCCGCTTAGAAGCCACCTGCATTAAGCGATCCCTGTTGTTGTTGTTGTTTTTCCCCTTGACTAGCCATTTAAGTCAGAGTTGACTGTAAACTGATTCGAGTGTTCTGTTTGTAGGTTTTACCTACAGTATTTCAATCAGTTGGCAACTTTGTCTACTTGAGGCAAATATAGTGCAGCCACACTGCCGTATCACACCGTAGAAATGTGGCATAATACCACATACAGTCACATTATCATGAAACCGGGTCAATCAGTCATGGGACTAGCACCAAGCAAGGGAGCTATACAAGTACCATTTTTACGACTTTGGTAAGTTACAGCAAAACCATGACTAAACGCTCCCGGGGCAGGCGCTTTAACCACTTGGCCAAGGGGACGGTCTAGGGTGTTCTATCGGAGTGTAGATACTATGTTTTCTTATTGAATTCTTCCAGAATACAGGCATTCATCATGTCGACCCCATTCAGCGGTGGTGGGTCAAGGTCAACCACATCATTGTCAAGGAAACGCATTGACCATGACCAGCAACATAGGTATGTGTAACAGTCGTCAGTTATACCTGATGTCTAATTTTTTAATAGATTTGATGACAAGAACTCCATTTAGCACATATCTTTGCGTCATTCATCCTATTTTCTGAAATATGTGGTTTCTATATTTCATTACATTTTTTTTATTCTTAATTCGTTTATTTACATCGTTTATCAAACTACATCTTTCAACGCAGGTCCTATAAATAGTTTCTGGGTTGGGCGAATACTTAGCACCAAAGATGAAAATTGAATAATAACACCCTTGCTTGAGGATCAAACCGGCAATTTTCTGATCTGAACTGAATGTTTATATCCACTGGAGCCTAACGTCATGAACGTTTCAGTGGTCTCAACTCATTCCACGGACATTCTAAAGAAATACAATGCTTAGTCCTAATACCAGTTAAAACAACAATGACTTTTATCATAACAATTCAATAAATGTCAACAGGCCTATATGTAGTTCTTTCGTAAATTAATAAACGGAAATCTTTTTCTCCTGTTTTAGAAAGGTTCCGTGATTTGGTATGTAAATATACCTTCCCAAATATACTTACCTAAATACATTCTCAAGTGATAACTCCCTTACCCAGTTTTCTCATATCATTTCCACCACTTTCTTTTCATTTTTGTTTTCTTGATATGATATCGCCTCTCTAAGACTAAGGTCGAAAGTATGTTGTTCTTCTTCTATTATTTTTTTCCTTCTTTAATTTCAGAGATGTAAATTACCGACCCAAAAGCATTATGAAAACAAGAAAGATGTCTAACGGTTATATCAATGACTTCCCCATGGACGAGGCTGACCAACACAGGGAATTGACCAAGCTGAACTACATGGTACTAGCATTTCGGTGTCTTATCGCCTTAAAACAGAAACAGGTGGTCATCAAAAATGAAATAAAAAAAAAATGGCTTTTGCATATATAGTGTTTGGAGTAAATTGTTACAGTGTTTACTTTCGTATATTTTTTGTGTTAGTGTTTAATAGTGTTCAGTGTATAGTATTTATTTCAGTGTTTATATTGTTTGGTGTTATTTGGTGAAAGTGTAGAAAAGTGTAAGGTTAGTTTCATGGTGTTTATGGTGTTAAGTGTAGAAAAGTGATAGGCTTAGGTGTTCATAGTGTTTAGTGTAAGTGTTTATGGTGAAAAGTGTAGAAAAGTGATAGGCTTAGGAATTCTTTATAGTGTTTAGTGCAAGTGCTGATGTTGTTATGTGTAAATGTTTATGGTGTTTAGTGAAGAATGGTGTAGAGTTTAGGTATTAATAGGGTTGAATGTAGGTGTTGCTGTTGCTTATAGCAGGATAGTTTTTGTATGTGTTTTGGATTTGGTTGTTTTATGTTTTTGTTGTTACAGTACCGATTACTCACAAAAGTCACTGGATGAAAAAAATGTGCAGGCTGACCGGAACTCGAACCCGGGGCCTTTCGCTTACAGGGTGAATGCTCTATCGACTGAATTACCCGGCCGCATACATATATTTCTCCCCTATTGTGAGTAATCGGTAGTGTGACATTAACCCCATCTTTTTAAGAATTTGTCCCATTTCAGGGTAGATATAAAAAAGTGCAGGCTGACCGAGACTCAACCCGGGGACTTTCGCTTGCAGGGCGAATGCTCTACCGACTCTATCCGGTCGCATACACATCTTTCTCCCCTGTTGTGAGTAATCGGTACTGTGGCATAGTGGTTAGTGTACGTATAGTGTTAAGTGTAAGTGTTCATAGTGTTAAGTGTAAGTGTTCATAGTGTTAAGTGTAAGTGTTTAGTGTAAGTGTTATATTGTTAAGTGTAAATGTATATGGTGTTCAGTGTAAGTACCTATTTTTTTAAACAATTTTTACGAAAGTAGAATTATATGAATAGCATCAGGGACAAAGAAAACTAAGTTGATTAACACAGCTTAATGAAATCAAATACTGAGGATGATATTTCGAAGTTATCGATATCACAGAGTTAATGTAGTCATAGTGTAATGTCAACTATTTGGGTTTATAGCAGTGGCTCATTGTAAACCGTGCACTTGATGGTAAAGGAATAATATACACTCTTATTCCTTATACGTGTTTATGATTGTAAAATTTGACTCTACAACTCTGAAGCTTTATGTCATTTCTTAAATACCAAAATGAATTTTGGGCCAACCGATGAATTATTGATGAAGTATGATTTTAGTCTTTTCTGTTCTGTTCAAAATTGCATTTGGCTAGAGCATCTTTCCCTGAAGTGGAATCGCGGGTTCGATTCCTGGTCCCGACATTGCAAATTCGTAAAAATATTACTGATGCACACTTACGTCGTTTGGTGCAAATTATAAATTAAAGGATAATTCCTGTACCGACTTGCCCGGTGTCAGGATAATGTGACTGTGTTTATTTAACGTCGTGATATTGCAATGAAGCAGCATGATACATCTTTCTCATTTAGAAGTATTTTCCAAATAACTGAAAAAGTGGCGATGGAACTTTGAATCCAAGCAAACAAACTATTGTTGGCTATATATGATATTTTAAATTCTGAATGTGTTTCAGGTTTCAAAATTAGAAGATCGATTAAGAATTGCAAAAGTTGAAGCGGAGAATGCAAAGCGAGATCTGAAAAACGAAATAGAGGGTAGAAAAATAGTCGACAAGAAGCTCGCGGCAACCGAAAAGGAAAACAAGGATCTCCGTATGAAAATGAGCTCACTACGGGTGAAGTTAGGCGTGGCAAATGCTAATTATAATGTAGGAAAACATGACACAGAGGAACTAAGAAAAACGCATCAAGAGCATGAGATACTAATAGCTCGGTAAATAAAACTGATTTTATACTAGTTACTAATTAAATGATACTAACGAGACTCGTTTTGTCGACATCTCCTCGACATTAAAGCAATCTCGACATTTGTTGAGATTCTGGAGAATATCCTATGAAACTACATGTATAGAGAAAGTCCATTTTTATCTCGACTTTTCGTCCATCGACATGTTTCCTATCTCGTAAAAAAAAAAAATTCGTTTCAGTCTAAATAATCGCTGATGAAACCCTTAACCAAATAAAAAAAAATAAGATCTAACAATAATCTACATACTATATCTATAAAGAAATACCTACCTGAAGGAAACCCTGAACCCATTAGGAAAGACCTACCAAGAACTATCAAAGACCTACACGGAGGAAACCCTACAACCACTAAGAAAAGTCGACGCATTTACACATTTTACACTAAGATTTGTCTGTTCCAGTACCTTCTAACAAAATATATTTGTATTAAGTATTCATAAGAGTCTATATCACGGTTGCAGGTTGGAGGAGCGCCTGGCAGCCGCGAACAAGGAAATACAGACACTGAAAAACCCACTGAACCCTGACGGCAGTGAGGAGGTGAGATCTCTATCTCTAGTCTACATAGGCTTTAAATAGAACATGGGAAAAAGCAAATGGCTGAATATATATACTGATGGTATCTGATGATGATGAGATTGTTTTCTTTAATGGGTATTAAAGTGCAATACCTTAACCGTGATGCGCGCGCGCGAGAGAGAGAGAGAGAGAGAGAGAGAGTCTTAATGACCTGGCCAAACTTCAAGATTCCAACTTTCACAAAGTTTCAGCTTAACACAAAGAGTTTGTTAGACTTCCTAAAGATTGCTGAAAATATACTTTTAAGGTTTCAGATTAGAATATTTGATTCTGGCAAAAAATTAATGATGAAATCATTGTAATTCTCTTGTAGGAAGCTGTGGTCCAGTGGTAGGACACGCGCTTCGGGATCGAGGGGTCCCGGGTTCGAGTCCTGCCAAGGACACTGCTACTTTCTTGAACAAGAAATTTATCCAGCATTGTTTCACTTCACCCAGGTGTAAATGGGTACCTAAAAGGGCGGTATAATTCCGTGGCGCCATGGTGTGGGCTGCCATAAGCGGAGTGAAAGACTCCCCAGGGAGATCGATAGATAGATACAAGTAGCCCGATGACCAGGGGTAAAAGCTGTAAAGTCGGTGAACGTGCCCAAGGCATGAAACTTAGACTGTAAAATGCCTTTACATTACTTACTATAACGCTGTTTGAATCACTACTACGTAAAGTAACGAAGACTCGATTTATAACCATCTGTGTTGTAGAATAAAACCTTTTAAAAGTCGTATTATAATTTTGAAATGATGACTTTTGCTTTTAGAAGTGGCAGAATGTAGCAAAAGATTCTGCTCATTTTAAGGTGAAACGCCAGATACAGACGGACAAAAAGGAAGTGAAACGTCTCAAGGCGGAAGTACAGTCCCTGCAGGTACTCTTATTGCCATTATTATACAAGTGTACCACTTTTTATAATACACCGAAAAAAAGCTCAGTCAGACGTTTTATTTCTAAAAAAAAAAAAAAAAAAAAAAACCATGTCCGTGTACACGAAAATAAGGAACTGTACTGTGTGTTAAAATCTTGCCACTGGATTCAACAGAGATATTTTATGTGTTATTTTTGAGTACGTGCTTGAGACTTTAGTGAAGAATTTTCAATAACAAGGTGCCATTTAAGGTATTACCCTTGCGAACGATAGCACGTTTTTTGCTGGGTTAAACATGAGTTATCATTCCAAGTATCAGCACCATTACTTTTATCTCCATTTTCCTCCAGGAGTTACGCAAAGTGGACATCGAGAAGCTCTCCCATAAAGAGGACGAGATACGGGAGCTGGAAAACGAGCTCAACAAAAACTACAGGCTGGTAGACAGTCTTCAGACCAGCCTTGAACAGGAGGTCATCAATGCTCAGGTGAGGTATCAAAAATGTTTCACTCCTGTTTATACATTTTTCATGAATAATATGTCATACACATAAAATTAAAATAAGATATTATCTTTTTTATGACAACAAATGTTTACTGTATGCTTATTTAAAATTATGATAAGTGACGTCTTTAAACTGTTTATATATTTTTATTGTATAATTTTTATTACACAAATTGATATTTCCTTCAGTAATTCAACTAGTCAAAACAGGTTTTTCAATGACCAATCGTGAAATAAAAAGTGATGTTACACTATAGTTAAAGAAATGTCCACTGCATCTTTGGATGCAGGGCACATAAGCCCCACTTGATTATATGAAAACAAAGCTTTGGTAAACCCTAAGTCGCAGTCCGTAACTGGGAAAAACGTGGCCTTGCGATTACTGAAGTTAAAGGCCGTACGGCTTTAATATTTAAGATAGGAATTCGAGAAATTGGGTAAAAATGCTCTCTGTACATAATAAATATTACTCTTAATAGTGATGTTAGAAAACCCGTGCTCAGGGCGTTGCGTGGTGTACATGAACTTGAATACATTTGAATTTATACAATGAATTGTAACCAAACTAATTAGCAACAGTCAAATGAATAAATTGCAAGTAATTCTTATCGACGAACTATATGATAATTGTTCTGTATGTCTTGCAGGCTGAACGAGCAAGTCGGGAAGACTTTGAAAGGCAAAACATACAACTCAGAAAAGAGAAAGAGACATTCGATGAACAAATTAGCCAATTCAAAGTGAAACTAGGAATAACTCAGGCTAGTAAAAACGTTAATGTGCGCCAGGCAGAGCATCTCCGCAAGAAAGATGAAGAACATCAATTTGCAGTGAGAAACCTCGAACAGAGACTGAAAATGGCACATATTGAGATAGAGCGGCTTAAAGCTGTGACAACGAACACTGGCAAGACAGCGGATTCCATGGAACAACATCGGTCAAGATTCAAATCCCATAGAAACTCTTTTGGAATGGAGTATACAACTCCGCGCGCGTTTAATTCTCCTTCCGGTAGGTCCGGTTGGTCCCCAGCTCGTTCGCCCCAAGGTTCGATTCAGGGACGATCGAGAGTGAGTATGAATAGTGTTAACAGTACACAAAGTTATACGAATGGTACCAATATGGACAAACCACAAAAAGGAGGGAGAAACGTCAAGAAGCCGGGTACCGCCACGTGATTTTTTTTTCTCAAAATGTTCTAAGTAACATTCTAACACGACTTGCATCTTTATCTCTATACAGAAAGAAGGAGAAAAATTGTGTGTAAATTCGCAATAACGCACTGGAATCAGCGCTCGCGAAGCGTAATAATATCTATTCCCTTACAATTACCTCCCCCGTATACTGCAGTTATGAATGAACGTAAACATCGTAGTAAAACTGACCTACTTTAAACAATATCGTTCGTCTGCATCGTAAAATGGCTGAATTACCTCACGGTGCTCATTGTGAGTTACGGGGTAGTAATGACACATGGAGAGTTGTTGATAGACAACATGACGATATCGTTCTTAAGTATGTCATTCAATCGCTACATTCCGGAGAAATAAAAAAGGTTTTCAAACACGAATTGTTTGAAGAAAAAAAAAAAACCTATAAAGGAAGTCTGAGTTCTTATATCAAGCCATCAGAAGAGGAAAGAAGGCGACTTAGTGAAAGACTAACCTTCAACATACCAGATCAAGCTGGAGATTCTATACGACCAAAAACATCTGCGTCAAATTCTCTTGTAGCACATTCCTGTCACCGTGACATTTCGCGTGACATTACACATGTGTCTCCAGCAACCCCGAATTTTAATCCAGTTGATATCACAATGAACACATCCAATTCAAGAGATGCAAGATCATTCACAATGTTTGCTGGCAATATCACAGGTGGCACAATCAGTGTAAACATATAAAACAAGTGAAATAAACACATGTGTTGAACCGTTCCTCTTTTGAATTTGTGTTAACACTTTTGCTTTAATGTTGACGTCATCAAAGTGTGTGTAATACACATTTATAGTTTATCTAGCTGTTACATTTTGAACATCGATTTGTTCATTGGTTAAAAATTAATTTGAAGAGACCAAAAAATATCGTTACAAATAATATATTTAATTTAAAAAAAGTGTGCCATTTTTGTTACTTTTTTATTTTTTCTCAGCTACATTATACGGGGGAGGTAAAACGATCGGCAAACTAGAGGGAAGTTGTTCGGTTTAATGTTGCTACGCTTAATAAATGAATCCGAAAAATATTATGGAAAAATGTGTTAGAATCGAAATAATCTGTCTCTACCGGTGCGTTGTTGTTTATTTACACACAGGTTTGTCGTTCAGGTACGAATAATTATATCACTCGGGCTTCGCCCTCGTGATATAATAATTCGCACCTGAACTCCAAACCTGTGTGTAAATAAACAACAACGCACCGGTAGAGACAGATTATTTCTTAAATAAAATGTATTTGCCATTTCACATGTTGTTACATGTATAATTAATAACAAGAAAATATCATTAAAAATGATATGCGGTGATGATAGGGATTAAAGAAATGGAGAATTTAGAACGGTTATAAGATGCACAAATAGTTTTCTGTGAATGATTTCATCATAAGAATTACTAGCATATTATATTAAGCATATTACTAGAAAATTTGTCCATAGGCCACGGATACCCCCGCCATTTTGTTTATATATATATATATATATATTAGTCCTAAGGATCCCTTGTCCAAAATTCACAACTAGGTTACAGTCGGGACACCATTGCTTGCCCAGACTCACACACTCGGGCAGGTGTAACATCATATGCCTGTCGCAATATCATGGCGGAGGCATCAAAAAGCAGCTAGCTCATGATTTCTAGTCTTAGGAACATTTGTGCCAAGTTGTTTTAAAACACGTCCATACATAACAAAGCAATGTCCAATACAGGATTGCTTGCACATTTTAAGGTCAACCGAGTGCTCTGACCTTGACATTGAAGCTAGCGACCTCGATCTTGCTCACAAGTGGCATATTGTCTTGTCCTAGAGATCACTTAATTATGCTAACTTTCTTCTAAACAAGACCATGCACAAAACAAGAGGGCCATGATGGTCCTATATCTCTCACCTGAGTACCACTGCTCTAAAGGAGCAATCTTGGTAGATTGTTACCCAAGGAACATCTGTGCCAAAACATTTTAAAATCTGGTCAGTAGTTTTGGAGCAGTGAAGTTTTCACTATATACATTAAAGGCAAAGAAGTCCTGCCCCTGGCGCCATGTTTCTTTATGGATTGAAATAATGTTAGCATTCTTAGTAGGTAGAGGGTTACCTAGGGAACATCTGTACTAAATATTTTGAAATCTGGCCAGTAGTTTTGAAGGAGATGATTTTTCAAATTTTCATTTTTTCTTCTTTCCGTTGCCATAGCAACCACAGTTCTACATGGATCAAGTTTATTTTAGCAACCTTTGTGATGGTTCACCCAAGGATCATCCCTGCCAAATTTCATTAAATTCTGTCCAGCGGTTTCTGAGAAGATTTCGTTTAAAGTTTTCACTATGTACATTTCACTTTGTAGAGGGTTACCAAAGGAACATCTGTGCCAAAACATTTTGAAATCTGGCCAGTAATTTTGAAGGAAATTATTTTTAAAGTTTTCATTTTTTTTCTTTCCGTTGCAATGGCAACCAGAGTTCTAAATTGATCAAGTTTATTTTAGCAACTTTTGTGAAGGTTCACCCAAGGATCATCCCTGCCAAGTTTAATCAAATTCTGTCCAGCGGTTTCAGAGGAGATGTTTAAAAATTTTCACTATGTACATATATTGCAAATTAGCCCCACCCATGGCGGCCATGTCTTTTTACGGACTGGAAAAATTTCAGCAAACTTGGTAGAGGATTACCCATGGAACATCTGTACCAAAACATTTTGAAATCTTGCCAGTAGTTTTGAAAGAGATAATTTTTAAAGTTTTCATTTTTTTTTCCTTTCCATTGCAATGGCAATCTTCATGGATCAAGTTTATTTTAGCAACTTTTGTGAAGGTTCACCCAAGGATCATCACTGCCAAGTTTAATCAAATTCTGTCAGGCGGTTTCAGAGATGTTTAAATTTTCACTATGTACATATATTGCAAATTAGCCCCGCCCGTGGCGGCAATGTCTTTTTACGGATTGGAAAAAATTCAGCAATCTTGGTAAAGGATTACCCATGGAATATCTGTACCAAAACATTTTGAAATCTTGCCAGTAGTTTTGGCGAGATAACTTTTAAAGTGTTTATAATTTTCCATTGCCTTGGTAACCAGAGTTCTACATGGATCAAGTTTATATTAGCAACTTTTGTGAAGGTTCACTCAAGGATCATCGTCGTTTAAAGTAAATTGTTGGCGACGCACGACACGTCGCACGACGACGGACGCAGGGTGATCACAAAACCTCACATTGAGCACGTTGTGCTCAGGTGAGCTAAACAGTTATAGCCCGGACACAACTGCTGACATATACTTTAAAGGTCAACTAAGTGTTGTGACCCTGACCTTGAAGCTAGCAGCTTTCTTTTTGTTCGGGACACATTTCTTAGTGCTATGGAAGGTCTATGCCAAGTATATTCAAACCTCAGCCATAAACAACAAAGTTAAAGCAGGGACATGATTAAAAGGTCAGTCGAATTCTGTGACCTTGACCTTGAAGCCAGTGACGGATTTTATATGCAACACATCGCCTGGTCCTGGGAATCAGAACTCAAACCATATACATGTACAACAAAGTAACAACCTGGCCACAAATGTTAGGTCAACTGATTGCTGTGGCCTTGACCTTCAGTCTAGCAACCTTGACCTTCAGTGTCTTGCCCTTGGAACCTCTTATACCAAGTCATTTCAAAACATGACCATACACTACAAAAATGCAGCCCGGTCAGGACTGCTGGCAATTTCAAACACCAACTATTGTTACACTTACCTTGAAAATAGCAACTTGGCTCTTGTTCGCAACACATCATCCTGTCCCATGGATCATTTGAGCAAAGTTACTTTAAAACATTTTCATTCACAAAAAAAAACAACAACAAACTTAGCCAGGTCACAATTTTAAGGTCAACTGATTACTTTGATCTTGACCTTCAAGCTATCGACCTTTTTCTTGTTCCAGACATTTAATCTTGTCCAAAAGATCACATGTGTCAAGTCATTTCAAAACACAACCATTTTAAAACAAAGTACCTGTAACAGCTGGGACACAACTATAAAGTTTATCAAGTTCTATTACCTTGCCATTCAAGCTAGTGGCCTGGTTCTTGTTCGTGACACATCATCTTGTCCTAAAGATCACTTGTGCAAAGTTATTTCAAAACATGTCATTCACAAGAGTATTTGTATGTGTTGAATTGTGGCTGACTTCCTACTACTACCCTGTGTTCAGTGATAGCGTGAGAAGTTGCAGTTTATAAAATGAAAGCAGGGTACCAACCCACTATTTGTAGCTAACGGTCACCTTCACTGAAACACAGCAGGTATACTCACACACTTCACACTAAGTCTTGTTTGAACTTTCTCCAGTATATATTTGCTTGGTCAACTTTGACTCAGGATAATTCCAATACTCTTTCACGTTATTCTTGCAAATGTCACAACCAGGAATCAAACAAAAGGCAGAAGAGGAGGACATTCTAACCACTATGCCACTGAATATACTCACAGGCATCCAAGAAAAAAGTGAGCACCTTTATTTGCAGTATTGTCTTTATTCAATGATCCCTGGACAAGTGTCAAATGCACTGTACAAAAATGATCTCTACATTTTACATTGAAACATGCAGTGTTTAATGTCTTTAAATGCAATATGAAACTCATGCTAACATAAAAACGTCATGTGCCTGTTGTAGGGGCATGTTTTTCGCGTAAATGTCACATGACTTGTTGCAGACACACGTCATACAAGAGTTGTCACTGGTGACAATAATTCAAAGTTCGAAGTTTCCATTAAATGAGCACTGCAAATGGCAAATGAGCAAAATTAATAAAACAAGAAAAAAGATGCATGATTAACAAAATCAAAACGCAACAGAATTTTTGACATGCACCACAAAACTCACAAAACATTCGAGTAAACTCTCATTAACCCTTTCCCTATAGAGGAAACCATGAAAAGACCTATGCGAACAGCATAAAACCAGATCAGCCTGTGCAGGCTGATCAGGTTTTATGCTGTTCGCTGCTCATCAGTGGTCTGGAAATGAGGATTTTGTAATCAAATTTGGTAAGGTTTAACTGTGGTTTTCTGCAGATCAGGCTGATACCTACTGAGTGCGTCAAAATGAGTCTATATGAGGGAAAGGGTTAAAAAACTTCTACTTTTTAAATGTGCAATGCTTAGATATCATCACTAATATTTCACATGTCATTTCAATCCATTACTTCATCTCCATGCATGATAATTATGTTTTAACCCTTTCCCTCATATAGACTCATTTTGACGCACTCAATAGGTACCACATAAAGCCTGATCTGCAGAAAACCACAGTTAAACCTCATAAATAAAGTCCTCATTTCCAGACCCCTGAGGAGCAGCGAACAGCATAAAACCTGATCAGCCTGCGAGTTACTCGCATGCTGATCTGGTTTTATGTTGTTCGCATAGATCTTTTCATGGTTTCCTCTATGAGGGAAAGGTTAACAAATTTAGGCCCTATAATAGCAGACTCGATCAAATTAAAATGTAATACACATGTCAAAACAAAACCATGGATATTAATGCAATAATGCTAAATTATTCCACTCTGTCAAAAAACATGATGAAATTGAATATACAACATACTTCGATCACATAATGTTCAGTCAAGTAATGAATATATGGTAAGTCAATGTATATTCTCCAATACTGTAAAGCTGTCAATATTTTTTACTGGGACCTTTTCTCCAAGTTCAACATATTTATAAACTTACCTCAAGACATTCATAATTCAACGAGGAAACATACAAACACACCGGGAATATTTTTCCACATAATAAATTCAATATTTTCCCCCAAAAAAAATATTTTACCCGACGAAATATGTTAGGAAATACAATTTTACAGTCTTAAAAAGACATGAGCCAGACTTTATCTCTTACTTATTTCACTTTTAATTCAAGCTGCATATTATACACACGTGAGATTCACCCATGTGAATATGGTATAACAGAACTTTGCTTAGTTGATATTCAAAGAACTTCTATTCCTTTGCATTGAAAATAAAATAAATGCATACTCTGAGGGGAAAAAAAAGACACGTTGCAACTTTATCATTTGATGATACAGTATCTCTTCAAAAATTCAATTCTCAAAGCAGATGTCTATCTGCTATGTTTATTCATAAAAGAAAGAAGCAATAAATGTAATGATTATATTTTGACAACCAGAAAGATATTAAATTACCAAGAAGAAGAAAAAAGAAAAAAAAAAAAAACAGAAAAAAATGTGCTACCAAAGGTAAACCTCAAGCAATTCAACAAGTGTTTTTTAGTAACAATTACATACATGCTTTTTAAATTTTCTGCTTTTTAATATTACAATTAACAACTGCCCTGTGTGGAGAGTCACCTGATGTATACAAGGAATGTCTCACACAACTCTGTATTGGATTCACATAAAATACAAACATTCTTCACGGAGTACACACATAAAAAACATCAGCTCTTAACCACTCAATCGCTACCACGGGAATTATCTGTTCCATTTGTTAAAATCTAAATAAGTTTGCAAGCAACACATAGGTTGATCAAGTGATTTTTTTTTATCCGTCTCAGTACTTATAACATTAAAAAAAGAAAAATCAAAAGACAGCTTTTGGTTTGATGTTTTTTTTCGTGTTTTTTTCTTTCATTGTAAACAATGGTATAAATAACCTCATTGAGTGGTAGAGTGTAAAAATGTCAAAAGTTATCTTGGATCTATTATTTATTCAATAATAGGTAAAATCTTAAGTTAAATATCTCCAGTAACTTTGTTACGTTAAACTGTGCAGGCTGTATTTCATACAACAATAAGTTATCTTGTGAAGTCTATACAACATTGTAAAACCTTACAGAACCAAAAATATATAAATAAAAATCACTTAATCTTTCAAAAAAAATAATAAAATCAATTACATTTCATTTTGATTTTATTCATCTATATTTCATCAAAACCATCAAGCACCTGCAAGGATGGAGAGCGACCAAACCGGGACTCCAACCTACAGTGGTTGAGTGACCAAGTGTACAAACTTGTACCTGCATCTTCCTGTACTTTTACAACAAATGAAGGGCACAGGCTGCAGAAAACCAATTAGAATTTTTTCATTTAGAACTATGTAAGACACAAAGTTGTAAAGTTAGACCATACCTTGTACAGCAGACCCTATGTAAGTGATCAGCCTTTGTAAAGAAGACCACACATATAAATAAAGTTCATAGTTGGCAACAAAATACCCCAGTATAAACATATGATTATACGAGGTTCTCACTAGAATTCTGAAAACTGGAGTCCTAAAAAGTTGGTGGCCCTCCCATTCAATAATATAGAAACTCTCAGGAAAAAAAGTCCCAAAAATAGAAGTTCCATGACCCCAAACTAAGAGTGAGTGAGAACCCTGGAATATAATCAGATTTGGACGCTAGAAATGATAAAATGTTCTGATGTGATGAAAATAATCTGAAATAAACTCAAAATGTTGTTTTCAGTCACATTAGTGAATTTTTAACACAGATGATTCTAAACAATCCAATGTTACAAAGCAATGTATGGTAAAAACACCAAACTTTTCAGTAAAAACAAATGCATTATATATCTGTCAAATGATGCCTGACCACTGGAAGCAAAGTTAGACGGAGTATGAGACAGATGATGATTCCTGTAAACTCTAGGAATGTACTGAGAATGAGGTACTGTCACACAGAATGTAGAGAAATGTGACTTGAGCTTTTATCTGTTGAAGAAATCTGGAGTTATGAATGTAGGTGATTAGTGCATAAACTCAACAATTCAGTAAACTAGAATTAGATGTAGTAAATCAGTAAGCAGGGTTTGCTTTCTTGCCTAACACTTAACTAACAACTAAAGACAGAAAACAGCCCTATGAAAAAAGAGAGCTATTTCTCTTGAAATTTTAGAAACTCCAAGATGTGACTTAACATGTGCCTTCTACTCATGAATTCCACTGCTATTCCTCAAAGGATTCCAAACTTTTTGTAGGATTAACAAAACAGCGTGCATGATTCTTACATAACTCCCTCTAACATTCACTATGTGAAGTAGGGGTGTAGTTTTCATTTAACAAGTGTTCACTGTTTCAAATCAAGCTAATTACAGGTGGAGGAAAACCCTGAATGCATGGAGGCATCCGAGTAGAACCAACGACCTACCGCAAGCCAGCTGAAAGGCTTCCTTACATGAAAATCTGAATGACCCTGCCGGGATTCGAACCCACGCAATGAGGAGCTGAATGAGTGCTAAAGTCAGCGACTTTACCCTCTTAGCCACGGAGGCCCTCTCAAAAAGTTCTAGAACCAAAATATTTTTAAGACTTACAGGCAAGATAAGATTAATGGCAATGACCCTAGAAAAAGCTGGATTTTACTGTCCACCAACAAAAGAATTATCATTAAACTTAAAACTGCCTTGCATAAAGAGTAGTTAATGTATTCACGGATTGATACCAAACCATGCCCTGGTTAAAATTAATAACCAAACATTGAGAAGGTCACCAAATTAACTTACTGATCTTAAAAGTCAAAATTTCTATGCAGAACAATACACCGTATATAAAATAATCTGACTATATTTGACCTTATCTTTGAAACCCAATTCCTGAAAATAAAAGAAATATGAACTAATACAGAGCTGCTTATTTGTACATACATGTAAGTATACGAGATTAACATGTATATGATAATCATGAAATATTAACTCAAACACAGACCTTACAGAATCAAATCAAAGTTACCCAACAGGTAAATATACATTATATATACAATTTCATTTTGAAATAATGTCTGTACAACATGTATTGTAAATAATGTTTATGAACCTAGGACATTCTTCTTGTGACCAAAGGGGTTTTGCATACAGTAAACTGTCTAGTTTTCTATACAAGTGGAACCTGTATTAGCAACCACCAGTATTTAGCAGTCAATCAGCTTTAATATTCCCATACTGATATTTAATGTCATATCTGGAGCCTGGACTTTGTACAAACAAATTTGATTTTCATCGCAAAAATGTTGACCTTATATACTGTCTACATATTTCTTACTTTCACGATAAAATGTAAAGAAATGTTAACATCTCATTGCATTATACGAACTCAACACTTTTACGATGAAAATGAAACATTTTTATCTATGAATTTACACTTAAGAAGAATTTTATTTGTACAAAATTTTGTGAAATGGCCCCCTGACCACCATTTAACAGTCACCTTGGCTGATTGACCACTTTTCTCCCCTATTCCCTTGAATGGCTTTTTAAGGTTATCCATCCATCATTACATTAAATCCATCAAGTGAATCATGGAATCTTGATAGTAAATGCAAACCTTTATAGACATATAACTCAATGAATGCTTGCATCTGCACTGAAGTCTTTTTAAGCATTTGGAGGACCATGATTATAACTGAATGACGGATGGATTACCTTAGGACAAGATTGACCGCGTATATAAAAATGTCTATATACACTTTTCTCATTGACTACAGGGTTTTCAGACAGACTGTTGTATGAGATGTCCCCTGCACTTGAAACTTCAGAAAAGCAATTGACTGTAACAGAAAATAAACCGGGGATCAAAACCTGTTTACAATTACATAAGCCTTCAATATGAAAGAAAAATAAATTAATCAGAATGAAAACAGGATCAGCCTTCAAGCTATACACAGTCCCATCTTGTACTGACACCAAGATTACATTCCTGATATAATTGGGTTAATTGCTCTTGGAATGAACATAAATGCACTGACATGATGTCATGAACTGTGTTCAATTTCAGTGGATATATGGTAAATGTGGACAAATGTTCTCATGGTAACCAAATGATGCAGAAATATTCTGAATGTGGCGGCAAAATAATGAGATTATCAAAAGCAGATGGACAACTTCCCAGACTTATATTAAAACCTGATATTTTTACAATGGAATCTTTTAAGTATATACTTTATGATCATATAAACAAGATTTCTGGTCTTGTGTGATAACACATTATAAACTTTCCAACAAAAACAAGGAAACGCTGTTATTGGACAAATACTATGAAACAATTTAAGATTGAGGGCAAAATTGTTCACATTTCATGGATGGCTGGCATTAAAAGTTTTTCAAAGTTTTTTGGCATTTCATTTCAAGTGATAAATATATATCAACTATTCAAAGGTTGAGTACAATTTTATTTTAAGGTAATCCATCCATCATCGAATTGGGATCATGGTCCATCAGGTGATCATGAGAATTTTTTAGTAAATGCAAACCTTTATAGACTTTGAGCAAAAGAGCCTATGATTCCAAGTCAATGGATGCTTTTGTCTTTTTAAACATTTGAATGACAATGATTATAATTCAATGATGGATTACCTTAATTTAAATTTGCATTTTTCATACCTGCTGTGAAAAAGCTTTTAATGCACAAAATCACTTGTAGTTTTACGGTCATATATAAAATCCTACTAATTTGAAATCTTTGATCATATCATATCAATTAACATTAGTCTTTCCTCAAAATAAGAACCACAGGAAAATTGTGAAACTCATTTATGCAAAGAAAAAAAAACTCATTTTAAAATAAACATTTATTTAACTATAAAGAAAAAGATTTAAGAACAACATAGTTGTAGTATTTTGACATTTCCCTAGGGCATGAGTAACATAGATGGAGAAGGCTACACAATTTTACCCACAAACCAACTCCCTGTAACTACAAGTAACTATGGTAAAAATCAAATCCAAGGTATCAAGGTATGATTTCCAATATGTACATTTCCAAATGACTCTGAAGGATACATTTAATAAAGTAAATCAACAACTTCTTCCCTGTTACTCGAAAAACACAAAACCTTTCCCTGCAGTTCACCATTAGCTGTGGCCATTTTGAACTGCTGCTGAACTTTGACCTTCAGTCACATGACACTGGGAGGTCAAGCTCTTGCTATCATCACCGTTGATAACCTTGCTGCTACTGCCACAGTCCGATGACTGTCTCCGAATTTCCTGCGCCAGTTTCGAGGGCAGGTGGCAGCACCAGTATTCGCTGTTTTCGAGATCGAGGAACTCTACGCAGTTCAGGAATTTTTTACCACTGAATCCACCAACGGCAAACAGTCTGTTGTTTAGGGTCGCGACCCCACAGTTGGCCCGGGGTACACTAAGCGTCGGGCCGAGGCTCCACATATTTGTTTCTGGGTCAAAGATTTCGGTTGTATTCAAACATGTCACGCCATCATTTCCACCCACAACAAATATCTTACCTGTAAAATAAACATTACATTTAATTGAGAAAAAAACAAAACAAATATAAGTTCTGCTTAAATATGTATTCAGCTCAACTTTCAAATAAATATTGGTTATGAAAAACAAAGCTATAATACGATACATGTATCTACGTAAATGTACAAGTTAAAGATGCTGGAGACACCAGTATATTCAAGAAACAATATCTTGTCGTGGGAGTTAACGAAATATGTCCGCAATTATCGAAAGGGTTTCTAGTAATTAGCTTACATGTAGTATCGTAAGTTCATGAAGAAAAAGGTCACTAATACAAAATGGCTGAACAAAATTCTGACAGCTATGAAAATGATAATTCTATGTAAGGGAGAAAAGCCAAAACATTATACAGTCAACATCGTTCATGCTTTTTTTATTAAACGACCATTATAAATACTGCCCAAATGCTTTTATTACATTTACATACATTTATCCAATTAAACTACAGTCAAACTTGTAATTAAGCAGCCACCTAAGGGACGGGCTACAATTGGCTGCTTAAGACAAGCTGGCTGCTTAAGACAAAATATAGTATTGGCCATTTTTGATAGTACATGTTAATGTATATATGCTTGCTTGTATGTATATATGTATTTATTTTTACCTTTTTATATGTATATACCTCTACACAAATTCTCTCTCTTTTTTTCTCCCCCTTTCAATTTTTATCTCTTTCTGAGTCTTATACCCATAACAAAGTAAACATTCAACTGATAAGCACATGTATGAATATATCAAAAATAAACATGTATCTTAAAAAAGTTAAATAACTCATAAGTGGGCCAGACAGAGGAACTTGTTTTGATGTTGCATCGAGAAACCAGCGGTAACAGATATCGTTAAATTATCGTTGGGTGTTGTTCGCCATGATCTTTTTAGCTCTAAATTTTCGCTCTCTCAAACTCTTCAAGTAATTCCCGTTCTCTTTTTGAGATATTCTGGATCTGAGTTAAGTCATCGTTAAATTCAGCGGCGATTATTCAGGAGCTTTTCCTAGTTTCGGGAAGTTTCAGATCTTTCAATTTGTTTTCTAGCGTCAGACATGTTCGTTTAGACATGATGGCATACATGAACACATTACCGTTATGTTCTAAATATTCCATTTGATATCACTAGCGATTTTTTGTTTTTAGCAGCAAACAGTCGATGTTCCTTGATCAAGCAATTAATAAAAACACCTTTATAACTCTCGAAAGATAAAAGATGTCCACATATAATCATGCATTCATAATTCCAACATTAACACTGATTGGCAATGATCTAGTCAGCTGAGCAAATCGAACGTAGCAGAATCGAGTGCATAACTGTTCATATACATGATGCATATTTCTTCAAACTTCAAAACGTATAATCCATCGATACCAAAAGATTATAACTATAAAGATGAATGCTTAAGGAAGGAAGATGCTAGAAAGTAAACAAACTAATTGCGGACACTGGACATTCAACAATCCTAATAGCTTATCCTTAGCACATGTACTCAGATGAGCTAAGAAAAACAAAGAAGGAAACTCCTGAAACTAAACACCCTCTTACCATTATAAACAGCCACGCCAGCCCCCCTGCGGGCGATCTTCATGGGCGGGATATTGGACCAGGTATTTGTCTGGGGGTCGTACACTTCCACCTCGTTCAAACATTTCCAACCGTTAGTCCCGCCGATTGCGTAGATTTTCTTTTTAAATACTGTCACTGCTACTTGAAATC
>CM037792.1:38854558-38891667 GCA_021229015.1 Solen grandis
TTTTTTTATAAGCATGGGGAAAAATATCAATTTGTTATAATATACATTCTATCAAATTTCTCATGTTTTTAATATGCTTTCTATCAAATTTCTCATGTTTATAATATGCTTTCTATGTGATATATGTCTTAATAAGTGTATCGGATAATTCATGAGAAAAAAATTGGGAAATTTGATGATTAGACGTGAATATATCCACATACAATTTTCGAAAGCATTTCAATAAAGGGTTAGATAGATTAAAAATCATTTATCTTTTAAATCTGTGGTTAGAAATTTCTTATATTGCCAAACAATAGTTTTTTGATTTGATTTGATTTGTTTATTTGTGAATAAAAATACATACATGACAGAGTGAACAAACATAAATACTAAAAACACACAACTTATAAAATAGTTAGACATACGTTTAAATAATTTAAACACAATCTATTACAAGATTATATAGACATTAAAAAACTGCACATTCTTTTAAAGTTGAATATATTCTATTAAAAGTTTGGACTGAATTATAACTTTATTAGCCCATTGATTGTTTAAAAGGTATATCACAGCAGTTACTATTGCACTAAATGTTAATACTTTGACATTTTGTTTACCAAATTCTATCTGTCATTACACACATATATATATCTTTAATGACACTGGTTAGCCCATAAAGTTTTACAACTTAATTCCAATGGGGTCCATTGTTACATGTTTCTCAGGAATAAATAAGTTCGTAAAAATAAAAGCAATCTTGATCCTGATCTCTCATAAAATCCTGCATGCTCGTGCATTGCACGAGACGTGACATGGGTGATGTGACGCGTCGCTATACTACTCATAAATCTGTACAGGTCATTCTTAAAGTTTGAAGATTTTTATTATGACACATTGTAGATGATTTTAACCATTTGTCCAGAAACTAGGATAACCTCAGGGGAATGATACTATCCTTTGAATGTAGTAACCCATACAATGTGACGTCACAGGCGAGCGTGCTCAGATTGAAAGCCAAACACATGCTTCTTGCAGGAGTTAACAGTAGCAAAGTGGAAGAAAAACTCCAATTTATCAGGTAAAAGACCATATTTCTTTGAAATTTCATTATTAGTTTCTTATATTTGATAAATTTATTCACTGTCATGCAAACGACATTTGCTTACGACAAAATGACATTTGTAATCAACATAATTTATCGTCCGTTATTTTTGTCTTACATTTTGGAAATAGATTCCTCATAGCTATTTGAAACGTGTTTAATGTCATTTCAGAAACGCAGCCAACGTTGCCACATATGCAGTAGAACATAATTATGAATATTTCAGTCTCTTAAAAATTTTTACTAAGAATACTTTGTCTTTTGTGTTAACCCTTTCCCTCATATAGACTCATTTTGACGCACTTAATAGGTATCCTCGAGTACACAGTTCTGACGCACCTAAGAAAAAATTGTGGTCTTTTTTAATTTAACATAAACCAAAAATATAATTTTCCATTGTATGGAAAAACTAAGTCATTTATTCATAGTCTTATATTGTTTTCATGTGGCTGACATCATTTTTTTAATGAAAAATCACTAGTGTGCATGTCTGTATAATTCAGTGAGGATGACTTGAGAGTACAATGAAATGACGCATTTGATTGGTTTTTCATTTAATCATTGTAGTATGTAAATAAAAATTGAATTTCGTGACAAAAAAAATATACGAGGGGATTTTGGTTGCACAGCTTTTTCTTATTTCATTGCTTCACTGAACATATGCCAGATGAGAAAAAGTACTTATTGAAAAGGAGTTTTTGCAGGTGTGTTGTATAAAATGCACCAAATGATATAGCCCTGCATCAATAAATCGCCAGTTTTACTTTTTAACGCTAAAAGGGATGTTGACAAACAGAACTTGTAAGAATGACGTCACACGGAATCTATTTTATAAAAAACGAGGTCAAAACAAAAAAGGCGTCTGAATAGTGATGCGTCAGAATAGAGTACCGTACGATACCACACCAAGCCTGATCTGCAGAAAGCCAAACTGAAACCTTACCAAATTTAATTGTAAAATCCTCATTACCAGACCACTGAGGAGCAGCGAAAAACATAAAACCTGATCAGCCTGCGAGTTGCTCGCAGGCTGATCTGGTTTTATGCTGTTCGCATAGGTCTTTTCATGGTATCCTCTATGAGGGAAAGGGTTAAGCATGTAATGACTTTAATATAATGAAGAAGTAGAATCAAATTAAGATGGTTTCCCTTCTTGATGCACTTAGAAATAAACCTAGGTGGCTGACACGTGTTGTATGTGATGCAAGAACATACTGAACACAAAACCCAGTATATAAACATGTTTGTGTATATATTGTCTATACCTGGTCTAAACATAATATAGCCACCACCATCATAAACATCATAAAATATTTGACAGTATTGTTGGTGATATTTCTCAATCAGAAAGTATTGTGATCACCAAGGTGCTAGGCAGTAAGAAACAGTACAGTATAAAAGCTCATATATGGTTCTATAATCTACATGGAAGGATATATAGGTCACATAGATTGTTTTCTTGATAGCTTTCGCGATATTGTAGGCTTAAGCCTGGCACCCAGTGTCAACGAGAGAAAATCACATTGATCAAAATCAGTGGGATTGTAGGAACATTAATAGGCCGGAAAATTATGTTCAGTTGATATCATAAACTTGTGACTATATTTCTTGAGGATCGAGTGATGCAATCAAGCAGATGGCAGTTATCTTGATCATGTTTTGTTGTCCAAAATAAAGCTGAAATAAAATATTCAAGTATGTGAAGAGGTTAAACCTCATATAAACCCACCTCAATATAAAGACTTTTAAGACCACTATTTTCAGGTCCCCCTTTCCCTTGTTTCCTGTTAATTGAAATTCGATTATCAGACCACCTCATTATTAAGACCAGTTGACAGCAGTCCCAAGGGTGATCTTACTATTGAGATTTTACTGTAGCATCTACTATTTATAATGTTTTAATTCTATTCATTTTTTCATCAGTAACAGTTTGTGTCATTTATCATGGTGGTAATGGTTTCTGTGACTCTTGATAAGACCAAATTAGTGCAAACAGTAAAAACAGGATGTCATGCCATGAGCCTATATCCTTTGATTGTGAGCTTTATCCCTGTTAGGAGTAAGAATTTTATCAATATCTTCTCAGATGCTACTTTTATATCATTTGTCTTGCACCAGTAACGTCCTGCTACACTATTTACATCATTACTGCCACCAAGTAACTCGCGACTGACGATATTGATACCGGTGTGGGTAATAATAAAAACTTTGAATTATTTGTTTTTCTTTTCAGTAATCTCCTATGTTGTTTTAAATGAAATAAAACTAAACTGATATGAAATGCTAATTTAATTCAAAATCAAAAGTGAACAAAATAAATCCATCTTAAATCAAATTTACTATAGTGGTAGTGGTTACTGTCCTTGTGAAGGGAAGTAACTGCTGCGGGGTATTTAGTAGGACCGTCAAAAGGATTTGTATAGTTTTGAACATCTTGTTTCCAAACATACTGTAATACTAATAAAAAACAATTGATCTTGTTGTAACATTCTGGTTTACACGGTGCAATAATGCCTTTGATCCCTCTAGGGTTTGAATTTAAAGGAAGATAGATATTATTATTTAGATGTATACTGACTGGACAGATCAGCCTGGAGGCTACTGAGACCTTACAGGCTGCTGAGATCTTAATGCTGTTTGAGATGAGATGATAATAGAGACGCTCAGTTTGTCGGTACACCAGTAAAACACGGTCCGAAGCAGTTTGTGGTTCAAACCAGTACAAGGACAAATAATAACGATACTTTGGTGGTTCCTGTATTACAGAAATGAACAGATATAAATTTTCAATAATTTTGACAATACTGATAGTTTTATTGTTTAACAACATAAAAAAATCTGCGTAATTATGATTTAGATATGTCAATTTCCATTTAGATTTAGAAGAAAAAAAAATGTTCTTGAAAATATTCACTCAAAACCAATAATGGCCTTGACTTGTTTTCCAAAAGTTGCAAAATTTCAATATTTATGAACTAGTTTTAATAATAAGTCTTCAACACAAGTTCCGGAATCTTTTATATGGTATATATTAATTATTAGAATGTTCCGTGGTATTTACCTAAATACCACAGTATACCATGGTACAATTCCAACCAGTGGTTTCCAGCTCTAGACAATAACATGTTAAATCCTGAATCAAGACGAACAATAGCTTTCAGTCTGATAAGGCATACATTTTTGTTGTCAAACATACTCATGCCCTTTATCCAGGTGATAGACCTTAATAGCACATTTTGGGGGGAAAATGTGCCAATTTCCTGATTTGGGGAGGAGAAAAATCCTGGGGTTAAAAAGCAAAATATGTGAAACTTAAAAGTGAACATTTCGGAGCAAAAGATACCTTTTAATGGCCCATCAAAGAAAACAATGAAAATAGGAATTATTGATAGTATTAATGATAAATTGATGTACTTGAGTGGTGAAGGTTACAAGAATTCAAGGAGGGGTTGACACTATCAGTGTCCTGGGATCCGGAGGACACCAAAAATTGGGAATGGACTCCAGAATTGACATGCCAGGGGTTCCGTTGGGACACTTACTTTTTTTTATTGAACAGCCACATTTGTTGTAAACAATTGTAATCTCCTTCTTAAAACATTCTTATTAGTAACCCTCTTTGATAAATTGCAACTTTTCAAGCAATGGTTGTGAAAAGAAAGCCATCCTATATCTTAAGTAATTTGACAGGGACTTCTAATTTTCATAAGGGAATCCTGAAATTCAAAGCAGGTGTTCTATCGAGATACCTGGCTAAAATGTTTGTGTCAAATGATGACAAGATGTTTTTGTGAATATTAGTAAACTGATTATAAACAATAGATATTTTTAATTTAACACTAAAGGGAGTCGGAGACTTTTAACTAATGACTGATTATCAGAGTCCGGGCCTCTGGCTAGGGGTCTGGTACATAAGAACATTTCTTTGAATTTTTCTTGATTGTACAGAAATGGAAAGTGTTATTGACAAGTTTTGAAATAATAATATTCTATATGTAAATGGAGATCATTTTATGTTTTAGCTTTGACATGTAAATTTTCAGCTGGGTCCATTGTCTTTGAAAGTGAATAAATTCTCTGGACTGGAACTCCCTGCTAATTAATAGAAAAGTTGTCGGTCAGCACTGTGACGCTGGCTGTATCTCCGATCTCTCACATCCAGTGCTAATTTTCGTCATTCTCAGAGGCTGCCTCTCAGTCCTAGCCACTTTCACTGAGAGAATTATGTTCCTTTTGGCAGTTTGTTCCCTTATTGCCAAAGACCAGACTGTGCCTGATAATCCAGGTCCTTGGATCAATGAAACTGTAACCAACTCACGAGAAAACCAGTCAGGAGTGGATTGGTTCCAAGGATGTTGTGTTTTTTTTCCACTCAATCTTCTACTGGCTGGCTCTCAGCGTGGGTGTAGAGTAGTTCACTTGGCAGAATGATATTGTTAATGAAAGCTTTATTTTCATCGGGTCAAAGCAAACAGGGAATCTGTTTCCCATTGTTTTGTTACAGCTTTCAGGGTGTGAAGATTTGTTCTCCACTTTTTTGAAAGCTTGCATGCCTTTGTTTAAAACTCTTCATATGCTCATTTTGACACAATGGCAAGCAGAGCAGACCCAGATCAGACAGCTTGTATACTATAGATCTCCTGTTTGTACAGTATTGTAGCTCAGTTTCTACACACCGTGAGGCAAAGAAAAAATCATAATTTTATATACCATTTAAAGTTCATATAATTGATATTCAAGTCATATGTTTGTACATGAATATTCATGAGGTAAAGGGTTAAGTAGAAATTACAGAAAATAGAATGTGGTGGGTAAACATGTAGTTACACTGCATTTAAGTTTTGTGTGACAAAATGTCTGCATGCTTTTTAATTGCTTTTTAGTGGTAAAAAAGACTTGTGGTGAAATGTTTATAAAAGCACAGCATGTAAAGGGGATCTTTGTTTCATACTGGCTTAAAATTTACTGGTAAGGCATCAGAATTATTTGAAACTTTGAGGAAGGCCTCTTTTGCTTAGAGATCTGTGAAGTCTAATCCTGAGAACCCTCCAGGTACCATTAGGCACCCAGGGTTGGGGTGGTGGGCATACATACCCCAACCTCAACCCCACCCTGGTGCAAAACATGGACCTGGATCAATGGATCAAGTCAAATACCGGTAAATAAGAAAGAAAGTGCTGTTTTACCTCCTATCCGTGAAATTTCTAAGTAAGAAAGTAAGAAAGCTGGGATCTTCTTACCCTTTAAAAATCTCTTTCAGTTCATACAGTTTTCCACAAATTTGCTCTTTATCTCAGAGTTTTTCTTGTTCCAAACACAAAAAATGGTGAATTTATTTGTATATATATGTAACCCCTTCGATTTTGCCATCATCAGAAAAATGGAGAAAAAAACCAACAAAAAAAAACAAAACCCACTACTATAGGATTTGACTAAAGGAAATTGACTCAAGATATAATATATATATATCCCTCTATCTATGTTTTGTAAATTAATCTCTAGATACAGCTTTAGCTTCCAAAGTATTGATTTTGAATATATATGTATATGATACAGTTCACTGTAAATGTACATGTGATAAAGAGCATGATATTCTAGTATCCGGACTGTAGTTTATAAACCAAGTTAGTGATATTGAAAAACCAGGGACTGGGATTTTAAGCTCACCTGGGCACAACGTGCTCATGGTGAGCTACTGTGATCAGCTTTTGTCTGGCGTCTCAGCCTCACAGTGCGTCCATCCGAGCGTGCAGCGTCATCAATTTTCTTTAAATGACATTTACTTTGAAACCATTGAGCCAAATTTGATAAAATTCGCCTGTGATGTTCCTTGCATGAAGCTCTACCAAACTGTTCAAATGGTTCCAATCCGTTGCATATATGGGTCACAGGGGCTAAAAATAGATTTTTAAAATGAAATCTTTAAAAATCTTCTACCCAGAAACTGCAAGGCCTAGAGCTTAGATATTTGGTGTGTGGCATTGTCTTATGAACCTCTAACAAGATTGTACAAATCCTGACCCTTGGGTCAAAATTGGCCCCACCCCAGGGGTCACTTTATTTTACATAAGCTTATATAGGAAAATCTAGAAATATCTTCTTGTCTGAAACCACAAGGCCTGGAGTTAATGGGTGTGTTGCATTGTCAAGTGGACCTCTACCAAGTTTGTTCAAATCATGGCCCTGGGGTCAAAATTGGCCCCACCTCAGGGGTCACTTTATTTTGCATAGGCATATATTTCGGAAAATTTAGAAAAAAATATGGTTAGAAACCACAAGGCCTGGAGTTTAGATATTTGGTCTGTAACATGACCTTATAGACATGTCTCATGTTTGTTCAAATCATGGCCCATGGGTCAAAATTGACCCCGCCCCAGGGGTCACTTGATTTTACATACTTAAAGATAGGAAAACTAGAAAAACTTTCTTTTTCAGAAACTTAGGCCTGGAGTTAAGATATTTGGTATGTAATATTGCCTAGTGGACATCTACCAACTTAGTTCATATCATGGCCCTGGGGTCAAAATTGGCCCCGCCCCTTGGGTCATGTTATTTTACATAGGCATATATGGGGAAATTTAGAAAAAAATTCTTGTTTGAAACCACAAGGCATGGAGTTCAGATATTTGGTGTATTACATGGCCTTATAGACATGTACAAAAGTTTGCTTAAATCATGGCCCTGGGGGTCACTTGATTTTACATAGGCTTATAGAGGAGAGTCTTTAAAAGATTTTGTCAGAAACCACAAGATCATGGGTTTAGATATTTGTTTTTGTTGAGCTGAACCATTTAGTTTTCAAATCATGGCTCTTGGGTATAAATTGGTCCTACCTTAGGGGTCACCTGATTTTATAGCTATGACCATCAAAATTTTGACCACAGGTACAGTTTTTGTGTGCAGTTACGATTATTTTGCTGTACTTCTTTATGGATTTTGTATTCAGTATGACTTTAATAAAAGGAAATAAAGGCAATAATAATCAGGTTAGTGATTCAGGGCCATCATGGCCCTCTTGTTTTTTTTTTTTGTTTTTTTTTCCACTATCTTAGGAAGATGACCTTAATTATCATTCATATTGGGAATTTCTATGCAAAGATGTAAGCAATTTGGAAAAATAGTATAATTTACAGCACATGTATCTAGAAAATAAATAATATATAATGCAAAGTATATTGATCATTTATCAACATTATATACACCTGCTACTTTATATGAACTGCATTTATAATGGTGTAGTTTAACTTTTCCATTGTTTGGCCAAGTTGAACTAAAAAAAAATTTTTTTTATTTTTTTTTGTGAGTTTCTATATTCAAATTTGGGAAACCTATATATACTTTTTGGCATTATTAGCAGAATACCATTCTAATTCATAATAACCTGAAAACACAAGTTTGTTTGAGGACAGTCTTGCCTGGCAGGTCTCCAGAGCAGCCTGGGGTGCCTGATTAAATATTTATCAGCCTTCATGTGAAACTAATGTGATTTAGATTTGATGTCATGTACATTACTTGTGTCCTTGGGGAACATTTTTATAATATTGTTTTGCCAATTTCAGCTCAAATATAAAGGCACAATAGCTTGCACTAATGGAGGTATTTTTGATCAGTTTTATTCTAATTACACCAATAGTATTGAACCTAGATCAGATTGGAATATAAGCTGTCAGGCAGTAGAGAATAAAAAAAAAAATTCACAAAAATCAACATGATATATATAATTACATAGCAAAGAAAAAAATGAACATCAGCAACATAACAATAAATTTATAGTCCCCCCCCCCCTAATCTACTTGTTAACTATTAGAATTTTTTTTTTATCAGTCTAATAACTTTATTTAACACAGTAATTGCAACAAACTGTTCTCAAGGAACTTGTGTCAAAGGATCAGAAAATCCTAGTTTACTTTAATACTTATCTTATCATGGGCAGTCAAAGTGACCTAAAGCCTTTAATCCTTATAAAACCATTGACCTCAGGTTAAACGAAATTTATCTAGATCTCTCTCTAAATATGTATGTTAAAACACGCAGAATGCTTGGCCAGTATTATAAACTACAATTTCATTCAGACCATCAAATTGTTGGCATTAAAGATATATAATTGTGAATTCAACAAACAGGTACCTGTATGATAATGGCCTCTGATAAAAAAGGGGGGGGGGAGCCCCATTGTTCTATTTGTGCCAATGGATTAATTCAAGTCTGACCGACCTTGTTCACAACTTGGCACTTATCCAAAGTGATCATACACATAAATTAAAAAAGAATGAAATGAATAAAAAATATTTTTATTCATTTTTTTAGATTTTGATCAATAAGTCATGTTCATGGAATTATTTTTCTATAACATGCAAATATACTACTGTTAATCTAATATTTTTAGCTCTGTATTGTAAAACTGTATGTACACAGTTTAAGTTAAGATCATAGTTGTACTGGATAGAAGGGTCTACAGAAAACACCAACAAGGAATTAAAATTTTGTAATGTAGACACCATTTTAAATTTGATTAGTACAAAGTTAAGAATTGCTAGAGGTGATTTGTATTGGTTATTTGTGCATATATACATGTACCTCTATCTATATTGGATAAATTTAGTATTTTGAAAATGTTCTTTAGTCGAGATTCTTATCTCATATGAAAGGCGGCATGCATCGTCACCTTGAATACAGATGAACAAGGTGGCATTGTTAAGTTGTCATATTTTGAACATATTTGAATATAGGGAACCAGCAAGTCATATCGGTTTAAGATCTATCAGAGGACAGCCAGTGTTGGGCATGATCTGTAGATGTTTGTCATTCCAACAATACAGCTGGCTATATCAGGACCAGTCCTGCCTGTGTTAGACTATCTAGAGTGTCCAGTCCTTAACTAGGAAGTTATGGTTTCAACCCCCAGCTGTGACATAACAAAGATTCTAAAAATGATACTGGTTAACAGTGGTGTCTTCCTATAGCACTGCCTATATTTGAAATACAGAAAAATAAAGAATACTATAAAGAAATGTTTTGATCTTTCACTCTCATTCGCCCTGCATTTATGTTTACTAATGTGGGTGAGTGGAATTTTACACCTCTGGTTATATATAAATTACCTATTTTGGCCTTAAAAAATCTGTGTTTCGGGCAACCCGACCCTATATAACCTAGCAAAAACCTGCCAATCCTACAGTTGTAGTATGTGGCAATTTTGGGACTGTCGTTTTCAGTGATTTATTCACTGTTATATGACTGGACTTAAAAAAAAAAAAAATATATATATATAGTCAGTCCCTACCCTACCAATTTTCTTTTAGACCGTTGCCCTAAACACACATTTTTTTGGCCTTATCTCCCTTGTTTGGCATTTAGCACAAAAAGGAATTTGTCCTGGTTTCAGGATAATGAGACTGGATGTGGTATCATGCTACTTATCCCTGACATTATATTGCAGTGGGTATTATCTCCCGCAGTGATTAGGTACATATACAGAGTAACAGATAAGCAGGGTATTTGAGTATTTACCCAATTAATTTTGACATAAAAGCAATAGTTTGCAGAATCATGGGGTAACAAAAAGTAAAATATTTTCTGAAAACTCATTTAAAATGTTAGCAGGTGCGTGCGAAATGTACAGAGTACCCAATTCACATTTTGTCAAAAAACCTGAATCGCACAAAAACCCAGTTCATATAAAAGTCATAAAGTAAATACCCACTTTATGAAAAAGCTCTGTATGTACAATGCATTTGAAATCTTTTGTAGAGTGTGGTATAATCATGATTTAGACATTGCCTTCTTAAAAAAATGGCCATTCAAAATAACATTATTAATTCTTATAATGGCTGGAATGAGAGTTTTGGTTTCCAGCTAAGTTAGAATTTTTTGCTGCAGCTGGCCTAGAGGTGATCATTATAATAAATGCAGGGTTATCCATACTGCATAAAATCGTCCATTTTGACCCTCAATTTGCTTTAACCCTTTCCCTCATAGAGGACACTATGAAAAGACCTATGCCAACAGCATAAAACCAGATCAGCCTGCGAGTAACTCGCAGGCTGATCAGGTTTTATGCTGTTTGCTGCTCCTCAGTGGTCTGGAAATGAAGATTTTGTAATTAAATTTGGTAAGGTTTAACTGTGGTTTTCTGCAGATCAGGCTTTATGTGGTACCTTAAATTGAGTGCGTCAAAATGAGTCTATATGAGGGAAAGGGTTAATAGTCATGGCCCCCCTAAATTCTAAATGTTTCTCTTTATTTTTAGCTCACCTGAGCACAATGTGCTCATGGTGAGCTTTTGTGATCGCCTTTTGTCCGTCGTCCGTGCGTGCGTGCGTCCGTCGTCAACAATTTGCTTTAAACAACATCTCCTCATGAACCGCTGAAGGGATTTTGACCAAACTTCACAGGAATCATCCTTATGATGCCCTCTATCAAAGTTGTACAAATTATTCAGATTGGTTAAAAAAGTAGGTCACAGGAGCTAAAAATAGATTTTAAAAATGCAAACTTTGAAAATCTTCTTCTGCAAAACTGCAAGGCCTAGAGCTTAGATATTTGGTATGTAGCATCATCTAATGGTTCATTACCAAAATTGTTAAAATCATAGCCCTACAGTGATAAATGCCCCCGCACCAGGGGTCACCTGTTTTACATAGATTTATATAGGAAAATCTTTAAAAATCTTCTTCTATGAATCCATAAGGCCTAGAGCTCAGCTTAGATATTTCATATATAGCATCATCTAATGGTTCATTACCAAGATTGTTAAAATCATAGCCAAACGGTGATAAATGCCCCCGCAATAGGGGTCACTTGTTTTACATAGAGTTATATAGGAAAATCTTTAAAAATCTTCTTCTATGAATCCATAAGGCCTAGAGATTAGATATTTGGTATGTAGCATCATCTAATGGTTCATTTACAAGATTGTTCAAATCATGACCCTATGGTGATAAATGCCCCCGCACCAGGGGTCACTTGTTTAACATAGAGTTATATAGGAAAAGCTTTAAAAATCTTCTTCTATGAATCCATAAGGCCTAGAGATTAGATTTTTGGTAAGTAGCATCATCTAATGGTTCATAATCAAGATTTTCAAAATGGTGGCCCTTTGGAGATAAATGACCCCGCACTAAGTCTTCTCTTATGAAACCATAAGGCCCAGTGCTTATATATTTGGTGTGTAGTATTGTCAGGGCTAAAATGTTTAAGATTGAGTTATATCAGAATTCTTGTCTGTTTAAAAACCTTGTAATCAGTTGTAGCAATGGTACTCAGGTGAGCATTTCAGGGCCATCATGGCCCTCTTGTTTTTTTAGCTCACCTGAGCACGTAGTGCTCATGTGAGCTTTTAGGATCAGTGGATGTCAGACTCTGTCATCCACAATTATTTCAAATGTCATCTCCTCCGAAAACCACTAGGCTAAATTTGATTACAATTGCCTGTGATGTTCCTTGCATGAAGCTCTACCAAAGTTGTTCAAATGGTTCCGGTCCATTGCATATCTGGGTCACAGGAGCTAAAAATAGATTTTAAAAGTGAAATCTTTAAAAAACTTCTCTGAAACCGCAAGGCCTAGAGCTTAGATATTTGGATTGTGGCATTGTCTTATGTACCATTACAAAGTTTGTTCAAATCATGATCCTGGGGTCGAAATTGGCCCCACCCCAAGGGTCACTTGATTATGCATAGACTTATATAAGAAAAACTAGAAATGTCTTCTTGTCATAAACCACAATAGGCCTGGAGTTTAGATATTTGGTGTGTGGCATTATCTTATTGACCATTACCAAGTTTGTTCAAATCATCGACCCTTGGGGAAATTGGCCCCAGCCCAAGGGGTCACTTGATTTTACATAGACTTATATAAGAAAAACTAGAAAAATCTTCTTTTCAGAAACCACAAGGCCTGGAGTTAAGATATTTGGTGTTTGGCATTGTCTTATGGGCCATTACCAAGTTTGTTCAAATCATGACCCTGAGGTCAAAATTGGCCCCGCCCCAGGGGTCACTTGATTTTACATAGACTTATATAAGAAAAACTAGAAAAGTCTTCTTGTCATAAACCACAATAGGCCTGGAGTTTAGATATTTGGTGTGTGGCATTGTCTTATTGACCATTACCAAGTTTGTTCAAATCATGACCCTGGGGTCAAAATTGGCCCTGCCCCAGGGGTCACTTGATTTTACATTGATTTATATAAGAAAAACTAGAAAAATCTTCTTGTCAGAAACCACAAGGCCTGGAGTTAAGATATTTGGTGTGTGGCATTGTCTTTTGGGCCATAACCAAATTTGCTCAAATCATGACCGGTTTTTACATAGATTTATATAAGAAAAACTAGAAAATCTTCTCATCAGAAACCACAAGGCCTGGAGTTAAGATATTTGGTGTGTGGCATTGTCTTATGGATAATTACCAAGTTTGTTCAAAACATGACCCTGGGGACCTTCAAAGTTTGGATGGCAGGAACAGTTTTTGTGTTGAATTTAGATGATCTTTCTGCCCTTCTGTCTTATGGATCATTACCAAATTTGTTCAGAACATGACCCTGGGGACCTTCAAAGTTTGGATGGCAGGAACAGTTTTTGTGTTGAATTTAGATGATCTTTCTGTCCTTCTGCATAGATTATGTATTCACTATGACTCGTCATACAATAATTTTAATAGCATAAATACGTTACCTGTTATTACTTCAGGTATGTGTCTATTTGTGCACAGCTTCCAAAACAGAGTCCGCAAAATAAACCATTCCCTAAACCCCCTAGTTACCGGAAGTGTAACCCCCGTTCTCCAATTGTGTTTTGGAAGCCATCGAGTTTCAGTGGGTTACCTTGTGTGTCCCTTTCTTGATAGCTTCTGTGCGCTACAGCTCTCCTTTCTTATCTTTTCATAGCCTCGGCTGTGTTGTTTATATTGTTCTCTTAGTTTTATTCTATATTCGTGTAGAATTCCCATTTCCGTCCCGTATCGGGACCTTTTGCCTTGTGTCACGGGTTTCCGTGCTTCGGCTCCCGTGACACTGGTTTATTATTATTGATTTTGTATATACTGTTGTCTCGTTTCGAGATTTTTCCTTTTACGGGTTTTCTTCGGTCTTCCCGTCTTTTATTTTGCATACATTGTTCTTTTGTATAGCTATTCAATATGTCGCAGTCCCGGGGTTCCTGCGGACATGTTAAGGCGTCCTGGGATTCCCATCAGTCCTGCCTATCATGTTCAGGATGCTCTAGGGTCGACACTTGCACTGTTTGCGCTTCGTGGACAGACGAGATATGGAAGAAAGCCTCCTCCCGTCGGTCTTACTCTTCCCGGAAAAGGAAGGCCTCATCTTCCTCCTCCTTCTCCGGGTTCAGCGGCTGGGGGTCGGAGTCCCTCTCCCCCTCCTAGGAAGAAGGCTTCCCGCCCCTCTCCGGAGAGGCCGCCTTCATCTCCTGGCTCCCTTCCCGGCTCTCCTTGTGTCAGCCCCAGGGGAGCAGTCAAGGAGACCACTCCGACCGGTCACCGGTCACCGGGCATGACCGGTCAAGTACGTGATCGTAGTCATAGCAAAGCTCCCGACCGGTCACCGGTCAGGTCTAGCCACCGGTCACCGGTCAAGACCGGTCACCGACCATCACGGGACCGGTCACCGGGTATAACTGCCAGGGACCGGTCACCGGTCAGGACCGGTCACCGGTCACCGACCACCGGTCACCGGGCACCGGGCACCGGTCACCGACCACTACTCACCGGTCACCGGTCACCGGGCACCGGTCACCGGTCACCGGGCACCGGTCACCGGTCACCGGTCAACAGGCACCGGTCACCGGTCACCGGTCATCCACCGGCACCGGTCATCACACCGGTCACCGGTCACTCGGCTCAGAGACCCAAGACCGGTCATCACCGGTCATCGGCGAGAGATCTGCACAGATCGACGGCCAGGTCGGCCCATCACGCTAGACGTGTGGGTCGCCGGTCTTCGCCGATTTTGTCCGAGAATTCGGATTCGAGTTTTTCATCAGGCAGCCCTGCGGTTTCTCCGCTTCGGCCACCTCCTCTTCCACGTTCAAGGGTGCCCAAGAAACGGTCCCACAACCGTTCCCCGGGTCTTTCCGGTCACCGGTCCCCTAGCTCTGCTACTCGGGACCGGTCACCTTTACGCTCCACCACGTCTTCGAGGGTTCAAAGTGCGGATGTCTCAGCGCAACCCCAGACTTTTGACCCTTCCACATGGTGGTCCCACATGATGGGGGAATACGCCAGGCAGTTCAGCTCTGCCTCCTCCCCCGTCACTCCGGGTGAACCTTCTTCTTCTAGGAGGGATCGGGTTTCTCTGCCACCAGAGACCCTTGATCATAGACTATTCCTTCAGTCTCCTCCCTCCTCGGGTCCACAGGGCTCTTCTTCCACACAGCCCCCTATGTGGCCCTTTTTCCCTCCATTTCCTTTCATGGGCTTTCCCCCTCAGGATGCTCCCCCTTCGCGCCCTGAGGCTGGGTCTCCGCCCTCGACTCGCAATCCCCCTACTAGTGGGACTGCTACGAGTGGACAATTGGAGGATGAAATCTCCCTTCATGCTCCGGAGGAGGACTCCTTATTTGCTGAGGACGTGCCTCTTTCTTCCACCTCGCGCCGATCCAGCGCTCATTCCGAACCTCGTACTGACAATCCTCTCTCTGATGAGGACGAGGAGTCAGACGAGAATCGGTTTTCCATGGACAGGGCTGTTCAGGAGGTCTTTGCTACCCTTCCTGCATCAGTATGCAAACCGGCCCCTCCTCCCTCCCGGAAGAGGTGCGAAGGTTACCTTGACCTTGTCGGTAAGCCTAAGGAGTCCAAATCAGTCGAACCGGAGTTACTCCCTTTCTCTCCGGTCGTCCGTTCGGCTTTGGAGGATTTTGAATCTTCATCCTCCTCTAAGCCAGGACCGGGCTGGTTTATTCCAACTTCGGACCTTCGGCCTTTGGGTTTTAACCCCAAGACCTACAAGTTTCCGGAGGGTGATTTTTCTATCCACCCCCCGAAACTGGACCTAGATGCGAGTCGGCTCCGGCTCAAGGTCCCCTCCTCTTTACCGCTTCAGCAGAAGGTCCTGGATCGCTGGGAGCAACGCTCCCGCTTCCTTTCCGGCATCTCGTCGCATACTGACTCCTTCGTGGCCGCTCTTTCGGTCAAACTACAACAAAAGGATGCTTTATCTGCTTCCGTCAGGCTTCTTTTAGAGGCCTTAGCAGCGACGGCAAAACATTCGATTTTGCTATCTCTTTCTCTCTCTTCCGAGATGACTCGCTGCAGGCGGGATGCCATCCTGGACGGCCCCAACAAGCTACTTCTCTCTTCTTCTCGAGAAAAGCTTAGGTCGGCCCCTCTTTCTTCCTCGTCCCTCTTTGGGGGCCGAATCAAGGAAGTAGCGGACGCCTCCAGGGAGGAGCAAATGCACGGCGCGGTGGCCTTCCAGCCCCGCACTCCTACTTCGGCTCCCCAAATTCCGGAACCGAAGAAACCTTCGGCTTCTTCCGGTAAATCCCCGAAGGACTCGGAAAAGGGCAAGCCTCAATCTCCTTTCAGAGGCAATCCCTCTTCCAGGGGCGCTCGCCAATCTGGTCCGCAGCGACCACGATTTCCTCCTTCATCGCCCCCCACCCCTTCTTCTACCTCTACCAATCCAAGGGGTAGGAGTAAGCCCTAGGGGTGCGTCCTTTCTTCCGCTTCCTCTTCCAGACGTTCGATTAGGAGGAAGAGTGTTTCTGCCCCTTCCAGTAGGCGGCAGACTCACTCATTTCATTCATCATTGGGAGACAATCACCGACGACCAATGGGTCCTGTCTATCGTGAGACACGGGTATCGGGTTCCGTTCAGTCGTCCCCCTCCACTATCACGCTCTCCCATTCATCTCTCCTCCAATCATCATCGTCTGGGACTCGCCATTTCAGATCTTCTGGAAAAAGGAGCGGTAGAAAGGGTCTCGATTCCAACCTCTCCGGGGTTTTACAGCCGTCTCTTTCTGGTTCCCAAGAAGGACGGCGGGTTTCGACCGGTCATAGACCTGTCTCATCTAAACTCCTTCATTCCGAAGGAACACTTCAAAATGGAAACAACTTCGTCGATCAGGGCAGCCGTCCTCCCCGGTCACTGGGCTGTTTCCCTGGATTTATCGGATGCTTACTTCCATGTATCTATCCATCCTCATTCCAGGAAATACCTTCGTTTCACGGATGGCCGAACTGTCTACCAGTTCAAGGCCCTTCCGTTCGGCCTGTCTTCGGCCCCCAGAATCTTCACCAAAATAGTTTCGGTTCTGGTCGCCAGGGTTCATTTTCGCGGCTCACGCCTCCTGGCGTATTTCGACGACTGGCTTCTTCTTCACATGGACCCAGTCGCTCTTCTCGACGAGCTTCGATGGGTGACAGACCTAGCTCTCCGGCTAGGCTTCATCCTCAATTCCGAGAAATCGGAGTTGATCCCATCCCAGAACTTCACGTTTGTCGGGATGCAATTTCTGACCGACCTAAACAGGATCAGAATTCCGGAACCCAGACTCATGTCTCTTCTAACTCTGGTTCGGGGGTTTTCGCGTCGGCAATCGATCTCAGCCCGCGAATTCCTATCGCTTCTCGGAGTACTCAATGCAGCAGCGGATCTTGTTCCGCTGGGCCGCCTTCACATGCGACCTCTTCAGTTTATACTACTCTCGATCTGGCGTCCCAGTCGAGACCATTTACAGACCATTCTTCCGGTTTCTCCGGAATTGGTTCATCATCTCAGTTGGTGGAATTCCCCCTCGTTTCTCCGAGAGGGTGTTCCTCTTTCTCCTCCTCAACCGGAACTGTTCCTCTTCTCGGATGCCAGTCTGTCCGGCTGGGGTGCTCATCTGGAACCTCTGGGTCTCACGGCCTCGGGTCTTTGGTCCCCTCAGGACAGTTCTCTTCATATCAACAACCTCGAACTCAAAGCGGTTCTACTAGCCTTACGACAGTTTTCTCCTCTCATTCGAGGCAAATCTGTTCTAGTATCTACGGACAACACGACTGTTGTCTCTTACATCCGCAGACAGGGGGGGACGCACTCGCCTTCTCTGTGCATGGAAGCATGGCACCTTCTTCATTGGTGTCAGGTGTCTTCGGTACTCATTCAAGTCAGACATCTTCCGGGTCGTCTAAATGTTCTAGCGGACCAACTGTCCCGCAGACATTCTCTTCTCCCCTCGGAATGGAAGTTACTTCCTCGGATCGCGACAACTCTGTTTGCGATTTTCGGGTCTCCGTCTGTCGATCTATTTGCTACCAGGCTGAACAACCAGCTTCCGCTGTTTGTGTCACCGGTATCGGATCACCGGGCTTGGGCGATAGATGCTCTGTCTGTAAACTGGGATCATCTATTTGCTTATGCGTTTCCACCGTTTTCTCTGATTCCCTTAGTTCTAAGGAAAATCCTGCGATCTCAGTGCCGGATCCTCCTTGTAGCTCCACTTTGGCCAACGCGATCTTGGTTCGTGGATCTTCTGGATCTTCTGATAGACGATCCTGTAGAACTCCCCCAGGTTCCGGACCTTCTGTCACAAGGTCGGAACAGGGTCCTTCACGACAATCCCTGCGCTCTTCGTCTTCACGCTTGGATGTTATCCAACAGCGAGTTAGACAGAAGAAATTTTCGGCAACAGTTGCCTCTATTATCTCTAAAGCCAGGAGACAATCTACTCGATCTGTCTACCAGGCAAAGTGGAAGGTCTTCCGTGATTGGTGTATCGCACGGCAGATTAATCCGGTCAAAGCTCCTGTCAGAGAAATCGCTAACTTTCTAGTTTTTCTTTTTAACGAGAAAAAACTTGCGGTCAGTTCTATCAAGGGTTATAGGTCTATGTTATCGAACACGCTTAAGTTTCACAGATCCTCTTCCCTTGGTTCGGATCCTTATCTTTCGGAAATTATTCGTTCATTTGAACTGTCTAGGCCGGTTTCTCGTTCGTTAACTCCGAAGTGGGATCTTTCTTGTGTTTTACTGGCTCTTACTAAGGCACCTTTTGAACCTCTTTCTGAGGCGTCTCTACTGCACGTAACATGGAAGACGGTCTTTCTTATAGCAATGGCGTCTTCTAAACGTCGTTGTGAAATTCATGCCTTTTCTACTGAGGAAGGCTATTTACGCTTTAACAAATCTGATGGCTCTGTATCTTTGAGCTTTCAACCTGGTTTCCTTGCGAAAACCCAGCTCCCGTCGGTCTGTCCCCCTCCGGTAGTTATTCCGAGCCTTGCTAGGTCTTGCTCCAGGGGAGATCCTGATCGGCTTCTTTGCCCAGTTAGAGCCTTGAAGTTTTACCTCCAGAAGGTTAAATCTTTACGGGGTCGTCGTCTTCGACTTTTCCTCCCAATAAAAGGGGGGGGCGAAGTTTCGGCAGCATCAATATCTCGTTGGGTAGCCTCAACTATCAAGTTTGCCTATTCGGATCTTTCGGACAGGGATCTATCCTTTTTAAGAATTAGACCACATGAGCTCCGTGCTTTGTCTGCTTCTTGGGCTTTCTTGAATAAATCTCCCATGGACGATATTCTCAAAGCGGCCTCTTGGAAGTCTTCTACTACGTTTTCTTCCTTTTATCTCCGCTCACTGGCTAACCAATCACAAAACCTTGTGGATTTGGGTCCACTTGTAGTGGCTCAGACAATAGTTTAATCATCATGTCTGACGCCTCGGCGGCTTTGGTCGTTTTCTACTTCGGGTATCGCTGCAATCAAGGTTCTTTGTTAGCAACCTCCCGCCTTAGCGACGAAGTCATACCTGAAGTAATAACAGGTAACGTATTTATGCTATTAAAATGAAATTTTTGAAGTAAAATTAATTTTAATTAGTAAATACTTACCTGTTATTACAGAGTCCCACCTCCCTCCCCGCTTGCTGGCGGTTGTATCCCTCGATGGCTTCATATACAATTGGAGAACGGGGGTTACACTTCCGGTAACTAGGGGGTTTAGGGAATGGTTTATTTTGCGGACTCTGTTTTGGAAGCTGTGCACAAATAGACACATACCTGAAGTAATAACAGGTAAGTATTTACTAATTAAAATTAATTTTACTTCAAAAATTTCATTTTCATTGAGGGCAATGTATCTCAGGTGAGCGATTCAGGGCCATCATGGCCCTCTTGTTTATATTCATTATTTGACCGCAATTATTTTATTTTTTTTAAAGATATATAAAAAAATAATTAGAATTTAAGCCTGTGAGTGATAGCTGATTTTTTAGGTACTACCAAAAAGTAAAAAATAATGATCAAGACATAAATATACTCCAGCAAACAAAGTTTGAGAGGGGGTATATATAGGAGTTAGTCTGTTGGTTTGTCCGTCTGTCTGTCAATCCCAAAAGCTGATGATGCGAAGTACTTCTATATTTCTTAACCAATTTGATTCAAATTTGGTAATTAGGTGGAGAGGTGTGTGGCATAAATTTCTCTTGTCAGTTATCTCTAGGATTACAGAGTTATTGTCCCTGATTTGACTCTAAATACCTTGTGACACAAACTTTTTCTACATTTCTTAACCTATTCAGTTCAAACTTAGTGAATTGATAATCAGGTGGAGAGGTGCATGACAAAAAACAACAACACTCAAGTTATCTTAAGGATTACAGAGTTATTGCCCCTGATTCGACTCTAATTATCTTGTGACACAAACTACTTGTCTACATTTTTTAACCGATTCTGTTCAGATTTTGTGTGTGCCTTGATAATCAGGTGGAGAGGTATGTGACATAAACTTCACTTGAGTTATCTCAAGGATTACAGAGTTATTGCCCCTGATTTGACTCAAAATATCTTGTGACACAAACTTTTTCTACATTTCTTAACTGATTTGGTTCAAATTTTGTGAGTGCATTGATAATCAGGTGGAAAGGTGCGTGACATAAATTTCACTTGAGTTATCTAAAGGATTACAGAGTAATTGCCCCTGATTAGACTCTAAATATCTTGTGACGCGAACTGCTTCTACATTTTTTTAACTGATTCGGTTCAAATTTTGTGTGTGCATTGATAATCAGGTGGAGAGATGTATGACATGAATTCCATTTTTGTTGTTTTTGTTTTTCTTGTAAAGATTATTACTCAAATATTATACAAGATATTGACTTAAAACTTAAAATGTAAACAGATGGCGACTAGGAAAAGTGCAGTGTCCAAGAATTGTAACTCTACCTGGTCCCATTTTTTAATTATCTCCCTTTGTTAAATTGCTTTTTTTCTCGTCCTGAACATAACTCTAATATCATACATAGTATTGACTTGAAAGGTAAAATATAAACAGATGGCGACTAGGAGAAGCACAGTGTCCAAGAACTTACTGTAACTCTACACTTTTAAACTACCGTGTCAAACAACCATAACTGACTCTCTATCCACTTTAAAGACTTTATTTCTTACTATCATAATCAATATACTATGTATACAGGTTCTTATCTATGCTCCACCTGGAGTTGTTATTTTCTTCAAAGGTATTAATCCTCATTTTACAGCTGTTGAAACATTTATATAAATGTTAGTTTCCCTTCTGTTAATTAACGTTCTGTTGCCGTTGCCACTTGATTGGCAAATATTTGTTATGGGGGTAGCGTGCTTTTTTTCTTGCTGGATAGAATGATTTTATTCAATGTAAAAGTCATAATTAGAAAAGTCATAATTAGGCAATTTCCAGTCATTGTAATTATGTAGTCTTTGAGCATCAGTCAGGGATTTGGAAAAAATATTTTAATAATGTTACAGATAAATGTGCTACATGTAAGTAATTTAAATTAAAGTAAAAAAAAAAAAAAAAAAAATGTAGAATGTTCGTTTTTAAAAAGCCACAAATTAAATGTGCCATGATATGTCAAAAACAAAAAATGTGCTATTTAATATATATCCCAACTGCTGAATCCGATTGGGGACTATAGCATGGTTTGCACAGACCTTGAAAAACCCTTAAAATTGATGTGTCAGTCTTGAAAATCACATTTTGCCTTATAAACCCTTGTAAAAAATTAAAATGAACTGAAAGGTCTTGTTCAAAAACCCTTGAATTTGAAATTACAATATATTGATCTTAAAAAGGTGTTTATCAAGTTGTTAAAAGGTTGAGGTACATCCTTTTCATGCCATAAAATTTAAAGCTTAAGTTGTGGTTTATGCAAGTCCTCAATTTTGAAATGAATGGCTTTAAAAAAAACACTTGAAAAACACTTAAAATTTGCTTCAGAAAAAGTGTATGAACTATGTGTAGGTTTGCGCTTGTCCTTCCGTCCGTCCCGCATTTGTGTCCACAAATTACTCTTGAACAGTTCATGAATTAGTTATTAACTTGATCAAAATATATGACATGTTGGTAATTAAAATCTGTCAACTTAAAATAACCATTGTTTGGTTGTGTGTTCCACTTACCCTTTTTTATCTATCAAAAATATGAATTGAACAAACTTTTATAATTTATCATTTTCATGGATTTATTAGTTCCAGATTTTGTTCATGAACTTTTAGACTTTCTTATTAAACTTGAGCAATACTTAGGGGAGATCATATACTGTATTGTGACTGTTTATGAATAATTCATGAAATTTCAGTTTCAAGAACTGCATTGAAGAGCTTGTCTTATATGTTCATGAATCATCATCAGTTCAGGAACAAGTCATGAACTATACTACTCAAAGTTTGCTAAGCACCATCAGCTATTTCTGGTTTATCATGGTACTGAGTTCATGAAAACCTTCAAGTATGTCTTTGGCTATTTTAAAGTAATTATTTCTGTCCCTGGTATGTGTTGATCGATATACATCGATATATAGAATGAAGGTCTCTATGATTGTTTATCAACTATTCTGCACCTGGCTTGTGTAAATGAAGGCCATCCAGGTCTATTATAAACTACTGTTTGTATATATGTATATAAACATGCAAAGGTGTTTTGTACCAGTTGATCTATGGTAATTTTCCAGGCATTTGTTTGGCCTCCAAAAATAAGTTTTTTTTGTGTGTGTGAAAATGAAATTAACACAAAGTAAATAAAAAATAATATGATGTTTTAGATAAAATATTAAAAAGGGGTATCATTTGACAAGAGAACAATTTATGAACAGAGAATAGTGCTACTTTTAAGATTCATGACTGAGGTTGTAGTTTAAACCACAGTGTGTTGGGGGGGGGGGGCAAGGATTTTTCATGTCCTTCTCAGTTTCATTGTACTTGTCTAGCTATTAGCCAGGAACCGTCAAGAGTGAAGTTGTTCCAACTTGTTTCTCAATTGACATAAAATTAATCAGTTGAAAGGAAAATAAAATTTTGAGATGAATTTTCAAGAAAAATACATCATGGTGTTCACTTGCCATATGGCTAACAGATCCCTGGATCACAGAAGTCTGTAACTTTCAAAAGTCTACTGGAATCACCTTGAGTTTCAGCAATATTGACAGGTTTTTCCTTAAAAGGCAGCAGAGATTTGACTGCCCCAAATCCTTTCCTGGCGTGCTCAAAATTGTCAAATTGTAAAAAAAAAATGAGAATTAATTCAAACAAAATAAAAAAAATCACAAGAAGACGTAGGACCGGCCTTACCCCCTTGCCTCCTACATTTTAAAATTAGCCTTCTGCTCCGATTCTTTAGGAAAACCCTGTATTAAGATATATATGTTGTTGTTGTATTGGGGTTTACTGTCGCTGCGATAGTATTTCAATCATATAGCGACGTCCAGCTAATTACAGGTGGAGGAAGACCCCGAGTACACAGAGGTACCCGGGTAGAACCACCGACCTACCACAAGCCAGCTGGAAGGCTTCCTCAATTAAGATATATCTAGTAAGGTCAGTCATAGTAAGTTTCACACAGCAGGGTAGAATGTTTAAAACTTCTGCCTGCTTTTTGGCCCAAATCATCAAGATCATTGGAGTGAGCTCGCTACTGTTGAATTCCAACCGATTCGTACATTGAATGATATAGGAAAAGAGCTTGAATGATATTACCAGGCCTTGTGTACGTAAATGATCATGAATTGGAAGTCATTAATCCATAGCAAGTCAGGATTCCTGCTGTGCACTGATGACTTTTTTTTAATGTTTTCTATAAATATTTTGATGAAGACTTAATTGATTTTTTATGATAAGTGCTGTATGATGTCTTCAGCAAATGTTTTTGCCATAAGACTCAATTAGATAAAGTGCCCTTGATGTGGAATAAAGTGGTAAAGCTGGGGGAGACAAATAAATATTTAGATTTGGAGAATATGAGGCTGGTTTCAGAAGATGGAACGCGGAATGTTTGATACATGCTGACTGTTTGTAAATGAATGATCAGGAAGTTCTTGAAGATGGTATTTGTGAGTGTTTGAAGCCGCAGTTACTGATCTTGTGAAAAACAAAGAAAATGAAAGAGAGAATCTCGGTGAGAGAGAATTTCAGTTAAAGAGTATGTCTAAAAGGTACGCATTTAAAGAAATGTGGAAGAAGGAGATAAAGGCAGAAACAAAAGGGAAAGATAAAATGAGATGGAGTGTTTTGAAATCAAAAGAGATCCTTATGTTTATCTCATTCAGTCCTGAGTCTTCATTTTTTGAAGAGATCTTTTTTTTTTTCTCAGAATTTATAAGTGATCCGATTATTATTATCTTGTACTTTTTGTTAATTAATTGACATTGTGATTGGTGAAATTGACTATTTAAATTTTAGTATCCTGATTCTGATTCAGACAACTATATACAATGTATGTCATATAGGGAGAAACTGAATAAATATAAGCAAGCTAGAGACCCCCTCCCGCCTTCTTCAGCCTTTCCAATCATTTGACAAAAAAGTGTGCATGGTACTTGACTTGGCTCCAGTTGTTTCACTTGATTGGTTAACCCTTTCCCTCATAGAGGACACCATGAAAAGACCTAAGCGAACAGCATAAAACCAGATCAGCCTGCGAGTAATTTGCAGGCTGATCAGGTTTTATGCTGTTCGCTGTTCCTCAGTGGTCTGGAAATAAGGACTTTATAATTAAAATTTGGTAAGGTTTAACTGTGGTTTTCTGCAGATCAGGCAATATGTGGTACCTACTGAGTGGGTCAAAATGAGTCTATATGAGGGAAAGGGTTAAGGTGTACAGGTACTCCTGCAGACCACTGATCACTGGCACTGCTCCGGGTATACAGTGGTGCTGTATAGTTGTTGAGCAGTTCTTGTAAACTTCAGTGTGTTTGTGATTAGGCTTGGATGTCGTCTGGATTCTGAGACTTGCAGGTGAGACTGGTTTGTGACCTTTTAAGGGGTGTTGGTTACATCTTGCACTCTCTGTTTGAGTCTCTATCAGTTAAACATAAAAGGCCTTACCATGGCACACTTAAAAACTGATAAGAGCAATCTGCTATCTAAAATTTGATACAGGTTCATTATAACATAATGACATAGAGAGCTTTCTTTTCCTTTAGCATCAGGTTCAAGGTATGCTGGGTAACTTTGGTCAGATATACTGTGAAGCTTTTATAATGTTGTTTTGGGTTCATTTTTAGCAGAAATTATATAGAACAGTTTTGTATTAAATATATACCAGTACTCATTTCCAGGTGCAAGGATAATAACTTTGGGTTAGATGTAAGTATTGAAAACTGATTTAAATCATGTGGAATTCCTCATGCATTGCAGGATTTTTTTGCTCCCATTGAAGGTATTTTTTGCAAGAAATTTTCCCAGTCATAAATGGATATTTTATATTTCCATATACTTTCTGATTTGTATAGTCAATACTTTCTGATTTCTTGTCAAGTTACTCTGCATTTCTTAAAAAAAAAATACAGAATTAAAGTAAAGTCCCTGTAACGATTCTGCTACATGTCAGACTTCATGGCCTCTCACAGAGACTGTTTCATTAGGGTACCTTGGTTATCTTGGTAGGAGTTAAGTGGTCAGAAATGTAGCGGAACCATTACCTTAAATTTTATTGAGACCAGTGCATTAGTTGACGTTCTAAATTCAGACAAAGTCAGTATTTTAAAGTAAAGGCTGATGATCTAGATCGTTATCTTTGGAGATAAATCAATGACCTCAAACTTTACAAAATATTTGAACATCTGTAGGCTCATCATAACCCTTTCCCTCATATTGACTCATTTTGACGCCCTCAATAGGTACCACATAAAGCCTGATCTGCAGAAAACCACAGTTAAACCTTACCAAATTTAATTATAAAGTCCTCATTTCCAGACCACTGAGGAACAGCGAACAGCATAAAACCTGATCAGCCTGCGAGTTACTCGCAGGCTGATCTGGTTTTATGCTGTTCACATAGGTCTTTTCATGGTGTCCTCTATGAGGGAAAGGGTTAAGCAGTGAAAAGTTAATTCTCTCCATTTCTATTTATGGCCAGGTTATCTGCTCACAAAAAGTATCAAAAACAAAACCATGTTTTCTTTTGTGTAAACTGGGTTAGCAGTGGACTACCTGTTATCCCACCGATAAGTGGTTGGATTCCCTGTTACAATCAGATAAAATTCATATGTAAACAATAGTAGAGAGGGCCATTGAATACAAAGCATGATTAAAGATTTTCAACTCTGTGCTTTGTTGAATGTACTTCGATGAAGTCGGCTGTGGCCAGTATTTATAAACATGGTCAAGTTCCATTCAAGGTCTGATGTCATATCATGAACACCTAGAGTGCTGTATCAAGTGAAGTGTCACAGAGGTCACTGTTGGGGTCAGAAACTGGGATATAGGGGAGTTAAATTGAGAAGTGTGTTGGGGTGAGGATAAAGGTTATCAGTATGGCAAGGTTGGTGAAGACCCTATACATCATATGGATGTCAACATAAGCTTTAAATCAGGATACAAATATTGCTTAATAGATATTTTGTTACTGGTAGATCCAGGACTAATCAGGTTTTTAAATGTACTAAAGTGTGAAAGCTTACATTTAAGGCATATATATTAATGTCAGTCTTGTATACTTTACACTTTAAATGATTGAAATCCTATTGTTTTTGTGCTGAAATTTAATGTAAGAGTATTTCAGTCATAAAGCGATAACTTAGCTATTTGCAGGTAATAGTAGTAGAACCGCAGAGTGCACACACTGTGGCACTCGATTACAACTACTGACCTTCCTCAAACAAGCTGAAAGGCTGCTGCCTCATATGAAGCATCAGAGTGACCCTGCTGGGACACAAATCCTCATCGGTGAGGGGCTAAATGATTGAAATTCAGTGGCCACAGAGACTTTTGGTGGGATGTTGAACATGCTGAACATCATGCTTTATATGCATCTGTAATCTTTACATCAGCTCATGACATTTCCATCAGAACCTCTAACTCCCTGTTACATAGTTTAGGTATCCCATTTTCTACAGGTATGTTTTCAGCTACTGTAGGGGAATGCATGTAAAGGATCAGTTTCTTCCATTAGAAAAGCAAATTGATGTCAGGGAGGCAATAAACATAATGAGCCAAGCAATAATGCTTGGTATTACCAATACTACATACTGTTATGAGGCTTTTCCTACTTGCGTTTCTGAGCAAAACCATGCTGATGAGGCCGTGATGAAATACTACTGTTTTAAAAACACCTGATATGAACAAGACGGGGGTGTAATTGCCTTGGAACTGGGCCAGAAAGGATATTTCATACAGAGAAGACCTAGACAGTTTTTGCTTGTTAATACTGATGATGAATGTCATAGTGAGAAATTTCCAAATGTCTGCTTCATGCAGATGGATTTAACAAACAGATGAATATAACAGTGCTTGCAGCCTTGCACATAGAGCAGTGCAGGAGGGAAGGGGGCGTAAAGTTCTAAGTATTCGATTCACACAAGCTATTTGCATACAGGGGCCATAAATCTGCCATTTTTATAAGGATTTTAAAGTTTGGGGTCCCTGATATATTTCCCTTGCCTCTTTTCCCTTGTTGTTGTTGATGTATTGGGGTTTACCATGGCTGTGATAGTATTTCAATCATATAGCGACGTCCAGCTAATTACAGGTGGAGGAAGACCCCGAGTACACAGAGGTACCCGGATAGAACCACCGACCTACCGCAAGCCAGCTGGAAGGCTTCCTCACATGAAAAATCCGAAGTCCCTACTGGGATTCGAACCCACAGCGGTGAGAGGCTGAGAAATTTGTAGTCCATGACTGTAACCGCTCGGCCACAGCGGCCGCTCTTTTCCCTTGTAGACCCCTCTGAGCTATATATAGATAAAAGATAATTCAAGTAAAAAACACTTGTTAATCATTATGATAAAAGAGAATCGTTTGCACAAACTTGAAACTTGCTGAATTTACTCTTTAGTAAATAACCATTAAAGGGGTAATGATTGTAACCTTAATCAACCTGTCATTGAGAGAAGAAAAAAGGAGCTGCTGAGCAAAGGTGGTCACTAAGTGAAGGTCCAACTCTGTATGGTTCTACAAATAAGCACCTAGTGCAGATGGTGACATTAACCCTTTCCCTCATAGAGGAAACCATGAAAAGACCTATGCGAACAACATAAAACCAGATCAGCCTGCGAGTAACTCGCAGGCTGATCAGGTTTTATGCTGTTCGCTGCTCCTCAGTGGTCTGGAAATGATGACTTTATAATTAAATTTGGTAAGGTTTAACTGTGGTTTTCTGCAGATCAGGCTTTATGTAGTACCTATTTCAAGAGTGCGTCAAAATGAGTCTATATGAGGGAAAGGGTTAACCCATTACCTTGCCTCGGAAAACTGAAATGACCCGATCATATATACAGCTCCTTGCATGCAGGAGCTTTCGGATCCGGATCTTCTTAGTCTGTTTGCGTATAAAATATTCTAGTTTAGATTCTACACAGTCTTTTAGCAGCACTTAAAAGAATAATCTCTTGTTTTATAAATATGTACCATTTAAAGTTCTGAATAAATTGATATTCATCAAATCTGGGTTGATAAAAATTCACACCCTGATTAATGATTTTTAGCTTCACTCATACTTGAAGTCTTTAAAATCATATTGCATTATTTTATTGGACAGATTCTTAAATGCAAGGTCTTGAAACCTCAGAAAACAGGAAGGATTGGTCTTTAAATTTCTTGTGATATGTAGACAAGATATTAAACAAGACCTACAAAACATCCTTCGTTTGAAGAGCTTGTAAAGATGTAAATAAATTCATGGCAGGAAGTATAATCCGTCTATGGCTGATTTCCTCAGGAGTTTCAACTGTGTTAATATGAAATGGTGGGTATTTAATATGGGATTGATTGAAATGAGGAGGGAAATTAGAAACTCCTGAAGGTATAATGAGGGGAAATCCAGGGAAAAAACATTGATACAAGCAACGGAAGGTGCGTGTTAAGACATAAGGAGCGTGTTAGATATAAGGAGCGTGTTAGATATAAGGTGCGTGTTAGAAGAGTTAAGCAGGGAACAAGTGGAGTTCTAAATCTGGTTTCTGTTATAAGGAAGGTGAAACAATTAACTTTAGTAGGTAAAGTTTTATATAAATGTCAGCGTGGGGGCTCACATAACCCTTTCCCTCATAGAGGACACCATGAAAAGACCTATGCGAACAGCATAAAACCAGATCAGCCTGCGAGTAACTCGCAGGCTGATCAGGTTTTATGCTGTTCGCTGCTCCTCAGTGGTCTGGAAATGAGTATTTTGTAATTAAATTTGTTAAGGTTTAACTGTGTTTTTCTGCAGATCAGGCTTTATGTGATACCTATTGAGGGCTTCAAAATGAGTCTATATGAGGGAAAGGGTTAACAGTTGGCTATGTAGATCAGGTGCCTTCCATATAGACAGGAAGACTTACCAGCTAGTAGCTATTATGAATAATCCCATGTGGCTAATTTTTTATGCAGGATAAATAACCTAGATAGCGGGCATTCTGTGAAAAATGGGTATTTTATAGATTTAGTCACCCATGAGTCTATACGACCTACAGTATTGGAGATAAGTTGGTATATTGAATGCAGAGCTGTGCCAATTTTGAATAAAGATGGGGATAGGCAAGGCTAGCAACATAGGAATTAGAAATGTGAAATGCACGCTATATTTAACATAGCAGCACTTATGCATAATGTTGAAATTTATGACACCCCCCTCCCACCTCCTTGAATTGGTCCCTTGATAAAATCACAAATTATTTTGATAATGATTTAAGTTTTTGGATCCTTTTCAGGTGCAGTTTGTAAGAGAGCATGCTTGTGTGTACATAGTGACTCATTGTGCATATTTCAGTATTCTCTTGAAAAAAAAACAAAGAATGAAAAAATTGAAATAAAAAAAAAATGTGGCTTAAATAAGAAACTTGGATTTTTTAAAAGATAGTAAAAATATATGTCATTGCAGGCACATCAGATTAAATGTTACATGGAATTTAATAACAATGAGTTAAAAATAAAAAAACACAATAAAAAAAAAATAATAAAAAAATTAAAAAAAAAATTTGCTCATTTTAAAAAAGATTAAATCTGGCGTGGAAGGTATAATTTACAAAAAAATAGCTTGAAGGTGAAATTAATTTATATATAATTATATTCTATAAATGTAAATGAGAGATATGATGAGAGATTGCCTGTCAAGGCGAAAAATAGATTGTTATATAATTGTCAGTAAAACACCCCAAAGCCTATTAGCTATTGATCTGCATGATTTATCTTATAAGACAAAAGACATTTAATTAGTGTCATAAGGGATCTACAGTTCATTCCTCAGGGTTATCTTGTCTTGTTTTCTCCGCTTATAATGAAAGGGCGCTGCAATTGGACTCATTAATCATATTTATTTTCCCCTGTAATTAAGTCGGGGATTTAGGCTGACGCTGTTGTACTTTCTGTTAAACTGTGCAGTACAGTGATGTAAGCTTGGAGTCTATTAGGATTACTTGGATAATTTCATAAGTATGGATTGAGGCTTAGAGGTGTTGTGTGCAAAATAAGTGTCAGAACTAAATATTTCTATACACGGTTTTATTAATGAATATGGAATGGAGACTTGACATTCATTACACATAATTAAGCTCTATAATAAATCTAAAGCTGACATACTAGAGGCATGTTTTATTACAGGTAGGGGCACTGGATGGGGGTATACCAGTATCTGTACTAAAAATGTAAAAATGATCAAAACAGCATGCCTATTATAATTAAGGCATTTTCGACTTTAAGAGGGTATTCCCCCCCCCCCATCCCCATTTGCCATGTACCCCCAAAAGTGTATGGACTCTCTATATAAAGGGGTACACCATTAAGGAAAAACAGCAATAGTACCCATAATTTCAAAACTAAGTTAACATCCTGTCAAAAGCTTTAAAGTAATACTTAAAATCAGCAGTCCCTGTATAAACAGTTTATTTTATATATAGGTGCCATAGATTAGAAATAGTGCTCATAACTGAAGGCCATAGGTAACCCCTGTTTTGGGGGAATAATCTTTCATGACCTTCCCAGACAAAGTACTGATCCAACCCAGAGGAACAACTGAAAGAGATTTGTAAGAATAATGTAAAAATAAACAAATCACATTATAAATTTCATATTACTTTTTTTGGGATAGAGATGAAGATTTGCCGATGTTACTCTGATGCATCTAAGCATTCCCATAGTACATACTATGCAGACCAAATCAGAATGCGGCATTTCAGTTTGGACCCAATGAACAGCAACATGTAAAACATAATTGGAACATACTTAGATTTGGCATTTGTTGTTTTCCATTGGAATTCCTCACCAGTCAAAACTAACCAGGAAAAATGACCTTTGTAAAGTTCTCTACAGGATAATCAGGTTTTATGTTTGCTATTGTATTTTGGGTATTCCATGACACACATACGCATCTTCTTTGACCCTCAAATTGTCTAAACAACCCTTAGAAACTTCAAAATCTGTCTCATTTATCTATACAAGAAAACTTTTGCCGCAAGTGTGAAAGAATCGCGCTTAAATTAAGGACTATTGTGTTCATGTGATTCTCTGCGATTGCGAGAAAAAGATTTAATATCAATTTCGATGCTCTACTCAGGTACTTGTTAATACAATGGGAACCAGTATGTAAAAAGTCTGCATTTTGAGATGGTCCCTGTAATGACGTTCAGACCTATTGGTTTTCAAACAGGCTGGTGAAGGTGATTTCAGCTTAATTACAATATCACTAAATCAAAAAGATCTATTTTTCTAGAAAGTAACTAATAACACGAAAAGGTCAAATATTAATGTGGTGTAATCGGTTTTCCCAAAGTAAAATGTTATTATTATTGTTAGCAGAAAAAGCTTTATCTACGAATACAAAAAGTATGTGTATAAGCACAATATCACACTCTGCAGATAAAACATTTAATGTTTAAATTAAATTTGAAATATCGGAAAATATAATGACACCTGTCATAATCATTATAATAGACAATTTCCAGGGAATGTGATATTTGTATCTACATATTTATTTTCATTTACAAAATTACATCATGTAAAGACAGGCACTGTGAAACACACAGCACTGTTCACCAATTAAAAACCGTATCAGGAACCGACTTACAGTGCCAGCTCTTGACGACCTGGAATAACAAAGGGTCGCTATATGTGATCTTTTTAATTTTGGAGAAAAAAACAAGAGAAAACCTGATTACATTCATTAGTTTGAGATGTGAGGGTTAGACAATGATAATTCGATTAGAACACCTTACATATCAGATGTCTATCTAACCTGGTATAACATGTTATAAAATGTTGTGTTCCTCAGTTATGAATATATACAATGTACATATTTTATGATTTGATGAATCTAAATTTACTGAACTATGAAGCATTGAATTCAGCTTATTAATCAATACGAGACATGCAGTTCAAATGCGTGTTTGGGTGTGTTCAGATTTGTGATCGTTTTGAACCAGGCTGCAAATATGCTAGAAAAACAATTAGGAAAATCTTTCTTTGTTATATGTATATTTACACTTTGCATATAGAATAGATACTAAAGATATTTCATTTTATCACTAATTACCTCAGAGATCTATGCATTAATTGATGCCTCGATTGGCAAACAGACTGCACCCAGATCAAACAGATCTTTCTAGGTTTCTAATGAAGTTCTCCTCTGTTTGTTCATATTACACTAGTGTAGGTCAAAATTAAACAATCTGCATTGCAAAGAAAAATTCATTTGACTATTTGAGTTTAACGTATTTCAGTCATATAGTGATGTCCAGCTAATTACGGGTGGAGGAAGACCCCAAATGCATGGAGGCATCCATGTAGAACCACCGACCTACCACAAGCCAGCTGGAGGGCTTCCTCACATGAAAATCCGAGTGACTCTGGCGGGATTCGAACCCATGCCGTGAGGGGCTGAGTGAGTGTTAAGTCAGCGACTTTAAAACTCTCCGCCAGTAGAAAAATCTATACCACTTTAAGTCATAAATGTTAACATGCATATTCATGAGGTTAAGGGTTGAGTTAGGTAGATTTGCATATAATTTTATTATCAAGCATTGCAGCTGCGATATATGGCAGAATTTGAGAAATAACTAATTTCTTGCTTTGTCCTTTTTTCATTTTTCCAAATATTGCTTTCTGCTGATATTACATTTCATTAGTTAATATAATTAAATTCTTTCAGAGGCTTTTAAGATTGAGGTTTTAAAACCGTCATTTGCATTTCTGTAATTACACAGGAAATGCCTTTTGATGTTTTATGTAGGAACAGAGATATTTAAGTTAATGAGATTTCATATTCCTCTTGATAAATATGATTTATTGCCATGCCATGCAGAAAAGTTTATGAAAGCTGTAACTATTAGCTAAGGTTATGCGGAGGTCATTGTTATTCGTAGGTTATGTAAAGGTCAAGGTTATTGTAAGGTCATGTAAAGGCCAAGGTCACTATACTTAATGGAACTTTATTTAACTTAAATACCAAAATTAGGATAATTTATATTCAAGCATTAATTTTGCTTTCAAGTTTCACCATATATCATGCATAGTCAGTATGCCTCCACACTTTCTTATAGAAGTGTGACCTTGACTAGAGTGTGACCTTCATTATATTGGTAACCTCCATTGTTTAAAATGATTTATAAAAATAAAAGTCAGTACTTATAATCTGTAATGCTGCTGCCATTTTTAAAGTGACTGAGATTAAGTTTAAATTTTCATAAGAAATTGATTATGGAAATGATAATTTTGAGCATCTCTCTCCCCACCCCCTCCCTTTACGGACACCAAAAATTAGTGAATCAAATCAAAGGTTTTATCTGAGATGTTGAATTATGAGCTGATTCTACAAAATGGTCAGCAAAATGTTTGGAACTGCTTGTGACTTGCTTTATTTACCATTTTATCAGGAGGTATATATGTTAAACATTAAAGGTAAACAGTTAGCTTTGAAGTTCTCTGTCACAGTGGGTAAAACTGGTGTATGTACACAATTCAAGATTCTAGTACAATAGACTCAAGCCTTTTGTAACCCTTTTGTAACCATATGTTTACCGTTTTGACATTTGGCTACTCTAGACTTTTCATTGACCCTTTACGCTGATTAGATTTCATTGTGTTGCTTAAAGTATATGTATGTTTTAATTAGACAGGCCCTACCTGGCATATTGTATCTTGAATAGCAAACTTATGTGCTTTAAACTATTATTACGCACATTTTGAGTTGGTATACAAACTGACTTGTAATCTATTATCAGATGGGGAGGTTTAATAGATCGATCCTCAGGGATCAATTGACGGCTGTTTAACATGATTCTGTCCAGTTTGTTAAATGAATGCTCCCCCTGTTAACTGCAGGTGTTGACTTATAGACAGGTACATAATGACAGTGTGGAGAGAAGTGGTTGCCCAGAATATTTGTATTTAGCATTTATAGGTTCTAAAGGATTGACAATCAGAAATACGTGCATGTGCAATATACACAGTCTGTTATACGTGTATGAAGAGCGGCCAAGCTCAAAAGGGCGAAATCTAGCGGAGTGTTGTATACAGACCACTTGTCACATGACAGGACTGAATTGCGATGGGATATTATTCCTATGCACAGTAAGTTTTCATAATTAATGTTTGCACTTGACTGGTGTTGGCAAAGACTCAGAGTGTAAGGATTTGTTGATATCATTACTGATCTAGTGCTGTATATATAAGGCAGATTTATCATCTTCGGAGTAGTTTCATAAACCGTTAAATGTTATTGTGGCATGATATGTATCAGAGTGAATAAGAAGGGATTGAATCATGAGTTTTATTGCACCTCAATGGTTAGTATGTACAATATACATTGAGTGTTTACTGTACTGGTGGCGATTGTATTTATGATTGTGTCACGTCCTTAATGGTAAATAGCTATACACAGCTTTGTCCTATTTAGGTATCAGGAAGAAATATCAAGATTAATAATGACACTTGTGTGACACTCATTGGAAGTATTTCATCATTTTTGGAAAATTTAACATTCAAATGTAATGGAATTGAATTCCTTATTCACACTTGTGCCTGTGCGTGTACATGTGTCACTGTGTATATCTGTCTGTCTGTCTGTCTGTCTGTCTGTCTGTACATGTCTGTCTGTCTGTCTGTCTGTACATGTCTGTCTGTACATGTCTGTCTGTCTGTACATGTCTGCCTGTCTGTCTGTACATGTCTGTCTGTCTGTCTGTCTGTACATGTCTGTCTGTCTGTACATGTCTGTATGTCTGTCTGTACATGTCTGTCTGTTGTCTGTACATGTCTGTCTGTCTGTACATGTCTGTCTGTCTGTACTTGTCTGTCTGTACATGTCTGTCTGTCTGTACATGTCTGTCTGTCTGTACATGTCTGTCTGTCTGTACATGTCTGTCTGTCTGTACATGCTGTCTGTTTCTTTCTTATTTTCAATGACCATTACATATTACACAAGTATTAGGCTCGTAATTATATGCAGGGTTCATTCTAGAAATGAAATCAGTAGGGTCAGAGGGCCCACTGTTGGCAAAAAAGTGGGGACATTACCAAAAACACAGGGGTCAATACAATATATATTTTAACAAACAGAAAGTGACTTATTTATAAGGGACCCATGCCTCTTAAATGTCATTCCCCATCACTAATGTCTTTAAAACATCCATTAACTATGAAGAAAACTAAAACTTTTTTACTTTTTTAAATTTTTGAACTTTTTAGTCTGTTGAACGACATCATGTTTTGGTTATAACAAACAGTCATTATCATAAGTCATTAAAAGCCATCTGTGCTTCTTATCTTTCCAGTATTTAAGGGCACTTTTGAAGTCGAATTTATATATGGCTGCAGAAAATTCGGGTTTCATTTATTCAGCTTTCAGTTCACCCACATGATCTCTACTTTCTGCATACCTGTTTAGCATACTTGAAAAAATTGATCCTTCTTATTTTTTTTTAACTATGTTTTAAAAGCCTATGCTTACTTTCTTGTGATGAACTAACAGTAACTGTATCTGACGTATCCCTTCAACTATCAGTGGGGGCCTCTTGTATCATTACTTTCCACTGATTTATTATTATTTTCATCAATACTTGTCTTTTGTTGCTTCGACCAGGGTCTTTCAAATAGTATGGTCCAGAAACGCCCTATATAAACGTCTTATCGTACTGCGTATCATGTTTCGGCTATCGATTTTTACCTGGAAGTGATTATCACGCCGTGTATTTATCACGCTTAGCTAATTTACCGGTATTTTGTCCTAATGTATCCTATATTAGTCTGCAAAACTGCCCGTCAATTTGTTATTTAAATAATAATTTTTAATATAAATGATATCATTGGAAAGCTGTTGAAGTTTTCTATAAGACTGAGCAATTAAATTCTTTGTTTATAATCACCTATTATATTTAACGCGAGTTAACCACGGGTAATGCTATTCCGTCTAGCGCGTTTTAGCGATGGATGGTCATTTGACTCGCGATATTGTTCTTACAAAACTGTATGTTACTATGTTCATTAAATACCATCTATATATAAACAAACTGTATCATAAGAAGGCTCGTGAAATTGTCTATAAAACTGTGTGATTGAAAACTTTTTTTGTAATCAAATTTTAATTTTAACGCAAGTTCTACATGAGTAATTTTAGAATATTTACAAAAAATTTAA
>CM037792.1:38891767-38913997 GCA_021229015.1 Solen grandis
ATGAGTGCGTAGACCGTATAAAAAGCAAAATCTTTTTCTTCTTAAAGGAATTGAAGCAAACACTGGAAACAAGGTCCAGCTGTTTATGACTATGAAGAAAGGAGAGAAAATAGCAGGCAAGGCTGAAACATTAACTACGACCAACGTTAAACAAGATAAGAAATTCCAAATGGAATCTGGCATTGAAAATTATTTGTCTCATCTTCAGTCTTTAGGAACCGTCCATAGTTCAACATCACGCCTTTTTAAGATTAAAGAAAAAAGAAATATCAATGTAAAGGCAACAACTGATGCAAGTAACTGTGCCATTGAGAGCACATATGTCTTATTAGATGGGTCAGTACTGATGACAGATCGAAACAACAAGAAACTGAAGCGGCTAAACAGCACCAACTACACCGTCACTGATCATTGTGACATACCCGAGGTTCCCCGGGCCGTGTGTTGTGTGGGGCAGAAGGAAGTAGCCGTGAGTCTATATGGTCAAAAGATACAGTTTGTATCTGTTGATAAACCAATGGCCCGTACCAGGAGTTTTACCGTAAAACACTTTTGTCACGGTATAGCTTACCGTGATGGGGAGCTGTTTGTTAATGATGGGGCTGGAGAGGTAAACGTGTACAACTTATCCGGGACGTCTCTCAGAACCATCACCGGTACTTTAACAATAGATTTTTGTCTTTATTTAAAGCATATTGCTATCGATGGAGATAGACTCTACATTACTGGTGGAAATAATGGACTTCTGTGTACAGACATTCAAGGGAACGAACTCTACAGATATAAAGACACTAAACTGTCAGGTTGTTTTGGGGTGAGTGTCGATGGATGTGGAGGGGTGTTTCTGTCTGGTCACGACACACATAATGTGGTCCAGCTGGGGGCGGACGGGAAGGAGCTAGGTGTGATACTGACTCAGGCAGATGGTCTGTACAAGCCGCAGTCTGTGTGTTATGATCCCAGCACACAGCCACTGATAGTGACAGGTAATGGAAATAACATCATTGTGTGCGATCTATTTTAAAAATTCAAAAGAAATTCGGATACATTTTTTGAAAAAATTTTTTGACATGGTATAACAACGAAAAGGGTTTTGTGTTTAATTTTTTTCAAACTTCATTATGACGTAAAATATTGATGTAAAAAAATCATTTTTAAAAACTTGGTCAACGAATTTTGCATATTTATGCAAATATTTGTAAAAAAAAATCAACTATTGAACTCACTCCCTTTTTGCGGTAGAAAAATCGTTTGATTGCTAAGATGAACTTCTTGATTACCAGGGCCTTTCTTTCTTTTTTATGCTGCGCATACATCCCTAACTCCCATTTTAAGAATAGAAATTTTCCCGGGCAGTCATATCATGACAAAGGGGGTATGGGTTTTTTTCATCGTTTGCATAGAAAAAATATTTATCAGAATCTGTTTTGATAGATATGGTTATTTTCAATTTCATCAAGAAAAATTTCTTAAAAAGGGGAATTTTTTTTTTCTTTTTTTAATTAATTAAGTATTGTGTTTGTTATTAGCAGAATCAGGGGTCTGAATGGTTTATACAAGAAAATTTTTTTAAAACGCTTGTAAAAATTTTTTTTCCCTTGTGACTCCAAAATTGTTTTGCTTTGTAAGGGATTAGGCGCTTTAAATGAATATAAAACGTGTAAAACTCTGAATGTTTTCTGTTTGCGACACGTGTATCGTCTTTAAATACTGTCAATTCCAGCACGTAAACACGAATTGCATGATTGTTAATTTATAATGAGGAATTTAAAAAATTCTCTCTTTTTCCCTTTATTTTTCTTTGCAAGAACAATATGTACCTTGGATAATGAAAATTTTGAATACATCGAATAATTCAAAACAAGTCCGGTCCCCGGGGTTTGATTTTTCAAATGGGGATAGGAGGCCGTTGGTTGACATCAGCCGCAAAAACCGTTTAAAATTTTATTGGTTTCCTTTTTGTTTAACACTAGTTGGCCCGGGTGGGGAAAATGAAAATGTCATACCGTTTAGAAATACAATTCATCTATGATGGATGAGAATTGGGCCCTTTGGTTATATGTACATTTAGCCCACACAGACATGGCAAAATCCAGAAGGAAAAAGTTTTTATTTTGGAACAACTCTGATGTTCAAATGTCTTAAAAATTAAGCAATTTCCGGGCCAAATATATACATACCTTCAGATTTTTTTAAATATACATACATTCTTACAAAAGACTTGGGGTTTAAAATCTTCATTTCTAATGGGTATGAGAAATTAAGTTTTGGATCGGTTTTGATCTACTACATCAGTCCCTTTTTATAAATACACTTGAAAATTAATTTCTTTAGGAAAACCCCGTAAAACCCCCCCACATGACACCCTTTTTTTTTAACCCAGACCGTGAACTTTGGCCCTTATATTTTTTTCGGAGTTAATTTTGCGAATGGGACCGATCGGAAGCAATATCCCACAAGGAAGTGGTAAACAGCCCTTGCTCAATACCCGGGTTTCAAAAAATATTTCTTTTTTAAGGGGTGATATATACAATTGGGGCCATATCGCATATTTTAAAATAAAAAAAATTGAAATTTTTATCACAACCCGCAAAAGCACAAAAACTTCTCTGCGAGGTAATGCAACTTTCATTTCCCCAAAAAAAGGTTCCCGAAATGTGAAAATAAGCCTACATTTGGGGGAGAAAAAAGGTGAATAGGAAAACTTTTTTGGAAACAACAACAGAAACGGAATTCGAACGGCAGTTAATTCATGATGAGATTATCAAGCAAAACCGGTAATATCGAAGGGAAACAAATCTTGAATTTCAACTCCCTTAGAAGATAATTTTAATTTATTCTAGGTAGTTAAAGGTTTTAATTCCACCCCTGAATTCGAAAGCCCAATGCCAAAAGATCAACTTGTGAAAGAAAAATATGTATTTTAGAAACACATTTAAACAATGAAATTCCTTGTTCAGGCTCAAAAAAAAAAATCATATTTGGGCCCCGGGAAAATGTGGTTATCCCGGTTGTGACATGCCAAAATACCCATCCGACAGAGAAAGGAAAAATCTGTTTTCCTTTTCCGTTTTGCCACTTGGCCCGTGTAAGATTGATATTTTTCCCGCTTTTTGATAAACAATGGATATATATGAAAATTTAATTTGCGGACACACATAATAATAATTAATTTATTACTAAAAGGTGGGACATTTTATCTAATTTTTTATATACATAACAATTTGATACTGTTGAACCCTGAGGATAACAGATACATAAATAATACATATATAAATGCTTTTAATGGGCCCCATTTACCCTTGCTTTTCAAATATTTATTTATTTATTTATTTAGGCATACAATATAAAACAATTCAATATAAATAAAAATATTATTATACCGAAATTATCATTTTAAGAAAAAGAAGAGATACTGTTACATAAAAAATAAATATATTAACTAAATGTCTATGTCCCTATGGAAAACCCTTTAAGATGAGGCTATTTCCATTGGGTCAATAGAAAAAAAAAAAAGGGGGGGGGGTAAAAACAAAAAAGTAGGGGGACTAAGTTTTGGGAAAACCAAATTTTAGGTTGAAAAAGGATATGTTCAGATAACTTTTCGTTTCTGAATTTAAATAATTAAAAATAAATGTTAACAAAACAATCAATCCCAACATTTTATAATCAAAACTTGTTGAGTAATCCCCCCCCCCACCCCGCAAGGGCAGATCCCAATAATACAGTAGTTTTTTATACAAATTCCCCGGCGGAAATCGAAAAAAAAGCGTCAATTTCCGTTTAAAATTTGTTTGGGGGGTAAAAATCTCTGTTGCTTTAAAATCTATCGTACTTCCTCAATTTCTAGAATAGGGTTTGTAAAAATGTTATTTGATGTAGTTTTTTTCTTATAAAAATGGCTGAGGCTCAGCGTCGTCGTCGTCGACCAGCCATTTTTAAAGAGGTAAATGTTTGACATTGACAAAACCCACTCCCAATTTCTGTAAACTTCCAAATGTGAGACATTTAAAGGCAATAGTAAATTTTAAAAAAAGTATACAATGTGGGATCTTTTTTCGGGATTAGCCCCAATAATATGTCCCGCTTTGTGATTTTTCCCTTTTCTGTGGCAAAACGAGTTATCGAAAAATCACTAGCACGTTCACCCTGAATCAAAAAGAATTTTTAAAGAGATATTTAAAAACAGTTAATATGGTTTGATGAATCAGGGTTTTCGTGACCTGGGTTCAAGGGAAATGACTCTTCAGAAAAAATTTTCAAGGGTCAAATTCATATTTTGAAGAGTCAAGTCAGGGAAACTTATTTTAGAAATCGTTTTTCTGATTCCCCCACATCGTCCAAAAAGGCCCGGAATATTTTGATTTCCTTTTTTAATTTTTTAAAGGAAAAAACCGAATTTAATCATTTTGTGGACCCACAAAAAAAAAAAAATTTTTTTTTTTTTAAAAAAAATTCGACATGCTTGTTAAAAAATTTTTTCATGAATAAGAAAAAATTTCAAATGAAAAAAAAAATTTAAATTTTAGACACATAAATAAAGAGCCCAAAAAAAAACCCCCTTTGGGTTCCCAAAAATTTTTTTTTGTTTTAAAAAATGTTGGGGGAATGGAAAAAAAAGTAAATAAATTTTTAAATTTTTCTTTTTTAAACCCGAAATTTTTTTTCCATTTATTTTACTTATTCTTGGGAAAAAAATTAAAATTTTTTTTTTTTCCCCCGATTGTTTTAAATTTTACCGTTTAAAGAATACAGTTTTTTTTTTGGCATAGTTTTCTTTCCAAGAAAAGGGGGAAAATTAAAATTTTTCCCCCCCTTTAAAGAATTTGGCACGACCCCCAAGGGGTCGAAAGGTGACGGGGGGAAAAGCTGTTACAAAAATGGGAACCTCGAAATTTTGCCTAAAAAAAATAGAACTGTCAATAAATGCATACAACTGTAACAGTCGGGTTTCCCCAAAACCCCGTGATAGTTTCCCCACCCTAGGGTTGAAAGGGATTTAAAAGGGTTTACACAAAAAGGGGCATGATCAGGCATAAAAAATAAAAAGCTTTTTTGATATTAATTTGGGGTTTTTTTTGGGGTTTTGATAGTGTAGTTTTTGGGACCCAAAAACAATATCAAACCCCAAAACCCCCGGGGAAAATGCCCGGGTCAAAAACTTTTCCCAGATTTTAATTTTTGGGGCCCCTTTTAGGGGTATTTTTGATTTTAGGGGTAAAAGGGGGGAGCTCTGATCAAAAAAAACCCCCTAGAAACAAAATACATTGAAAAAAGGAAACAACATCTCAGACAAATCCACAATTCCCCCAAAGGGAATTTTTTAAATTATCTGCCCAAATTTCCCCATGTATACAGGGAAGCATTGCGTTAGTAAAATTTAAAAATGGTTTATTCCCCAAAACCCCCTTTTTTTTAGAAAAAAAAATTTTTCAACAAAAATCTCCTAAAATGGGGAAGAGTGAAACCGTGTTTGATAATTTTGTCTTTCCCCTTTTAAAATTTTCTGTGAAAAAAAATTTAATTTTTGAAAGGGCCCAATAAAAAAAAAATAAACGGGTTTTTATATGCAAAATTTTCCTCATTCTTTTTAAAAAAAAATTCTTTCCCAACCCATCAAATTTTACATTAAAAAATCATAAATCCTTGGACAAGCATTTAGTTTTACCCAAATTGTTTCAACGGGTTTAGTTAATTAATTAAAAAATTTGTCTGAAAATCTAGGGGGTATTTTTTACTGAATCATGTTGGGGAACAGCATCCTTTGAGGTCCCCAATTTCTTCACGTGGAATTATATGCAGAAACATTTAGGGGGGATTTATCATTTTTAAAGATACATAAACTTCTTTTGACGAACTTTTATGATACTCTCGCTGCAATTTAAAAAATACAGAATGTCGCCCCTTTTTTTAAAGTTTTTTTAAAAGTACTTTAGGCTAGGGGAATCATGCCCCAAAGGGGACCTTTTCCTTAACCCTCTGCCTTGATATTTTCCCTCCGTTTGAAAACATTTTGGTACATTTTGGATTTAAAGCATTTAATTAGGGCAGATGAAAGGGCTTGCAGTTTTTTTTTCATTTTCTTTAAAATTTTAAAAAAAAAGGAAACAAAAGATTTGGAAAACATGAAATAAAAAAAAAAAAAAGAGCGTTCGCCCTGTAAATTTCTTTAAAAAAAGAAGTTAAATGCAGCAACAAGACTAGAAATTGACGAAAAATTTTTTTAAGAAAAAAAATTTTTTTTTATCTCTCTTAATTTAAACCCAAAGTTCTAAATAAAAATTTTAGGTCTTTGTTTTCCCTATGAGGTTTTATTTTAACGAGTTTGAAAAAAAAAATAAAGTGATAATTTTAATAAAATTGATTTTCAAAATAAACCATTTTTAAAAAGGCAAAATTGCCCTTGCAGTTTTTTAAATAGAGAAAAAAAGGGAAAAATTAAAAACAGAGAAAAATTTTTTAGAATTATAGAAAACAGATTTTTATTGTACGCAAAATTTTAGAAATATTTTTAATTTTTTTAAAGAAAAGCGTATTGTTTTTGCTGAACACGTGAAAAATTTTAAAAAGAATTTTTTTAAATTTTGCTAATGTTGGAAATTTGAAAAAACTACAATAAAGTAAAATAAAAAAAGATATCGATGGGATTGTTTTGAGTTATCTGCCTTTGGGAAAGACATAAAAGACAAAAAAAAAAAAATTTAAAAACCCCCACAACACAAAAAACATTTTGGGGCAGATCCCAAAATGTTGAATGGTCCCCCTATTATTTTCCCAAAAAAATAATAATGTAATTTCAAAATCATGAATTTCTAAAAAAATTTTTTTGCAAGTTTTAAATTTTCTCTCTGTCATATAAAAATAACTGCTTGGCACAATGCCTTTGGATCTTTTTTTTCCCTGCGGTAGAATAAAATTTTGAATTTTAATGTTAATCCAAAAAAAAGATATTATCACATGAACAAATTCTGTTTAAACTTATTTTTATTTTTTAATTTTGATTTCTCCAAATAACTTTTTAAACTGAAATAAAATTTTTACCCAATCTTGATGCCAAATATTTTTCCCCCATTTTTCCCGACTTCGGCATCAACTTGGTTGAAAATGTTATACATCCCCCTTGTGCAGATGAAAAAACATTTTTTAATTGGTCCCGGGGGGTTATTATGCAAAAGAACACACATTTTATGCAGCTGTATAAGTACTTTGCTCTCAAATAAATAAAATTTATTGCTATGACAAAATTGTTAAAAAAAAACTTAAAAACTTTTGAAATAATAACGAACTATACTTTTGTCCTTTTCCCCTTGCCCCTTTTTGAACAAAGTAAGAGATTGATCTACCCTTTATAATATATTTTAAACTTTTCCCCAACCAACTGCGTCCCCGAACAAGAAATTGTGGGGGGGAACTGTTTAATTCATTTTATTTAATTTTTGGTTTTTAAAAAGGCTCACCCTTAATGGGGAAGTTTTAAAAGTTGGAATCGGGGGTTTTACCCGGGGTTTTTCTTTAAACTCGATGATTCCTTCGTCGAGAGGAATAAAAAAAAAAAAATTATATCAACTGCGTTTAGGACAGCTGAAATAAGTTAAAATTTTTTCGATTTTCGTAAGATTGTTTTTTCTTTCATGTTTTTATAAATATACATGATTTTTTTATACGTGCTTCCGAAAAGTCTTTTTCTTTTTTTTGTTGTTAAAAGAAAAAAAAAAATACGATTTAAAAAGTTTTTTATATATAATGATACTTCCTTTAAACGTCACAGACCGTTTCATCAAAATTTTCTTCGTTCTTTACTTCCCTCGAAACCTGGGGCTTGAATTGTGAACTGAAAAAATTCACTAAAAACAAATTCACAAGGGTTTTGGAACACTGTTCTTTTTTTTTTTTTTTTTTTTTTTTTTTGTAAAAATAAAAAAAGAAATTGCTTTTTTAAAATTTTTTTTAAAATTAAAAAAAATACAAGTATTTAAAAATAAATTTATAAAAATTTTGAAAATATGAAATTAAAAATTATTTTGTGTAAATTTTTTAATAATTGAGTTTTTTAATAGTAAATATTTTTTTAAGTATATTTTTAAAAAAATGAAATAAAGTTTTAAAGTTATTTTGAATTACATTTACTTAATAGGGAAAAAGGGCCCGTTTTTTTTAAAAACATAAGGGAGAAATTTAATTTATAATTTGTGAATATTGCATTTAAACATGAAAGTTTAAATTATTTTGATGACATTCTTAAACATTTTTTTGTAAAAAATTTTTTTGTTTAAATTATGGGAGACAAAAATTTTTTATCTCGATAATGAAAGCCCCTATTTTCCCCATGAATTTTGAATTTAAATTTTTCCATTGAATGAAATATTGCGGGGAAGCTGAATTTGGGTTACAAAAAACACCCAAAAAAAAAAAAAAACAAAAAAAAAAAAAAAAAAAAAAAAAAATTTAAAAAAAAAAAAAAAAAACATTAAAAAAAAAAAAAAACCCAAAAAACAAAAAAAACAAAAAAAAAACCCCCACCAACAACAAAAAAAAAAATCCTTCAAACCCATTCGAACAGCAGTCAAACGAACGACACCCCTTTGTCCCTCGCTGATATATACGCTCTTTTCACGTGGTCAATATCTTTTTTACAGCAAGCATTTCTCCTTGTTACATAAGGGAAAAGGTGACTTAAAAATAAACACTATGCATTCACATATGTATAATTCAAAAGGATGAAAAAACCCCTACGTCAACGCCATATTACTGTTTTAAAACTTTGTATGTTTCCGGGGGTTCAGCTTTTTGCACGTAAAGTTCAGAGTATTTTTTTTCATTGTTGCGAAAAAAATGAAAACAAGTTCATAAGCGTTAAATACGGTTAGTCTCCTATGGTTTGGGAGGGGCATGGCATTTAGCCCCCAAAGAAAATTTTAGGGGTTTGGAATTTCCAAAAGTGAAAGGACTCAGGCCAGTAAGTAGGAACGGGTTTAAAAAAGCACGTTTCGGGGCGTTAAAAAATCCTTAATTTGATCGCCCTTTTTAAGGGGAGGCGGGAAAAGGACCCCTGTTTCATGTTGCTTGAAAAATTTCTAAAATTGCGGGCATAAGTAACTGGGTGTGTTAATTAAAGTGTGTGTTTGCGTTCATATTTTTGTTTTATTTTTTCGAAAAAAAATTTAAACGGGAAATACCCATCTTTATTCAAAAAATTTGTAAAATAAAAAATTACCCAAGTTTCTAAGAATACTTAAATTGGTAAGTTTAAAAATATAAATACCAATTTTAAGGGTTTTTTTTCTGATGTTTTAAACAGTGGGAAAGCAAATTTTCAACACCCTTTTGAAACAAAAAAGCAAACGTACAACGGAAAGAGAAAAAAACCTGCCGAACTGCTTTAAATTTAAACAATAAATCCGCTAAAAAATTTGGGACCGACCCCTCCCGACCGCATCAGTTTATGTTTCCCAAAAAGAGTAACATTGTCTTTGGCCCCTTCTTTTTTGAGAACATTAAAAAATATATTTTAAAAACCCGGGCATGGCTTGCGGTAGGTGGGGTGGTTCAAACCCGGGACCCTCCGTGCACTCGGGATTTTCCCCCATGAAATGCTGGCTCGCTATAGATGAAAACTTCGAAGCGACGGTTTAAAATCAAATAGTAAGTCAAGTCAACCCAAACACGATGAAAACGTCGTACAACTTGCCTAAATTTCTAATAAAAACGAACCCAAATGCCATCCCCAATCGTTACACAGTTTTAATGGGTTTTGAGTGTCTATCCTTTTTCTTTTCCTAATATTTCCGGGTTGCAGGATTTACACAAAAAACATCGAAAGCGAAAGAAATGAAAGGATATCAACGTACACACTAGAAGTGGTATCCCAACGTACAAAACGTTTTACCTAGTAACGTGGTTTGATTTCGAGGCGAGACCCGATTTTCCGCGAGAACTACGCGAATATGATTTAAAACAAAAATTCGCATGTCGCATATCCCATCCAGATATTCCATACCAGGTTTTCGCTGTAAAATTTCGTCTCTCGCTTCGTTTTTCGCCGGAGTCTCCTTCGTTACTCGTGTAAAATTTGCGTTAGGGATTCTCGTCGGGGCCGAGATGCGAAGCGAAAAGTGAGATTCGATGGAGCAAAAGCAGACACATGTTGTATCGTTCAAAATCCCCCCTTTTTCGTGTTTTGAGAAATGTTAAAAACCACGAGCAGAGGCGGAACGTCCCTTGCTTTGTGTCGCGAGAATGGGCGAGCACGAAGCGAGGCACTTTAAAGTTCTAAATATCCCCCGATTCACAAAGTGAGGCACGTTTTAGGTTGAAGGTTTAAACAACTATTTCGATAGGCGAAAAACAGGCGATTTTGAATGTAAAATTTCGGGGCTCGTTTCGCATCTCGCCAAATTTTCACGCTCGCTTCGCTTGTTGTCAACCGGAAAGAAAACCCTTTGAAAAAACGCAGCCAAAGCGATGCGCGATATTTTCCCGAGGAGGCAACCACACAAAGCGAGATTCCGGCAAAATTGAAGGACGATATTTACGGAACTCGTGTTTGGATTTGCACATTGCGAGATATCGTGTTACAATATTGTCCTCACTTTGTGTTCGTCGGAATGTCGCATCTCCCCCGTCATGGGGGCCCAATATTCAAAATTTATGACATTCCCCGGTTTTCTTTTGGATGATGCACGTTTTAAGTGCTTTTTCAATGGCGGATTTGGAGCGCAATTTCGGAAAATGGCGAATTGTTTTTTTTTATTTCTAGGAAACAAAAAAGGTGTGGGGGGGCTTCTCTGTTCATCCTTAGGTCATTTGTAAAACTAGCATTAATAAACCGAATATGAAGGATGACAGCGGTTTCTTTTTCAGTGCTTCAAATGAAGACTCTTTCGTAAGTGTTAATACTCTCTGTAGGTTTTTATCCCCAAATGAATGGTTTTAAAGTGGACGAAGAACGGACAGGAGAGAGGGCAGCTTAAAATTTTTAATGCCTTTTCGGGCAATTAAAATGTCAAAACAGAAACAACTTTTTTTTTTAATAAATTTTTTTAGGATAGATCGAAGGGAGAAAAAGTGTTCGGGGTCCTTCCTTGGTGTCGAAAACACTGCTCATTTCCAATTTTTCGCAAAAATAATGTTTACGAGCAATCGGGGCACATCTGGACAAAAGTGCTCCCAGACAAAAGTGTCTAACATAGCTTGTAGATCTACATCGGAAGGCTGAAAAAAATGCGCATGGAACCCGGGCCCGACTTTTATCGCAGGAATTTAAATTCTGTTTAAAAAATAATTAATTAAGTAAAAAAAAAGCCCCCTATCTCTTCGTAAAATAAATTTTATTTTTTTTTGTTGTTCATTTCAACCTTTGTACGTTTTTTTCAAAAAAAAATCGGAAAATTTAAAATTTCTTTTTTTGAAATCTATTCTATATTAGATGTTTTTTAATTAATTATGTATCATATTTTTATACGGAAATTTTTTTTATGTTTTAACTAAAAATAGCGGAAGGTAGAGTTTTTTTGTTATTTTGGATAAAAAGAGCTGGGGTAAATGTTTGTTCCTATTTTTGGTTTTTGTCGTGTTTTTCTTTTTTTCGATTTTATGCACCCCATCAAAAGTCCCCGTAGACGTTATAAAAAAGCGTTATTGGGAAAAACATCAAACTCCGCCTTCGCACACCCGCGGCTGCACATGAATGTGCTTGAAGTGGTTTTATTTTGATTTTGATAAACGGTTAGTGTTTTGTGCAAGTTTAGCGATTAATGAATTAAATGGGAATAAAAATTTAAAAAAGGAAAATCTCATTTGGGCGAAAAACTTTAAACACTTAAATAAGTTAAAAAAATTAAAAATATTAATTGATAAATAAAATACTTTCCGTCCAAAAGAAGCAAGATGTGTATGTTTTTGGAATTTTTTTTTTTTTTTTTTGACCCAGTTCATTCAAATGCTATTTTTGGGTTTTGTTTAAAATTTACCTAAGATTTGGGATTAAAATCAATCTTCGTTTGATTCTGAACGTGTTGATTAAATTTTCTAGAAAAATACTACTATTTTAAACGTTATATTCATAGTTTATTTTGCGTAAATTTTGGTTCATTTTAGTGAAAAATTTAAAACAAACATTTTTTGTCTGGTTTATTAAAACATGATGTTCATTATTCATTGAAAATGATCGGAAAAAAGAGCAAATTTCAACTTTTTAACCAAAACACAACAACCCAAATCAAAATTTCACTTTCACAAGGAGATTATTACGTTAAACTAAAAAGCATAATTCTCTATCATTTTTTCCCCCCTTTTATTATGTTGTGGTTGTGTGTTGTTTCATTTTCTTTTCCAAAAATGAAATTAGGAAGGTAGTTGAATTCGATTTCAAAATTTGACGTAAAATTTCACAACAAAATGGCGCAGGGGGGTCACCTGGGCCAAAAAACTTCCCAGAAAATTTTGAATACACCTGTTGTGTGTGTTCAAAAAGGGCGTGTCAGCGAGGGTGTGAAGTATTGTCAGGGCTGTCAGAAAATATTGTGTATTCCGTCTTGAAACCACAAAGGTCATGGGGAATGCAATGGTTGCCCAACCCACGTAAAATATTGTCAGCCGACGGATAACTGTGAGCGACATGGACGGAAAAGGTGAAGATGTGGTGTAAGGGTCAAATGAGCCCTGGTACAATTTGTGCCCCATGGAGCAAGGGAGTGAAAGTGAAAGTTGTCGACAGTTTTCAAAAATGACATTAAAAAGCATTGTAAAATGTCAAATATATATAGGCCCTTTTCTTTTTTAAGGGAGAAAACAAAGAGCGAATTCACCCAAAATTTTTTAAACCCCTTATTAGGGTGAAAAATTTCCACAAAAACGCATCTTTTTATTGAAACGGGGAGATTCTATTTTATAATGCGATATGTAAGAATAAATTTGATAGTTTTAAAGTGTTTAAAACCAAAAGTCGAAACTGTATTTTGATCAATTATCATAAAAACGTTTGAAGTTTTAGAATGAAAACACTAGCTTGGGGTGAAAAAAAATGTGCTTTTGGGTGTTTTTTTCAAATTGTAGGGTTGTTTTGTAAACTCCTGTCTATGACTTTGTATCGCGAAATAAAGGTTTATTTGAACAAGCTGTTATTTAAGTATTGAAAATAAAGCATAGAAATATTTTATCTTTTTGTTTTCATCTCATATTTTACAATAAAAAGGTCGTCACGGGAATTACCCGAAATGAAAGAAAATGTAATTTTGTAATTTAATGTATTTAAGAAATCCCCTTTCGTTTTTTTTGCCCAAATTATGGATTTTTTGAAAAATTTTTTATACCAAGGTATTTTAGAACAATCCAAATTGATTAATTTTTACAATTTAAAACAGAAGCATAAAAATTTTAAAAAAATTGGCCCTTTTTGTATAAATTTTTTAAACGCAAAGGGTTTCTTTAAAAACTATATATGATCACATATAAAATTTTTTTTGTAAGCAATTGTATCATTTTTCAGAGTAGCAGGAGTTTAAACATGTATAAAGTATAAGCTAAATCTTGTTATCAGTAATAATGTGAACAGTTCTTGTTATTTTTTATGGTACTGTGTATAATTAGGTGATATTTGTTGTTTTTAAGTGGAAAAATAATGTAATAATAAAAAATAATAAGCAAGTTATGGTGTGTGTGTGGGATTTTTAAAAAACCTTTTTTCATATATTATTTAAAACTTATTTTTAAAGTAAATGGATAAAACATTCCTATGCAAAGTAATATTCCAATATTCACATCATAATAATTCACTATGTTTGTATTTCCCCTTTTCCTTTTAAATTTGAGTTTATGGTGATGGGTGATTGCCCGCCTATAAAAAATTTTGCTCGTTTTAAAAAAAATGAAGAATATCAAAACATATTGAAAAAAAAATGAAATTTGGGGATTTGTTTTTTCTGTTAAAAATCAGGGAAAAAAAAGGTTTAAAAAATTGTTCGTTGTGAGTGTAATTTCGGAAAGGAGGCAAACAAGATATTGGATAAACGAAAAATAAGAATTAGTGAACACCCCGTGATTTTCAGTTATCTAAATTTTAGGCATCGTGTGTTTTAAAAAAAACCTGTTTGAAATGAATTGCGAATAAATTTTTCACTTTTGTTTTATTTGCGGGGTGTACAGAAATCGTTGACATTTTATTACATCAGCAGTGTTTTAAAGAAGATGATTTACGGGTAGCGAGGTGAGTTGAAAAAAGGTAAAAGGCGAATATCATGCTGAAGGAAAAGAAAACAGAGTAAAGAAAACGGTTATTTAAAAACCAAAACATCGGTATGGTTGAAGAAACCCCGAGAAAAATTGTCAGCATGATCGAACTCTTGGAAAAAAATCAATAGGAAAACATAATGGTAAAGGACGTGAAAAATGAGCTGGGCAACACCCGGGGCGTAGACCCTATTGACAAGCACATTCTTTTCTTCTTAAAGATTGAAGCAAACACTGGAAAAAAAGGTCCCCCCCATTTTTGATATGAAAAAGGGGGAAAAAATAGAGGAAGGCTGAAACACTAAATACTACCAACTTTTAAAGGGAAAAATTTTCCCAAAAAAATCTGGCGTTGAAAATTATTTTTCTCATCTTGTCTTTTGGGTCGCCAAAATTCAAAAACACCCTTTTTAAGAAAAAGAAAAAAGAAATAAAAAGTAAAGGGCAAATGATGCAATTAAATGTGTTTGAAGAAGTCCCCCCTTTAAGGGGTCGTACGATGCCCGTCGAATGAAAAAAAAAAAAGGGCTAGCCACCCCCTACACCGTTAGATCTTTTGTGACTACCCGGGGGGCCCCCGGGGGGGTTTTTGAGGCAGAAGGGAAGCCGTGAGTCAAATGGCAAAAAGATACAGTTTGATTTTTTTGGGAAACCAAGGGCCCGAACCGGGAATTTTTCCCAAAAAAATTTTGGGGCAAGGAATAGCTTCCCCTGAGGGGGAGTGTTTGTTAATGAGGGGGGGAAAAAATACACGATACAACTTATCTAAAAATTTCCCCCCAGAACCATACTGTTGTTTTAAAACTGGGGGAAATTTTTAACTTAAGTTTTTTTCAATCGAATTGTATTGGGGAGATAGACTTACTTTCTGGGGAAAAAAAGGGACTTTGTTACAGCATTAAAGGGGAACGAACAATACAGTAAAAAGCCCAAAATGTCATATTTTTTGGGGGGTTTATGTCGATGGGGGGGGGGTATTTTTTGGGGCCGAAACATAAGTGGCCCAAAGGGGGGGTGAGGGGAAAAAATGGGGGAGACCCCGGACCAGGCAAAATGTTAAACCCAGCCCCAGTTGTGGTTGATCCCACCCCCCAAACGATTGATAGAAAACAATTTTTTGAAAAAAAACAAATCATTTTGTGCGATCTTATTTAAATTCGAAAAACCCGGGGTACATTATTTGAAGAAAAATTTGACATGACTATTTTACAACGAAAAGGGTTTTGATTTTAAATTTTTTCAAATTTCATTTGATGTAAAATTGATTAACAAACGTAAAATTTCCCAAAATCGAATTTTTGTATTTTTACAAAGTATATATAAAAATAACATCAACATTATTAAAATGACCCCTTTTTGGGGGGACCCAAAATTAAAAATTTTTTAAAGCTAGGTTTAAAAATAAATTTTATTAGGGGGGAAAATTTTTACCCAAAATTTTTGGAAAAAGTAGTCTTTCTTTTTTGGGGAAATTTGGGGCGAAAAATTTTTAAAATTTGGGGCGAAAAAATTAGAGAAAAAATGTCTTTTTTAAATCAATTAATACACAATTATTTTTCTTGTAAAGAATTCTTTTTGATTTTTTTTTTCTTGTTTTTTTTAAAAATTTAAAAAATTTTTTTATGTTTGCCAAAATTTGGGGAAAAAAACCCTTTTTTTTGCCCCTTTTTTTAAAAAAATAAACAGAAATAGACAACACAAAAAAAAAAAAATAAGTTTTTTCGGCGTTTTGGGAAGTAGCCTAATGGAGAAGTCGGTTAAGCTCTTAAATGGAACCCCTTAAACCCAGAAAGGGGCCTCTTCTTTTTCAAACCCCAAAAATGCATCAAACAAAGGGGTAATATACATGAAAAAGTCATTATTTGTATAGAAAGGACAAATTTTATTATTAAAGAAGATTAACATTTTGATAAAAAAACGCTGGGGGGGAAAAAGCCCCGACCAAAAAGGGGGGGTTTTTAAAATTTTCCCAAATACAAAGTTCCCAACAAAAAACCCTTATTTGTTACATTTATTAAACTGGCGACTGTGTTAGTCCCCCTAAAATTGAAAATTTTTTTAAACATTTATGAAAAAAACTGCGCCATATGTTTTCCTGGGGTAAAAAGTTGGAAAGTGTGTCGGGGGTGTTAAAAAAATTTATCGACACCCCGGTACAGGAAGTATTCCCCCCCGGGGCTTTATTCAAAATATAATTTTACATGACCCCCGACCCCATAAAGTATTTTAATTTTATTAAAAAAATAAACTTCTGACATTTTTTTTTCGGGGTGAATTTTTAAAAAAATGCTTTTTAAATTTTAAAAATTAAAAAACAAATTTTGAAAATTTTAAAAATTAAATTTTTTTTTTGTTTTTTTTTTTTGTATGTTTGTTGTTTTTTTTCAAAAAAAATTTTTGTATGGTATATTTTTTTTTTTTTTAAAATTTTTTTTTTAAATATTTTATGGTGTGGTGGGGGTTGTGGGGTGTGCTAGGGTTTGGAATAAAAAGCCCGGAAATTTGACATTTTAAAAAATTTTATGTGACCCTTGAAAAAAAGGGGAAAAAGTTTTTTTGGGGTTTTAACAGTTCCATTTTTACTCAAAAAAAACAGTTTTTTTTTTTTATTTTGGGTGCTGCTAAACCCACCCCTATATCCCCCTTTTTAAGTAAAAAAAAATATTCCCCGGGAAAACTTATCACTGCGGGTTTTTTAAAATCGTTTGATAAAATGAATACTTTTTGGGCATCATGTTTTGCATAGATTTTGGGTTTTTTTAATCTATAAAGTATTTTTTTTAAAATAAAGAATTTTTTTTTTTTTTTAAATTTAAAATTTGTATTGTCTTCTTTTATTACCAAAAACCAAACCCCGGGCCAAAAATTTTTTTGGGGGGGTGGCCAAAACCCGAATGTATAGGGTGGTAGGGGGGGGGGCATGCCCCCCCGGAAAAAAAAAAATTTTTAGTGGATGGGATGCATTTAAGGGTTCGGGGTAAAATAAAAGGGTTTTTTTTGTTTTTTGTTTTTTTTTTTTAAAAACCCAATTTTTTTTAAAAATTAAAGGGGCCGGGGCCCCAGGGGGGAAAAAAATGGTGATGGGGGGAAAAAAACATTTTTTTTTACCCAGGCTCCCGATTTTGAGCCAGAAAAAGACTGGCAGTCCTTTGAAAAATGAAATTTTGGGTTTTGGTTTTTGGGGCCTTTTGAACTTTACTGCTGTTTGGGCCTATGACACAATACCCCTTTAGCCCCCGTTTCGGAAAACCCCCGGGGGGCCCCTCGATGAGGGGGAAAGGGGCCCCCCGGGTTTTTTTTGGGTTTGTAAAACTTTGGGAAATTTCCCCGAATTTTGGGGGTCTTGCAACCCCTCCAACGTGCCCTGGGGAAAATTTTGAGAGTATAAAAAATTGATGGGGTTTAAACGACAAAGTCAAGAAAGATTTTGGGGGGGGGGGGGGGGGTTTAAGGGGGAGCCCTAACAATGCCCCAAAGGCCCCTTTTTTCCCGCCCTCAGTCAAAGGTTATTGAATTGGTTAAAATTTGTCGTTGGAAACGTTTCCCGAAATTTAGAAAAAAAACAGGGCCTTATGGGGGTTGTGGGGCCCCCCTTTTGGTGTCATTTTTTTTTTTGTTAATTTTAGTTTTTTTGAAAATTTTGGTTTTTCTAAGTGTTTAACAGTGCAAAACAAACAAAGAGTTGATATTTAAATAAAATCTTTAATTCCTTTTTTTTGCACATAAAATTTTGTTTCTGTGCATTAGATTGTTTTACTTTTTAAATTTATTAATAAATATTTAAAAGATTTTTGATTAGTTCAAATCTGCAAACATTGTCCCAAAAAAGGATTTTAAAATTTTTAAATTTTTCTTTTTTAATTTTTTTCATAAATCTAAAATACCATATTTTTAAAAAAATTATTTTTACTTATTGTAAAAATAAGAAAATGAAAATGATGTAAACCCACTTTTGTTTTTTAAATTTAGAGAATTAGTTAAAAATTTAATTTCGATAAAATAATACTTTTAAGTTATTAAAATAGTAAGGATGACATTTTTTAAAACAACCCTTTCGAAAAAATTTAAATTTCTTTGGGACGATAGGAGATCTTCCCGCAGAAAGCTTTTTTTTTTTTATTTTTTTTTAAAAAAAAAAAACGGGAATTTTTCATACCTGAAAGTTCATCAAAGGCAGTTAAATTCCCCTTTTAATTAAGATTTAAAATTTTTAGAGAAAAAAGGGGTTAAAAGTTTGTTTATTAGTTTTTCAAATTTTTTTTAAATCAAAAAATTTTTTTGGGTTAGTGAAACTATTTCGATAGCAAAAATTCATTTTAAGCCAATTATTTTGTTTTTGGGCTATTTTAAAACGATTTTTAGCTATTTCCAAACTCATGTCTAAATTTTTCTGATATAAAAATTTTTTAATTTCCTATTTTTCTTTAACTTGATGCCGGGGAAAAGTGTCCCTTGGATCCCGAAAAACCGGAATCATGAAGGTGTCAATCAATTTGCATACCGTCCCTTTTAAATGCTTATAAATAATCATGGATGAGCCGTTCGGTTCCAACCATAACCCCGGGGGCCTGGTGGTCAGGTTGTTTGGGGGTTTTCCCCCTTGCGCTCAAACATTATGTAACAAGGATTTTTCCAAAAAAAATGTACCAGGGAGCGGGGGGGGGGGGGGGGCCAAAGGCCCCCCCCCCCCCCCCCCCCCCCCCCCCCCCCCCCCCCCCCGGGGAAAACCGGCCTGGAAAAAGTTTCTAAGGTTTATACAAGATATCTTCTTTAAACACTTGTAGAAATATTTTAGCCTTTTGACCCCAAATTTTTTGCTTTTTTTAAGAAATTGGCGCCCTTTAAAAACAAAAAACGCGTAAAATTTAATTTTTCTGTTTTTGCCCTGTATTTTGTTTTAAATATGTTTTCCGACAGAAATCCCCCGAAAATGATGATTTTTAATTTAAGGTTATTTAATTTTTCCCCCCTTCTCTCCCTTTAATTTCCTTTCCGAACAATATGTACGTTTTGTAATGGAATTTTTGAAACATCGAAAATTTCAAAAAAAGTCCCGGGCCCCACGTGGGAAAGGTTTAAATGGGATAAGGGGGCGTTGGTTCGACATCACCCAAAACCGTTTGAAATTTTTATTGGATACCCCCTTTGATTTGCATATTTGGGCCCCTTTTTTAGGTAATGTAAATGAGATGCAATTTTAGAAAAAAAAACTCATCTATATTATTGAAGGCCTAGGTAGCCACACAGGAAGGGGAAAACCCATGAAGGCCAATTTTTTTCTTGGAACAGCTCTCTGACTGTTCATAATGTTTTGAAAATTCAAGCAACTTCGGGCAGAATATATGGAATACCTTCAGACATGTTTTTTAAATATACATGTACATACATTTTTACAAAAGACTTGTAGTTAAATCATTTATTTCTAATGATGGTATGGATTAAGTTTTGGATGGGTTGTATGATCTATGATCACAGCTACCTTTATAAAGACACGTCAGTATAAGTGTAATATTTTTTAGGATCCCCAGTACATCACCCTACAGACTACCTTTTTAACCAGATCTGTGAATTTTGGCCCCTTATTTTCCTTTGAAGTTTTTGGGAAATAGGCCCGACTCGGAAGAAATTACCCTAAGATAAAGCTGGTAAAAAACCCGCTCAAAACCCGGTTTCTAAAATTTTCTTTTTAACTGATAATCATTTGGGCGCCATATCGCAATTTGAAAAAATAAAAATTTAAATATTTCTTCACAAGACACATACGCACTAAAAACTTTCTGCAAGGTAATGAACTTATTTTTCCGAAAAGAAACGCGGAAAGTGTCCGACATGTGAGGATACCCCAAGTAGAAGGTAATAGGTAACCCTTTTTTGGGAAACAAAATCAAAACGGAATTTCGAAACAGAGTTATATCGATGAGATTAACAACAAACACCGGTACATACCGAGAGGGAAACAAGACTTGAACTCAACCGTCCCTTAGAAGATGGGCGGCCTCCCAACTTTTATTTAAATTTAGTACTAGGTAGTTGAATTTTAATTCCCAGCACTGAAATTTAAGACCAATGCTCAAATGATAAATGTTGTGTAAAAACAAATTAAGAACCCGATTTAACAATGGAAATTTTTTTCATGCTAAAAAAAAGCTTTCTTCAGCACCCAAAAATGTGGTTTATGAAGGTTGTAGACATTCAATCATGCCAGAAATGCCCCCCTAACATAGAAGGAAATCTGATTCCTTCGATGTTTCAATACGGCAAATCGGGCCACATTGGTCCCCTATAAGACTGCCATTTCCGCATTTGTTACAATGGATATTGATAAAAATTTTAATTTTGCAGGCACAATATAAACCAAAAAAATAATTAATTACATAAAAATTTATTACGCCGGTCGGTACATTTTTTAAATTTTTTTTACATTACCACCAATTGAACATAGTTGAACCCCCGAGGTAACACGATCATAAAAACAATATATAAATGCATTTTAATGGGGGCCCATTTTCCCTTTTATCAATAATATTTTTGTATTTTTTTATTAAGGACATAGCACATAAAAAAAATTCACATATTAAATAAAAATATATACCCATACCATGTTTAAACATTTTAAGATAAAAAGAAGAGAAAACTGTTATCAACATCAACAAATAAATATAGTAACTAAAAAAAGTACTTTTTACCTATGGGTAGCCCCAAAAAGATGAAAGGGTTATTTCCAAAGAGGTCCATAGCATAAAAGGGGGATAAGAACAAAAAAAATGGGGGGCTAAGATTTTGTCAAGACTTAGGTTGAAAAAATATAGATTCAGATATTCAAAATTTGAAAATTCGAATTTGAAAAGAATTAAAAAATAAAAGTTAAAGAGCAATCAATCCCAACCATTTTATAATCAGAACATTAATATCAAACCCCCACCCCCCACACGGGAAAATCCCCAAAAAAACGGGAGTGCTATTTTTACAAATTCACCGGGGGAAAAACGAAAAAAAGCGTCAATTCCCTTTAAAAAATTTTGGGGTAAAAAAACTCTGTTGCTATTAAATCTATCGTACATTTTCTCTTTCTGATATATGATTGTGAAAATGTTATTTTGATTAGATTGTTCTTATCAAAAAAGGCTGAGCTCACGTGTCGTCTTCGCACAGACCATCGTTAAGGGGGTAAATGATTTGACATTGATGTAACCCTGCCAATTTTCTGTAAAATTCTCAAATTTGAGCCATTTAAGGTAACGTAAAAATATTTAAAAGTTTTAGATGTTTGACTTGTTTCGGAATTAGGGCCTATTAAAAAGCCACGCTTTGTGACATTTTTCCCTTTGTGGGAAAACGACGCATATCGAAAAGCTCAAAAACAATAGCAAACTCGGGGCCCTTAATCTCGCGGATCACTAAATTCGCGGGATTTGAAAAGCGCCTAGCCTTTGTAAACATAAACAATCGTGACCCAATTTCTTCACGTTTAAAAAAAAAATTTTTCCAACAATAGCCCAAAAAGGGTAATTAAATACTGAAATAATTAATTTTAAAAAATTTTTTCTAAAAAAAGCATAATTTCACTCACTATTCCTAAAATAACCTAAATCCTTCACATTTACATCCGTCGTCTGTCAAAATTTTTAACGTCAAAGGGTTTTAAGTACTATATTTTTTGCAAATTGATTAGACGTGAAACCCCTATTTTTCCCTCATTATATCTAATCTATTTTTTCAATTAAAATTGCCTTTTTTTTCCACTCCGCGAGTTAATGCCTCCCCTGATTACAAATGGCGCCCGTTGAAATTGGTGACCTAATTAAAAAGTTTTGATGATGTCTGTTGTACAAATGTGTCATTTTTTAAGAATTAATGAAATCACGTTTTTGAAACAATTAATTTGATAAGGTTTTTTATAATTTTTTCGCTTAAAGTGTTTTACCGCGAGTTTTGTGGCCCCGGTACACGTTAGCGTTAAATAGGTAGAATTTTTAAGAAAAATAATTAAAAACTTAAATGGAA
>CM037792.1:38914097-38964097 GCA_021229015.1 Solen grandis
CAGTTTTCTCTAAAACTTTATCTTCAGTCTTTTCAATTATTTCTTTTTTCATACCCTCACCATCAGCGACTGGAGATGGTGTGTGTGGCTGCTTTAAATCTAGATCCAGACTCTGAGTTTCTGTAGAAGATGGTATTTTTATTTCATCTCCTTTTTCTGTTATTATTTGTGGCTGTACATGAGCATCAGTGATAGCTTCAGACTCAACTGGACTTTCAGTAGCTAATGCATCGGTTTTGGTTAATGCTTCTTCCTTTTTTGTTTCTGGTTTTGTCTGTGCTTGAGACTCAGAGACAGTTTCAGACTGTGTTGGACTTTCTGTTACTGATGCATCTGATTCTGATTTTGCTTGATCTCCACTTTTACTGACAGCTTCTGGCTGTATTTGAGATTCAGGCAGTTTCAGATTTGTTGGACTTTCTATAACTGATGCATCTGATTTAGATTTCACTGATCTTCACATTGAGAAACAGTTTGTGGCTGTGATTGAGACTCAGTTACAGTTTCAGACTTTGTTGGACTTTCTATTACTGATGCATCTGATTCTGATTTTGCTTGGTCTTCACTTTTAGTGACAGTTTGTGGCTGTGATTGAGACTCGTGACAGTTTCAGACTTTGTTGGACTTTCTATTACTGATGCATCTGATTCTGATTTTTTGTCTCACTTTGTTTCTGTGATTGAGACTCGTGACAGTTTCAGACTTTGTTGGACTTTCTATTACTGATGCATCTGATTCTGATTTTGCTTGGTCTTTTTTAGTGTTTGACTCGTGACGTTTCAGATTTTGTTGGACTTTCTATTACTGATACATCTGATTCTGATTTTGCTTGGTCTTCACTTTTAGCGACAGTTTGTGGCTGTGATTGAGACTCAATGACAGTTTCAGACTTTGTTGGACTTTCTATTACTGATGCCTCTGATTCTGATTTTAATTGATCATCACTTTTAGTGACAGTTTCTGGCAGTGTTTGAGACTCGATGACAGTTTCAGACTTTGTTGGACTTTCTATTACTGATGCGTCTGATTCTGATTTTAATTGATCATCACTTTTAGTGACAGTTTCTGGCAGTGTTTGAGACTCGGTGACAGTTTCACACTTTGTTGGACTTTCTATTACTGATGCATCTGATTCTGATTTTGCTTGGTCTTCACTTTTAGTGACAGTTTCTGGCTGTGATTGAGACTCGGTGACAGTTTCAACTTTGTTTATTCTTCTCCTTTTTTGTTTTCTGAGTTGTTAGATGCATTCAGGCTTGATTAAAATTTCTGCAATTGAAGCATCCGTTTCTGACTTTACTTGATCCTCATTTGTTTGGATTGTTAGTGGTTGTGTTGGAGATTTTGTGACAATTTCTGACTTACTTGAAGTCTAGTGATTTTTGGTTTTACTTGAACTTTCAGCTTTTGATTCAAGTGGTTGTGGTTGTTCTTCATCTCCTTCAATTTTCTGTGATTGTGTAAGCGACTCCGTGGCATCTTCAGACTTATTTGAACTTTCAGTAACTGGTGCATATTTCTGAATTTCTTCTTCTTTTATGCAGGGTTCGGATGTTATTGGGGAAAGTTCCTTCTTTTCAACTGATTTAATATCTGAGTCTTGTTTAGCATTATTTACACCATCGACTGCGTCTTCTGTTTGATCTTCTCTTGTTCAAATGATTTATCAGATGTTGCATCAGGCAATATAGTTTTAACTGTTTCTGAAACTACAGGAGATGTTTCTGGCGACTTTTCTGACAATTCCTTCTCTATTTCATGTTCAGTTTTCTGCTCAGAACTTTCTTCGGTTGTTGGTCGGTGACGGGGAAATTGGTTTTTTTTTCAGTTAACCATTTTATAGTTCCTTTTAATGTCAATCAAAGAATCAGATTGCGACTCTATGCATTCTTCTACTTTTGAAACGTCAGCACCTGTTACTTCTTTTTCATCAATTTGTTCTGAAGTTATACTTTCTTCGTCTTTTTCTTTGTTACCCGTATCATCTTTCTGTTGGTAAGTTTTGGAATTTTAAAATTTTTTTCCTTTTCAGATCTTCTTTTGTGATATCCTCATCTTTTGGTACGCTCTCAACTTTTGTGTCCTGTTTCATTTCAGTATCAGTTCCAGATGCATCTGCCTCAACTACATCTTTTTCATTTTTTGTGTCAGTTTCATCAACATGTTCCTCTCCACCAGTTTCTGATGTAACAGCATATTCTTTTTTTAATTCTGCGTCTATAGCCCCTTTGCTTTGATCTTCATCTTTTTTTTGAATGTCATCGTCGGCTTGTGATTGTGCTTCATCGTCCCCTTTTTCAAGTTTGCATTCATCCTGTATTTCCACGGACGAAGGTTCCACTTGTTCTTGTGAGTCTACTTCAACCACTTTTGCTATTTTGCTCTCTACAATTGCAGTTACTTCTGGTTCAACAGATTTTGTTACTTGGTCCTTTTTCATGGATTTTTTGCCCTTACCCTCACACAAAGATTCATCGTCTTCTTTGTGTTTTTCTTCTTTATCAGGGGTGACTGATTTTGCTCTTTACTGGCGTCCTCAGCCTTTTTAAGTTCTTTCTCCTCATCTTGATGAGGGGATTCTTGCACAGCTGATTCCACAGATTGTATCTCTTGTTCTTTCACTTGAGTTGTATGATCATATTCAGATGATTTCTCGCGTTCTTCTGGTGATTTTGCGTCCGTTTCATCAGGACTCTTCACGTCAGAACATAACACTTTTGTGGGTAAATCTGGTGAACTTTTGGTAGACACATTCGGTGAACCTACTGATGTCTGAGAATCACTAGGCAAGTCTTTGCTAATACCTTCTATTTTTTCAACTTCAGTTTTTACTGTAACAACATGTTCGGTAGGAGATGATGGAGGGGTGCGTGTTTTCTGTTCTACTACTACAGATTTTTCATCAGAACCGGCCAATTCACTACTATCTAATTCTAAGTCAGGAGCAAACGAAACCTTGCTATCATGTTCTATAAGTTCTTTCCCCTCCTCACCTTTAGGTGATAACTCATTGTCTGACATTGTAATTGAACTGGCTGCATCCGTATCAGGACTGACATCACGTGGTTCTGGTTCACGTGATATAACTGTTTCTTTTTTAAAATCTATTGGCTTTTCTTTAGCCGTGTCCTTTTCAGGCTCAGTTCTCGCAAAAGTAGAACGAGGAGTAAAGGCATCTCTGTACACAAGCATACCGGACCGTGCCCGCCAATCAACCCTGTTAACAAATAGCTAATGCTAGTGTGTACTATAATGCTTGTAAATGAATCTTGTATAAAAAAAATGTTTGAATGCATTTTATGCCGATGTTGTAATTTAAACTTTTTTATGTCTGTTATTATTTACAGACATTATTTCATTCCAAAATGAAACACTGCTCATGTGAGACTACCATGTGAATACATACTTGAATTAATAACTGTATAATGTTTATAATTATAAAGTGTCGTAAAGAGAAGAAACGCTTTGTGTTTTTATCTGAAAATAAATAATCATGTCATCAACTTAGCTGCATACTAAATATATCTGAACTATATTGGCACGTTAAAATCTGCAAAAGAAAATGTTATAGCAATAATTGTTTTCTCAAAATGGTAAAAATGATATATGGAGATTCCCTTTTGCATAAAGTGTAGTGAGACAAAAGTAATCAACAAAGTGTGGTGTTAACCAACGTACTGTTTACTTCATAAATTGTACAAATTATAAAAAAACCCACTATATACAGATTGGTTAAAAGCAGAATTGATTGCACTAAATACCTAGGATTCATAACACATACATACAGACATTAATATCACATAGAGGCAGACAAAATACTTTGATCAAAAAAGTGCACTTAAAAGTATTTTATATAAGATTTAAATTTGTCAAGTCGTTTGTAAAAGTATCACAAACAAAAGATTAAGAAAATTGATAACCAGTATTAATTCAATCAGGGTATTTTGTCAACTTAATATCCGTCCAATGAAAAACGTATTCAACACTATCTGTCGTTTATTTCATTATTTCAGTATTGAAAATATTAAAAAGATGTGAAAAAGATGTGAAATATACTTTTTGAAAAATGCTTGAAATAAACAAGCTATATTTTTTTCGTATATTTAGTCTATACGTACTATAAGTTTTACGTATTTGTTTGGAACATCAAATATTTTTATCATAGTTCACGAATTTCATTGAACGTATGCAACAAGCACATTTAAAAACATACACATTGTCATTTTTAAAATCATTTTCTAAGAATCAGTCATTTTGATTAATTTTCCTCTTTCTTATCTTTATCAGACTCATCTTTCTGAGGATTCTTTTCCTCAGGCTTCTCTACTTTATCGCCAGCCCCAGAACCTGCGGACCTGTCCATACCTCCCCCATATAACCCATTCCTATATATTTTGGGCACCGACCTGTTCTCTTCTCCTTCCAGAAGTTTTCTGTAGGCAGCGATTTCAAGCTCCAGAGACAGTTTCACGTCCATGATTGTCTGCAGTTCAGTAAGAATGCCTTCCATCTCGGCTCTGAGTTTAGAGATTTCTTCACGGAGCTGTGTTGTTTCCATCATGTGGTCTGTCTCCTGGGTTTCCAGTTCTCGCAGAGCCTCCTGGTACTGCTTCTCGAGCTGAGCATTCTGTGAATACAAAATCATGTCTGTTAACTTCTAAAAATACCATGGTCGTATAAATATGGTGTTGTTAAATGTTGTAGCATAGATATCATATCTTACAGGAAATGTTTGTTTGATTGGGTAATAGGGTTTTACTGAATTTACTTTTATTCAAATTCAAAATGATAAAACAGTTTAATTATGTATGTTGTTTATGATATATACATCCGTTAGGCCGTATGAAATGAAAATAAATAAAATAGACATATCTAATTAATTTAATCAGTCTTTATGTACAAATGTACCAAGTACTAATTGGTTAGTGTGTATGATCAAAGTCTTACCCTTGCTTCCAGGTCGGCAAGTTTTCCGCGAAGGTCAGTCATTTGTTTTGTGATTTTCTTATTTTCTTCGCGGATATGAGTCACCTCCATGTTCTGCTTGGTGGCACCGGTTCTGAACTCTTGGATCTTTATGAATAAAAGAAATATCTTACAATACATGTTAATTTAATCTAGTGCATGGCGTCAATTAAAAGTAAAGGTAAAAGCAATCAAGGTTTTCATTTTAATGAACAAAAATAATTGCATTTTCTGTTTCTATGACTTGTTAGACTGCGATTAATATTTGCTCTTGGTTTTTTATCTGGGCTTAAAAAAAGACAGCTGATTTATGCAAAGCAAGTATTATACAATATTATTTTTTCTTCATTGCAAACGCAAACTGTCTAGATGCAAACCTTAAGGTTGTAGAATCCCTCCATATCACCCCTGATGGTTTCAACCTTGCTGTCGTACTCCTGTTGAATATCACGGATGGCCTGGGCCAGTTCGCTCTTCCAGAACTCGCGGTTCTCGGCGGTCGTGTCTCTGTATGCAAGGGCAGCTAACTCCTTCAGTTCCTGTAGAGAAAGAGACATTTTTTCATGTCTAGATGCTTAATATGAAACAAGCCATGCATAAGATATTGATTAATATAACATAATAATGTATTTCATAATATACAACACAAGGAATGATAAGGAATCGTGATAAATATTCTACGTATAAACATATATTTTCTTTCTCATCCAGATCTATGTATCACAGCTTCACATATAAATACACATATGCTCAGTCAAACAGTAAACGCTGTATAGGGTTTAGACAACAATGTATGGCAATCCTTAATTAACATATTCCATATTTGGTATCCAATTAATGTTCAATTACGTATGGTACATATAAGTGCAACTAAATGATATCAGTGTACTTATTCTGTGTAGAAAATGAAATAGCATTGGTCGGCTGGTTACAAAGTTAATACGATATGAACTGCAGTATACAAGTCGTTCTGCTTCAGTATCTTTCTGGTACTTTATGAATTTACATTAACGAAGGACTAGTTTCTTTACGACTCTATCTATTAGAAGTACGAGCTATCAGTGAAAGGGGTCAGCCAATAAAAATGTCTAGGCACAGGAATTGATCACTTGTATCACGTTTTGGTCGTACAAAAAGCAATACAAAAATGGTACATTATTGCGAAATTAAACCCTTGATTGCGACCGTCTACAATATTAAATCATTCAGGCTTTTAACAACAGCAAGAATCTTTAAAATTTTGGAAGATAATTTTCATCGTGTAGTTGACCTTCATACGACATCCACTTGTCCTAAGCAACCAACCCATTTATATTCTTCCGTTGACCGGTCGCTAAAGACAGGCTGCCCACTAATTGTGTGAAGAATGATCATGTTTTCGATATTAAGGTAACCTATCCCTCATCAAATCCTAATCAGGGTCCTTCAAATGCTTAAAAAGACTTCAGTACAGATGCAAGCATCCATTGCCTTGGAGTTATAGGCGCCTTTGCTCAAATTCTATAAAGCCTGCATTTACTATGAAATTTCACAACTACATTATGGAACATGAACGCAATTTATTGATGGATGGATTACCTTAAATAAACTTTTTACTGATATTTATATTTGAATCACCTAACGTGTGTACAGTAAAATAAGAATCTATTTGCTTGAAAACGTTCTACGGATTATAGTCGACTAGACTTATTTATCAAACTTCTTCAACAGAAAATAAGGAGACCAAAGTAGGAAATTGTCAAATAACAATAATAATAATGATAATAACAATAAACGTTGGTGATATTTGCTTTTCGGAGTTACTTGACTGAGGAAAAGACAAAGACTTAAATTCACTAACGGCAAGTAAAAGGAAAAGAGCAGTACAAAAAGGTGCAATTATCTACGAAATACAAACGGACAAAATGACATTTTGAATATTGCTTACATCGCTTGTATTCATGTACTGAAAAACCATTAGCTGAACTAGATCGATTGGAAAACTACTCAGTAAAACACACCGAATTAAGCACAAACAAGAGAAAACTAATCCACAAACGATCAAGTCTCCAGACCAAGCCTGTACTGGACAATTGGATTTGGACAGAGCCGAATCAAATTACGAGATATCTCATCATTACGGGACCGCTTCCCGACCTATTTATTCATTTCTTCTCCACAAATTGAAGGAGGTCAGCCTGTCGCTTCGTTCGTTACGCCTACGTGGTCCGTTTCCATACTTTATCCCTTTCCCTCATAGAGGAAACCATGAAAAGACCTATGCGAACAGCATAAAACTAGATCAGCCTGCGAGTAACTTGCTGGCTGATCAGGTTTTATGCTGTTCGTTGCTCCTCAGTGGTCTGGAAATGAGGATTTTGTAATTAAATTTGGTAAGGATTAACTGTGGTTTTCTGCAGATCAGGCTTTATGTGGTACCTATTGAGTGCGTCAAAATTAGTCTATATGAGGGAAAGGGTTAAAGCTCAGCTACATCAATGTGTGCAATATAATTTTATGTGTTTAAACTCAATATCATGGAAAATCTACATCGGCGTGTTGCACTACCGAACTTTTTATAACATTTACTGGTTCTTCCTCGTTTCGGCTATGCAACACACCCCATATGTAAGATGTGTTTTTTTCTCCAACGTTCGAGATTCGTGGTTTTAATATTTTGTTAATTTGGTATATGTATTCAATTTTAATTTTCTTTTCTATCTAAATAATATATGCAAGCTTGAATACGTTTTGCAATGCAAAACAACAGCTAATTTAATTATCATATACATGTTTACATGTAAATTTGTTTTCATCTTTATTTTGTTTATTATGATCATCATTGCCGGCAGAATGGTTAAAGGAAGAAAAGTCACACCTCACAAGTATAGGCAAACGTAGAAGTGAATTATGTTCACAAACGATATTAATTAAACATATGTAAAATATTTCAGTTAAGGGTATTATTTATCAACCTTTTTTCCCGGTTTTAAAAGAGGCAAGTATCAAATCACGACAAAACTAAGCATGACAGTGAAAGAGAACACATTTTTTTTTTATTTAAAGTTGTTTTGAAGACTTTATACAATCTTTATACAACAATGCCATATTAAAACTAGGCAATTGCATTTGTACTATTGTGTATAATAGTATATATCAAATATGACACCATGGAAAGAAAAAGCTCTTTGTAATACTGTCATATGATTTTGTTTATTGCGAAGATCCGCTTTTATTATTATGCTGACCATTAGACAATTGTATTAAGGACAAAAAACATACCCTGGGTTTCACAAAAAAATCGATAAGAGTTCGTTTCTAAAACATTCATGGTTCCTATTTCAGGGGTGCCTTTTCATCGTGTCATTATTAATTCAGTTAGACGTAATTAATTTCAATAAATGTGTTTGGACACGGACATCATGAGTAAAAAGCTAGTTTATTATGCACTGATACCCTTCACGATAACAATGGTTTCATCATTTTTTATCTCTCATTCTTTCGCGCCGAAACTAGTGAATTTGAATATCCATTTATCAATGGGAAGAAATATTAATTTAAGGTAAATATTACATGTTATAGATGTAAACTGAATCATCATAATCATAGTGTGATAAATATATAAGCTTAAATTGTATATTAAATGCAATATAATGGATATGTTGATAATGACTTATACATATTCTATCTATGTTTTCATACTAGACTATATGACTCATATTTATATGTTTGCACATGTTTGCGTTTCATTAAAAATGAAAGTAAGCAGTAAAAAATGTTTACTTAATTGAAGATGTATACATAAAAAAGTTAGTGTAACGAAATCCAAAAATGGAAAGAAGATATTAAAAATAATAGAATGTTTTTCTATGGTGTAAATGAAACGTATGCCAAACACTTGATTAAATAATGAAGGATCAGGCAACAGAAGGGACTCACCTGCTCGTGGACCTTCTTCATGAATTCCATCTCCTCCTCGAGGGTCTGGCGGCGGATTCTCGGCGTCCAGATGGGCCAAGGTCTCGTTGTTAAGGTCCTATTAAACAGAGTAGTTTGTATTATTGACGATGTTTGATTTCATTGCCAGTGGTTCTATGTCATTTTATGTTTGCCTTTAATTACTTATGTATATGGTAACAAATTATCACATTTTATGTAAGTCTATTTCTCCTTGAGGATGTGTTGGGATTTGTGAAATTATTCTAATACGAAACTAGATAAAAACCAACCCAAGCAAATCTATATTTTCTGGAGATAATAGAAAAGTGTACAAGTGTATATCTAATATGAATGTATATGTACGTTACTAGTGCAACCATAAAAAGCTTTGCTACAGAATATATAATGGACAAACATATGAGAACCGGTATTTCATACCCGTAATGGGTAAAAAACACAACTAGTGCTAAATACCTCATGAAATGAATTTCCCTCCAATTAACTATTTCCTCTTTTCTTTATTTATGCGATCACATCGTAATTGCATGGAACGTATACCTTATATCATTTATATTTATTTACAACGAGTTTATAGAAAGAACACATTAAGTTGTTTACAAAGATCGTCACTTATACAAAAGCTAAATATTTAATAGAATCTCAAACGACAAACTGATCCGAGATGAGATGTGCACATTTCTTTGTTAGACAGGAAAAATGAAAATGATTAGTTTCCATTGATGTATGTTTATTTTTGGAAACAGATCCAGATCTTTGATCTTGTGATAACAATGGACATGTTTAAGACAAAATTATGAATAAAGATACGTTATCGGGGTTGTATTTCTTGATGATACATGATTGAAGACATTCAAAATGGCAGGCATTAAAATTTGAAAGAGAATACAGAAGTAAATGCTGTTACATGGTACACGTGGCCGATCGTCTGGGCCATAGATAACGCTTCCGTAAACGACCTTGGTAAACCGTCCGTGAGTCACGAGACAACGGTTTTGGTCAATGTGACCTAGCTAAACGATCGCAGCATCCAACGGGCAGGCAGTTGCATGCTGTTTAATCAGTGACTAGACCAATTCTCACAGACAATTAACCAATGTGACTCACTCGATAATTTCCAAGAGCGAACCCTCGTTCATTATCAATTTAGACTCATCTAATCGAGCCCATGTTGCAATTCTTGAAGGCGCCGCAAAGTGACTGTAGTGAAGAGTTTTTAAGACATAATACTTGAACATGATGCATCTAAATGTCTGATGCCATAATAATACCGTCTGCCGCCAGACGGGAGCGTGACATCAGAAACATTCATATGCTTAGAGGCCGTCTCAACCGCCATATTGCATAACGAAAACAACCACCGATTGTGGCAGTTATTCTTTCTTTGAGATTAAGAATAAAATGAAAGACTGAGTTGCATGTCTGATTGAAATCTAACTTAACATGCGCACGTTTTTCGGACATTTTTTCAGTCGATCAATTGATCTTTTAGAAGTAAAAATCTCTCTTGATAAATAACATTTTATGGCAATTCCAGTCAACAAGTTTGGCTTCGTTTGCATGTGTTTAGCATCCTACCGAGAATATTCTAGATATTTCGAACTTGCATCTTCATGAGACAGATGTTCTGGTATGTCACTGAGTTATATACGCCGTGGCATCATACCAACCTCCAGTCTTGAGAATTGAACTGTTTTTTTTTTTTTCAAATCTAGTCATCAAATTATAAACCAACAGACTGATGGTATGCTCAATTTTTGTTTCATTATTTACCATATTCTTAAATTTAAATGAAAACATTTAGACCTATTATAAGTACCTAATATCATGCAAACTTTTGAAAAAATATACATATACCCAGACAGAGAGAGGAGTTGTCGAATATATAACATATTTTTAGTCACAAAGAGTATTATTTTTTAGAGGAAGGTCTGTGACATGCACACATGGTGGAAACATGTTCTTCATACCCGATGTAATCGTATACTTTTTTGTGCCTAATTCCATGCTATAAAGCAAACCCCTTTAACAAGATAAACGTTTTTATGTGTGATTCGTAAGAAATCTAATGTTTATCTTAATTAGTAATTAGTTTTTAATGAAAATAAAAATACAGTCTCGATTTGAAAATGTGCAAACCGTGAAAACATAAATAAAGATTTAATTTTATTTTAATCGATTTCAAAACAATAATTCATATGTCTCTCTTGATGGCGAGAGTGGTGGTCAGTGCTATGGGACCGGAAAAAAACCCCACGTGATTTGACGATACCATCAACGGAAGTGATCGGGAATTGAACCTGGGATGTATTTGTGAGAGTAAAGTGTTTTTAGCCGAATATAAAGCTAAGTACGTGAGTCTGGCTAATTCATATGTCATTATACAACGTATTCAAAAATGTCCATGCGAGCAGCATAATCACATCACGCACGTCTGGAGGACTATTAACGTTTATACCAGCCTCGGGGTCGAACGCCGAGAACATTTTGATTTTATATCACCGTCTACGTTTGCAGTATCACAGTTCATCCAACAGTTACCCAGCTGTGGAAAAATCAATTTTTTACAGTTGACAATCGATTTCAGGTTCAAGATATATGGCTCTAGCACATCACACTACGCAATTTTGCATCGATTTCTGCACGGATGCACAATAAACCCATCCACCATACGCATTAGATTTTGAAAGGATTTGATATAATAATAATTACAGATGTTGTACTATCTCTGTACTACTTGCTTTTGACAGATGATTGATTACGACAATTCCTTACCAAGTCAACATCACACATGGCTTAAATTATTATTTATGTTACGTGAACAATGCATGGATTTTATATTTTCTTATCTTTGAGAGGAGGTTATTTGTTATTTTAAACTTTATGTAGATTTAGTAGCTTCAAAAATATTTATTTGTTTTCGATACGGGCTTCGTCTAATAATTGGCATTTGAAACTCACCAGGGAAACAAATCATTACCGTTATAGCTTAATATTGAAAATAGAATACAAAGACGCATATAATTATAATGAAAATATTACTGAAATATATTCCGTTCTTTGAATATTGACTTGTACAAATATTAACGCTATTCGGAATAGCGAAATATTTAGCGATACTGACAATTGTACAACTTTTAAAGAGAGCCCGCCCGGAAAATCAAGAGTCAAACAACTGTGTTGTCCGTCATGGTCGTGTGATTCTAATGACGGCACAATCACTCGGAATTTGCATAAAGACTACCTCTTGACCTCTTGGACTTCTGTGAGACGGTGGTTCTACTCGGTCACCTTTGTACCCTTGTGGGGGGGGGTCTTTACTGTAGTGACGGGAAACTTAACAACAACTTTCCTAGTCTAAATGATACTTACAATTCTAAGTTTGTCAACTTCCTGTTGGAGTCTATTGATAGAGGCCTTGTCACGTCCTCTCTCTGTTTCCAAGGAGTGGATGTTGCGACGAAGCAAACTGATCTCGCTCTCACATTCGGAGAGTTGCGCATTGAGTTTGCCGATTTCGTCACGGTCAGCTTGGTGATATTTCTTGGCATCGTCCAGCCTGAAAATACATCAAGATATGGACTTAACACTAACTGACAGTAAGAGACTATTTTCCCCTAGAATTCAGAAGAAATTTGTGCAAAGGTAAATCATCGTAGTGTTCTTCGAGAGAGACTCGGGTATTATATCTAATTTATATTTTATGAATATTTTCATTCTCATAACTTTCCGAATATGTTCATTTAACATTTATTTATGAATCAAGTTTAAATTATTACGTTGTTTAATTCAAATCCAAACGACTCGTCAATGCTCCTATAAGTTATTCATTAAGCCAGTCAAATAGATTAATGACACTCGAAAGCTGTATGTCTTTTCGTAATAGTTAAGAAAACTGCAGCTTCACTTCTCGGTGATCTCGTTTTCAATATATTTACTGGCGCCATCATACGTTTGTCTGGAGGGAAATCATAGATAAACTGTAATCTATTATTATATATCCTTTAGCTGGAATATTCCAGTAAGGATCATGACCAGACACGATAATGTAGTGGTCAATTTAACCGAAGATGTCGGGATGACATATATACTAGTGTGAGGCCTATACTCGTAGATCGTGATCTACATCCCGACTTGGGATGTGCCAGATCAGTTGAAACCAAGAACTATTTTGCTTGTATCAGCAATTTCTTAATACAGACACCTTCCCAGTTGAAACAGCAGGGACAAATGATGTACATGTGTATTAAGTTCGCAGAACAAATCGCCTGTGTGATATTGATCGCCGAGTCTGTCTCAGTCTCCAGACGCTTTCAAATGAATTTGTATTTTAGAACTAACGCCCTTGGGAATTTCAGAAGATTCTTCCAAAATACGCCTTTAGATTTCAAATATAATAGTCTCCTGAAGTTGACAGAATGTATAAACAATAAATAAATACTGTAGTTTCCTGACACAGAGGGGCAAACGAACATTTCTCCATCTCTAAGTCAGAAATTGATGACATTTATAAGAAGTGAAAAGACACACAGAACTGTATTCACAGTAACAAATGCAATTCATTGTTTCAATAAGTGTAATTGTTATATATGAAGACCTGAACACGAGAAAGAAATCAAATGTAAGCATTAAATATTGAAGAACATTCGAACCACATGCACGTGTGTGTTGTGGGGGTGGACAAAGAATCGTTGTCCCGGGCACAACCGAGTTAAACCACAAATCGTCGAATGACAATAGTTTAAGTTTCAATAAAATGTTTAACAACCGACGTTAGTTTTAAGACGTTCTCAGGCGCGTACTGGACTAACCCAGGAACCGTCGAAAGGGATTAGTAAATGTCGCCCAAATCGACACGAGAAGAATTAAGAGCACACTTACATTTCTTATCCTTCTCAAAATGCCAAAGAAATAAAGTCTGATTATCGTACATGTTTAATGCTATTACGTGTTGCCGCTTCAGCGGCGGGCTTGAAAAATGCCAAGTCAGCATCTAACGATCAAGCAATAAACGCATGACCTGTGAATGGATGTTCAATTTGAATCGATGTTAAAAGGGTCGTGTCTCTTGGTATTGAAATAACGCACAATGCCTGACGGACTTTGCAGATACTTACACGTCAGATAGGAGTGCTAGATTTTACGCGAAACCTTGAAGCTAAAATAGTGTTGATAAGTAATTGCCCATCTTGTATTCGTGTGTATCAAAACAAAAAGGCTAAGTCATTAGATTGAAATGCATGGTTGTAATTGATTCTAAAACTGACAGAGTGGCTATCAATTCAATGCACGTTGCTAATACATTACTTCATAAGTTCTTTGTATAAAAATAATTTAGTATCCGAAATTAACGATTTGGCTATTTATTCATTTTTATATTACATTGAGCATTCATTTAACGTTCAACAATACGCAAATTTTTAGACTTTCGGGGTTAGAAAGCAATGGAACAGGGGCATCTTCCAAGAGTATAATAGCAAATGAAGATGAAAATATAATACATCGAAAATGAAGGACATAATATTAAGCTAGATACATCTTTTACTTCTGCAGTCTTCACGTTCGTTAAGGAAAGGCTGCAATAATTTGTTTACGATATTGCGCAAATCACGATAGCAAAACAGATTCCGTCTGCTTCTAGATATCTGATTTACACAAGTCTTCATCGCATTAATTAATTGTTCATAACACTCGTATGAGTCTGCAAGAATGTTATTTTATGAGATATTGCAAATATTAATACCAAAATGGAGATAAAATTGTCGGGGATATGATCGACGGTTCGCGCATTAAGTAATAATATCGACTGTTTTATCTCTACATGTGGGCGAGAATTATATTTGCCTAGGAAACAGGGAGTTCTTGTCGCTGATAACGCAGCCAACGAATGTCTTGAGGATGTAAACACACTGCTATTTCATTGACAAGGTCTTTTAAGAGAGAGAGAGAGAGAGAGAGAGAGAGCAATGGAATCTGATTCTTTACACAATTCTTATAAGTCCTGGGGCTTACTCCTTCATCTTGGACATAGATCCACTCTCTAAAGTAATAAAACCGCAGAATGTGACATTTTAATTTCTCCAGCGCCCATCGTTTTGACGTGTAACTTTAAATATAATCCATTCAATTTAGAAGTTTTGGAAACATTAAAAATGCATATGGCTTTAGTTTCAGATTTTTTGGAAACATTAAAAAATGCATATGGCTGTAGTTAACCGGATATCGTATAAACGCATATAGAGATTAAGATAAGAATATAAGTATTTGTTAAAAAAAAGACAGATGCAAGATGCATAAAAATAGAAGATAAGCGGATGGTGAATAGATCAACAGATTTACAACATGATATGAACAACACATAAAATGTCGCGATTCAGTGGCAGTCATGACATAATAACAGTATGTTAACCTTTTGTTAATTTGTTCGACCTAAGTTTACCACGGTATTAGAAGAGGCCATCACTGCACAGTTTGACTCCGCGGGCAACACCATTACACGTTAATTGTGTCTTTTCTCGGGGTGACCGTAATGACATTACCGTATACTTATGTCCAGACACGCTGATAAAATGGGAAAAAGGCTCAGATAATTAAAGTTTGGTCATTTGCATCAGATTAATGTGATGTTTTAATGGACATTTCCTTAGCTATGGCCTGGTCCCTGAATTTTGATAGTGAACATGTGTTTGTAGGAAATAATTGAACACTTGAGAATGTGTTACTAAACGTTTTGCATGTTTCGTATGACAAAATTATTTTTTCAATTCTTTTTTTTTCTTCAAATATTACATTTTTATCATTTTAACATGTATATTATTATTTGATTTGGACCGAACTACCTTAAGCTCGCGTTTAAGCGCTTACGTTCTCTAGATATGTTTTCTTTCCATTTTGTTTTCAAGTTAAATTTTCATAAAATTACGATTAAGGATGGTTAATTGCTATTGAATTAAAAGTTTCTATAATGAGTATGACAGAATGGTGTAATATCTAATTCATTACATATAACACTTGGTCGATAACGTGAACATAGTCTCATCAAATATTTAACAAATATTTCAGAAAGGATCAGTTGTCCCCCTTTGAATATACCGAAATGTAAATTTGTGTTACGTTTTGCATGGATGCTCCTTTAATGTATCTATTCTAAGTATGAATAATTTGTTATGTGAAGCTGAAAACCATAAAATCATTTGTAATACATATGTGAGTATATTTTCACAGCTTTCCTCCATTTTATGTACGTATCACCCGTTGGATTGGCCTGTACACATCAAAAGCTAGACAAAGTACACGGATGCACAGGTCATCAACTTGAGATCAGAAACTCTCGTATCGTCCTTTGACCCACGAAGATGTGTCACAACAGTAAATTACCCTTAAAGAGACCACTTGAGCTTGAGAAAATATATCGTCTCCGAGCATTGTCTACTCCGGTTTTATTACATACCCGGGTCATTACTATCCGAGATGGTCGATCTCATCTGGTATGCGATCGTACTGGGCTTCCGATGCAACGCTCAATTTGGCTTGAATACGTATCTATTATATAAAATCTGTTAAGTAAGCATAAATGAAAGATAAATACTTATTTAGGGGCATGTGGCACGGAGGAGAATGTTGACATAGTCATGGCGGTGTTTTGTGTCATTCGGATTTCCCGCAATCGCCTCATTAAAGCAAATTAAACACTGTTTATAATACGTGAAAGTTATAATGTACCCCACATTCTAGAATGTTTCAATTGTGATTGAAATAAACATATCCGGGTATTGGTTTTAAACAGAAGCAAGGTTTGAATAGCATAAGTTTAAAACTTTCACTAATGATTTGTTTGCCTCTCTGCGCATGACAGCAAGGTGCTCTCCTATGAAGATTCAGAATGTGCACTATTTTCTAGAGTTTAAAGTTATGTCACTTCTCTGTGCAAGTGAATAAAAGTTTTATTGTTACTCTTACGCTACATTAGCTAATGGTCCAGACATAATTACAGTGTATGTTCTCTCTGAGTCGGGTAATAGGAAACCTTTATTGTGTGTAATAAAATAATGTACGCCCATATAATTCCAATAAAATATGGCTAAAAGGGCCCGATAGTGTGGTTAATTTAATCTTAATATATGCATGTTAAGGGATTCTGAAAACATGTCCGTTATGTGCTAATAACTTGCAATGTCTGCATGTTTTCTGTATAAATCGTTATCACGCACGCTTCCGCCATTTCAAAACAGGGTCGATAACTTTCCTTGTGAAAATATGAATCTATAAATACATTATTTTCAAAGAAGGGTAAACATAAACACAGAGGGAGTAAGATATTCATTTATATGGTGTATGAGCTATCAACTGAATGATCTTTAACCAAATTTTGATTTACTTTCAAGTTGTTATTAGCCAATTTACAAGATACAGTTTATAATTAGTTTACAATCCTTACTCATTCGAGAAATGATGGAAGCATCCTTGGTGGCTAACTGAAAAACACGTGCATCCGGCTATGCATGCCCGTATTCAATCAGTTGAAAGACAACAATTTGCAATAACCCGTCCTGTTAGCAAATTGCACACTTTAATACTGCAATTTTCAATACAGATAAAGTCACTGTCATGTCCGAGGTGTCCCGGAGAACCTTATCAATGCTACCGATAACTGGTTTTTAGACTCTGGCGTACGCGGTTAACTTCTAACAGATGGGTTAGACATTTCTAAAGCTATTACTTTTTTTAATATAATAGACGAAATTGCTCTTCCACAATGCAAATCTTGGACAGAATGGACGATGTCAAAGACAGACGTCGTATACGTTTTCCGCTTGAATGTCAAACGTTCAGTATAAGCGACAATTCTGAAGCAGAATATGGCAGCCGACTGCCATTAATTTCAATACAGAATAACATCAATTTGTTGAGGAAGATCTTTAGGGATGGGGTTTCATTACGGCCAGATCGTCTAAATCTTTGTTTTCTGATGATTGTATTAAAAGGGATTACCAAGCCGTCTTATTAACAGACTAACCGGGGTCTTATGTCATAACTAGTCCTAATTCCCTGAAATAGATAGTTATAAAACATCAGATTGTCTTGGAGATTATTCTTTGATTGTGCTTTAATGTCGACTCCACAAATTTTCAATTATACCTTGACCTCCTATTCATCACATGGTGAAATAGATCATAGGGACTTATGTACAAATAACACAGGTCTCTTGCAAGTGAACTGAAAATCTGATTAACAAAAAAAAAAAAAAAAAAAAAAAAAAAAAAAATCCGAAGAACAAAGATCAGGATTCGAACCCGTATATTATTTATAGGCTATGGCCACAGCCACTCGTCCACGGAGGCCCTGCATCGTAATTTGGGCACTTCAGATATAAACAACTCTTATGTATGTCCGCAATGTAAAGACATTTATAAATATGGAGGTTTTTCATTTTATCTGGCCTCTTAAATTAAGATATTGCAGGTAATTTAAGCCATCAAAGGTTACTGAAATCCAGGTGTAAACAACTTGTTCGAATACGTTATAAACTACGACACGTTAATCTAGATCGAATGTAAATGAATGGATACAAAATGTATACATTGTACAGCGACCCCCCCTGGGCAATGAGGGCTGGTGAAAAAACCATTATTTAGATAGGTGCAGCATTGAATTAAACCTGATATCCAGCTACGATTTTAAATTTGAGCCCTTACTATGTCCGATTGTTGATGATAAAGACAAAACTGAAGTTATCACAAGGCTTTGTTCAATTTTTTTTTGAAGGCATTTGATTTGGTGACACCAGTGGTTGTAAAAAAAATTTTAAAAAAAAAAAAAAAAAAAAAAAAAAAAACATTACCGTTAAAGCGTTAAAATAGGTGCGATATTTTTAAGTGACACTATATTTTTGAATAACATTGAATCGTTGAATCAAATGCTAATTGAGATACATTTCAAAGTTGAACCCACTAGGGTAAAGGAAACTCCATTATATTTGTATAAACCATTTCGTTATATTGCAACTCGAATGCATTTGCATTTTCAGTTAGAAATGTCACTTGCATTATTTATGTGCGTTATCAAAAAAATATATAAAAAAGAGAGAGAAAGGAATCATCACATTGTCCCGAATTTCCTTTCAAGTGGAGAAACAGATTTATTTTTATTTATAATCGAGACAAAGAGAACATGTAACACCCTTATGTGTCATTCAAATTGCTACATGTCGTGTAGAGAATAAATAACCTTTATATAAGGAGTAGGAAAAGTACATTCAATTCCTTAATTTATCATTCGAATTGTGGCCGGATACCTGATAGCATTCCCAGAAGTGCATGCATAACAAAATCAACATCTCAAAAGTAATTTACAACTCTCAGATCGATACCATACGTGAGGATGGTGCACTCATAGACGATGTTACTGCAAAAGGCATCTCTGTTCAGTCTACGCATTACAATAACGACTTGGAGCAAGTCCCTGAACATTTGGAAACTGTCCAAGAAAACTGCTGACTTGCATTTTCGTGGAACAGTTTTACATAGAAATTAAAAAAGAAATAATCGCCGAACAACAATTTATCTTTTGCAAATTTGACATATCATCATAGTGGTGTTTTAATTTTTGCAGATTTGGAAGGATAATGTTAAAGCGTAAACGTCATGGTAAATTAAATTAATTTGAAATGTTAATATCCGGTAGACTATTGACTGATCCGTCTATTCTAAAAGTCAGTTTCGTGTAAACCTAAAGCACGACCCATGTCTGCACCCAATATATAATTATATATCAGGGATTGCACTAGCTTACTGTCTAAGGTGTGCGTCCCTCTTGCAGCTGCACATCCATCAAGTCGCTGGTAGGCATAAACGGACGAATAGCGTCATTACGAATTACACCCGGTAGGTAGCTCGGGGGTTTCCGTGCGAGATTCTGCATGCAATGCATCTTTTATTCAATGGCTGTGCAGTAACTGTGATGAATACAGTTACTGGTTGGACAGATCCCTGTCGCAGCCAGCATCTCTTTGTCTGATATCAATTAGTCGTCATGTGAGAACTTGTTAAAATGTAGGAATTATTAACGGGAAAAATGAAATACGAGACACTGATGCCATTAGCCAGGGACAGAAAGCCGCAGTTCCTGAATGCGGTCCATCTATTACTGAACATAAATGATTGTTTAATGCTATATTTGAAGCAAGGGATAATTAAATCAAATAAAAGAGATATTGATGAAGCAAGGTCATGACAGATTCGATTATTAATTGGCATAGAGAGAGAGATGGGGGAGAGAGATAGAGAGAACACAGTCGGGTATTTAATTAAAATGCTATTAATCTTGTTATGTGTACTTCGTTTAAAAATCCATGCACACGCATAGTGTAAACTTTATCTTGGTTTGCCGGTGTGAGGCACACAAAAGCCAGGGTACGTAAGTATCGATGAAAGAAGCAGTAGCTCGAGAGTCCGACATGTATCAAAAGGCGTTGGTTGATTACCACACGGCTTCGAGCGCAACAAGACATTGACAAATGTGTCCAGGCGTGCAGGGTGCGGCCAAATGAGGGATACATGAGTCTTACAAGATAATAAATGGCGAATGCTGACCAAGCAGTGTCCTTAAACATAGCCATTTTTTGCAGTTATAAATGGGTAGTCAACCTGCTTGACATAATGGCCGCATCAAAAGGGATGAAAAATGGAAGCGGGCATGACGTCACGCCCTGCCCTCCGGCCGAAATGCACGTGCATGGACAACAGGATAACAGTAAGCAGCTGTTGAACGAATCTTAAATATTATTGTTCAAATGCCCCTTTCAGTTTACTGTCTGGCTTACGGCGTATTAAAAGCGTCATTTAAGACTATTTTAATCAGATTTCAAGAGCCAAATTATATGACGGAATTTGAAAACGCATTAAAGAAATTGAAAATAAAATCTTAGAATGCAATGTGTCAAATAGTTCTATCTTTCGATGGATTTACTTATGTTTTCCATTTAGGAATAAAATATAAAAGACTTAGATTACTCGTTTTCAATTTAAATACAGGGAACTAAAATGACGCCGTTCAATTTAGGAACTGTCGAAGTTGTTTAAAAATAAATCTAAATATCATTATTGTCATATCATTTTATAGATTCCAGAAACAACTTAAATATCGTAGCTTTATTTGAATAATATGGTACTGTTCACCACTGGCAAAATGAGAGAGAGAATTTCATCAAGTAAATCCTGAAATTCTCCTAAAACATGACTTATAGATGTCATTGTATAGAAATCAGCAGTGCTAAGGTGCTCTTTAAGCGGAGTCTGTAATTTCCACATATCTCTCTCCGTTGACAATGTTGTTAGCGGTGCACGCGATGGAAGATAAATCGAATATCGCGATAGCACGATTTAACCACAGCTTATCGCGATTAATCGAGATTATCGCATGTCAGCAGTTTATAAAGCATTTTCTGTCCTGATATCGTTATCTGACTCCATTTTTTGTTCCCTTACTTTTTATATCAATTTATTGCCTGGCTCGAACTCACCACCAAGTGATACTTTAAATCCTTAATAATCATATTAGACCGCTATTGTATTGTTTTTCAAACTTTTAAGTCACTGACCAAGCTGAATCAAATAGTAACTTAAACGGCAAATATTTGTTAAATACACATACATAACATCATACTTATATGACTAGCTGGGTTTCTCATGTAACCATACCCTTAGTTTCACCTTGCGTCACAAGATGACTTCTCATTTTTTTCAGAGCGTTCAAACTTATCAACATACCATATGAAATAAAAGCTGACGAATGACATTGTTGCATGCTGAACGACCTGCGAAACTCTAGTGACTACAGGCAATGTCAAGTAGTAAGTAAAAAAACCAACTAAATTATGCTGAAGTAGATAAAATCTTTACATTGACTTTACTTACTATACAGAATATGAAGTGATGCATTATAAAATGATTGAGACGAATCATCGGTTTGAAAGTTATTAAGGTGGTAAATTAACTCGAGGGTTTAAAAAGGCCTCATATTTAAACTTCGATATTTCAAGTCATATTTTTTTTCAAAGGATGACCCCTCTTTTAAAATCGTATTGTCGTAAGTGATAAAAAAAAAGGATACGGCATTTAACATGCACTAATCTATAGCTGAAATATTCCTCTTTACATTTCTAAACGATTTAAAATCGTTTTAAAAACAGGAATTAAAATATTCAACATTTCCCCAATGTGAGGCGGTTTTTTCTTTAAGTCTTTGAGTATATAGTTATGTAAAGGATGAGAAGACATGTTTAATTGCTGAAGATTCTGAAATATTTAAAGTCTAACATTTTGTTAATTATGCATAATATCACGTGTAACTATAACTTATTTTTTCTTTGATTTTATATCATCATTGTTGTTATTTTATTTCATCATCATCATCATCATCATCATTACTTTTGTTTTGTGACATATGATATATGAATTTGTTGTCAGAAAATAGGTCAAAAATATTTATGGACATTTGATTTAATTGTACAAGTTTTGGAGTAAAGTATATATCTAAAGGCATAATGTCGAAGTACCATAAATTAAATTGACTACTTTATTGACTTATTTGGTTGACTATCATTGTCGTCAACATAACATCATCATCATCACTATAAACTGTAGACTTGTATTAGTCTAACAACTACTACTTCTACAAGAATAAAAATATACATAAATTATCATACTTGTAAACTTGCCACATTAAGATTTCAAACTATGACAGAATTGGCTAGCTGATCAGTACATAATGACATTTCAAATGAAGATTTAGACAGCAGTAATTAATTAACAATGGGTGTCAACTTGGCAGGATCCCGTGCAGATAGCGGCAGTCTGAATCGCTCCGTCGACATGTATTTGTACTATCTTTCCGTTGCTGACATGCTTTATTTCAATACAAAAAGTAGAGACCATTATCAATTAGACTTACAAATAGCGGTTTGACAGGGTGCCGCGCTGTGTCATTACTTATTTATGTCTGACGTACACGGTTCAAAGCTCATCGACAGCGTTGGCGGGTATCCGGGTAACCAGAAGCCTTGGAGCATAATGCATAGAGTATATTGCATAATATAATATGCAATTGGATATATTCTATACCATATTGATTTAATTTAAAACAGCCACTCTTAACAAAAGAAACATATATGCCTTAAAATGGATGGTTAGTAGTCGTTTGTATATTGAATATTATATCACGCTTTGTATGTCTATACATGCATGGCAAACTGATCTGCAATTTATGATAGTTGAACCCGCCAATTGTTCACAACGGTAAAGTTAATAATCATAGGGTGTCCTATACAGAATGGATATGTTCTATACAATTGCAAGGCGGCGTTATCTTAACTTGTTGATTATACGTCAGTAAACAACGCTAGTGAAGCGAAACGCCAAACAATGCAATTGTTGAAGAACGGAACAAAACGAGTCGCCATTACTAATACTACAGTAGACAGTGCAATATTAAATACTACAGCTACAGAATGTATACGTATATACACACGTAAAGAAAACACAAACACCGCAGGATGTCGAAATGTTTAGTTTACAAACGCGATTCATGAATGAAATTAACATATTGAATGAGCTATCTACACTGGAGAGACGGTGTGTTCGGCTAGTTTGATTTGAGACCTTTCTGAAAAATTCGTTGAAACATTGATTGAAAAAATGACCTGTCCTGGTCACAGCGAGTGTCAGCCATATATTACAAGACTGCTAATAAAATCTGAGGGTAACTAAGTCGTACCTTGTGTTAATAAAATTAAACTACAATGCCCACGAAGCTATGAAAAAAAGGAGAACCCATGTCGAACAGTGTACTATGGACCATGACAACAATAACGTCTAGACAAGTACTCATCGTATTGTTCAAAAACGCAAATCTATGCATTTTATTTATGAATTGGCAGATTTGAAATCAATACATAAACCGCAAGATATGCATGATATTATATATTTCTAAAAGAAACTGTTAAGGGGTCAAATCTGAAGTAATTGCTTAGAAATTATTAGCCAGAACATTAGATAACCTTACCAGGGTGTCATAGCTTTTACAGGGTTTCAAGGACTTACGTATATTGTTCAGTTAAGAGTCAAAACCACAGATTGGAGTGTCTAATTGAATAAATGTGCTTCATCCATGTCAGACAATGACAGTAGTTGTTTTGGCACAGAAAAATAGTAATTTGATATTAGACCAATATACCGTCCTTAAGTTAGATAAACGATCATTCCTTGGCTATGTGCTCGTATGCATTCTTTCTGCATGCACATTGAAAGGTTCAAATGTTTTTTTTTTCTTTTGTTTAAGCAAAGCACGCAAGTATGAATGACTGACACTGTGAGAAGGTTTAGACTATCGCACCCCCTAGCTGACATTTTGTTGTATCAAGAAGTCTGGGAAACAAGAATTTTAACGAAGTCTGTGAAATATCAGTTTAACTATTAAAAAATATTGCTTTAAACATTCAAAATGAAATAAGCTAACTTAGACTTCCATATTCATTCTTTCTTCTTATTATTATCACCATTACTATTAATATTAATAATATTATTTACATTGGAGGACGAAATTGAACAGTACTTCATCATACAAATAGCATGCATTCTATATTTGAAATATTTTTTTTTAAAATTTTAACAGCAAGATCTCCTTTTGATCAGTTACAGAGAGAACAAAACATCAAAAACAGAACATATGCTACACATGTTAAGATATCCAATAATCACGATGTGTTAATCTCACGAGGGCGGTCACGCGTGCCTACGCTTACGAAATTTAATATCGTATCTTCTCACGCTTGCATCTTTTAACACGCTCGGTTAGCTCAATAAAGTATTTGCTGAGTGATAACTTTCTCCTGATTCGACATCTGACAATATTTCTTCATAAATACTATGCTTCAAGTTCAATTATCATACAAAAAAAACATACCCCCATTAAATACCCCAGGGTAATACAATAGTTTAATAAGCAAAAAGATGGCAACCCAGTTCATATCAGTTCGAGCGAACATACTTTCTGAAATTTGTGAAATAAGAGTATATCATTGGATCTCAGCCATCGGGGTCTTTATACGTTCACTATCAAATTAGAAGTTTGGATAATTTATTGTTCATCATAAACGGGTCGGTGTTCCGGTCTATAAAAACGCACGCTCTTCTGCGGTCTATAATTATTTAGATACGTCCCCTACGAGTTTACTTCAGTTCGGCCATCATCGAGGACATGTTATAGATCTATATGACCGGTAGATCCCTATCCGTGCGCTCTAATCGCAAATCGATAAAACCAACACTTGGGGAATACACAAATATATTGTCTGTAAGTATAGACAAACAAATAAATAAATATAATCACTGGGTTGTGTACAAAAGAAATAACCAGTTCGTGGTAGCGTTCATGACTTTAAGGTTGGTCAAAGCATAGGAATTCTAACCAAAAGATTAATGTCATATTGTTATATTGTCTATTTATACTTAATAGAAGGTTTTTACTAGCTAAAGGGGGTCATTGAAAAAGTATTCGATGCGCCGTTAATGGCGAGATAATTATACAATTGTTTGATACAGGCACATGATTTACAATAAACATGAATCATTTCAACGACACTCTGCCAAGAAAGAAAAGTCAGTATATAGCAAAATATCGCCCAGTTTGTTTTAGATAAGTAATGGTCGAATGTCATTTTCTTTCATTCATATATTGTTTTAAATATAAACCCCTATATACGTTATTTAGAAGAAATCTCCATGGTGATTCTTAATGCTACAGAGGTAGAGGAGAGATAATTACTAATAAGTAAGTGGTATTCGTTATAGTGTAACTCAATTTTTTTTTAATAAAAGACAAGGAATTAAATACGAATGTTATGTGTTTATAGAACGTACTACTAGTAAATAAAATTAACAAGCAAACAAGAAGAACTTGGCCACTGTAAGAAATATAGTACCATGTCTGCTATGCATGTATAGAATGCAGCATCGATATGCATACGTCTATTAATTCCAATGAATAGCTCTTGATGTTTCTAATTAAGAAATGTTAATGCTGGGCCAGAGTCATATACAGCAAGTCAAAGAAACAATGGACTGCACTTCCGATCTGATGATAAAACATGGTATGTCTATGATAGAATAATTGTCAGTCTTAATATCTCATTCAGTACACTTCACACTGCTTTACATAATGACTTTATATTCTGAATGGTATGCTAATGTCATAGTACACAGTGCAGATGCAGGTCGTTGAGTGACAATATACTAATTGGCAATGTTAAAAGTCCTGTCTCCCATGTATATTAAGTCATAATATTCGACCTTGAAAGATGATACCTATAAGTTAACATAGTTTAAATATCAGAATGATATATCAGTAATGTATGCCTAAATGGAACTGCAGTAATACAAACATGATTATAAATGCATGTTGGAGTGTTTATGTGTCTATAAAAACAATACTAGCTTATCTTTAATTACATTTATCTGTTTTAAAGTTAATTGAACCTGAATGCCCTCTGTACGTAAATGTATTAACGATAGTTTTGCATGGTATAATTGAGTCTATATGCGGTGATTGTGCAGCAGTGTGTTATTTTGACTTTGTGGCCAAGTTTGCTTAATTATGGTTACATTACTTAAACAATGCAACTAATTACAAAGCTACTTGTTTCATGGTACAAGGACTGTTGAAGTGTCTGACAGACCATGCTAGTCAGTTTGTGCTACTTTCTTTCATTGCCAACATATCTGACGTCCAATCGGCGTGGTCACGTGGTCCCCAAATGTCAAGGAGACTTTGCACGATTTTGGTAATAAAAAAACAACAACAGTCAAAGCCATTCAGTAATGTCCCTCTTAACTGAACTAAGTGCGTTAATAAATGTGTATATTATTCCCCTCAGCTAACATTTCAAATTTGCTTAACGAACGTAATACCAGAGGGCGCCGTGGTCCATTGCAAGTGTTAAATAACTACGGTTAGGAATTCAATTCCTGCTTAGGGCGGTATTTAAACACATTCACAGGCGCTAAGTACTGGTGCAATTCAGGAATCGTCGAGAGGGCGGCTTATTTTATTATAAGCAGCGGAGACTTGTTTCCGAATCAGTGTAAAAATATAACTATTCTATATTAACGTAAATGTACATCTACTTGAGACGGTACTCTTGAACAGATTGACTATCTTCATTATTGCAGTTTCTATCCCTGATAGTCCCCGCATTACTGTCACTCTGACCTAACCTACTTGCACGGATCATTGAGTGGAAGCTGTCGATCAATTGATTTAATATCCCCCCATTGAATGGACATAATTTTATGTCGGCCGTCTTCATTTCTAGAAAATAACATTAACGTTTTGCGGACTTATAAGGTAGCATCATACATTGATCGTCTGAGTAGAGAAGAAGCTTGGAGAGGAAGCTGTAGCTACTCAGCGATTGATCGATCATTCCGGAGCGCTCGATTGATCGAAAAGCGTCTGATATACATTATTCATAACCATTAGCACGTGTTGCACCATGGTCCGCCAGACGCTTGGTAGTCGTAAACTGCTCTAGGTGAAAAGTTGCTAAGAGCTTGTCACTATTCTTGAGATATCAGGTTCATTTTAGCGGACTGGTATAGCTGTAATTGAATGTACTAAGGCATAACTTGTTTGTCATAATTGGTTTAACTTTACAATTATGTAAAAAGTATTGCGGTAGTGAGAGATACATTAGATTGCTTCACTAGTAATTATCTAAATTCCCTTGTAAATCCAATGATTTTTTCCGGTCAGCGTGACATTGTATATTAGCGAGAGAATGTTGGCAAGCAAATGGCTCTCTGGTGCCTGATAATACTGGTAGATTACCAGCCTGAGGTACATGCGAAGTAAATATGTGTCATTTTGTGAAATTAAAAGTCAGTAGTCTTTAGAAATTCGTCCAAATTCATAATTGAAAAAAATCCATATATGTATACATGTACATTTATCCGCTATGATACATGTCTTTAAATTGTTTTTCAAAATGTCAGTATCACAACGTGTCTTGGAATTCGGCTCAATAAGATATTTAATTCACCAAATATTTTTTCAAAATGTGTGTGCTAAGACAAATATATGAGTAATTATGGAGATTTGTAATTAGCATATGTAGATATAACATATTTCAGTATGATACTCAATCGTATCTTCACTGACGTAAAACAAGGAGGAAGATCTCAAAAAAGGAATTACATGACCTATCGTCAATATTATATGTTGCTCTAGACACGATGTCTTTCAGGATCAGAACATTAAATATAATTGTCTAAAAATAAAGGATCGACAAATGTACGGAAAGGCTTTCCAAGACAATCCAGACATCAGTTTGCCACTAGGTGGCGCCATTCTTGGACGCTTAGAAGTCTATCTCCATAAAATATTCACGTCTTGTTAAAAAACATGCGCGCGCACACCAGAATTCACGCGCACATTGAGCGCATTTAGTATACAATGACAGTGAAAATTTTCACAGGAATAGTATGCAAAATGTTCCAGACGGAAACGCTCGTTGCTGGTTTATGCATTTTGAACTTTACACAAATTACATTTGTTTGCCATGACATTTCTAGAATATAATATGTTTGATTTGAAACGAAATAGAATATCTGGAAAAACGTAGGCGTACAGCCGACGACACTTACAGGCAAGAAATATCTTATTATATGTAGAGTTAGGTTTTTAGTTAGCACAATACAATGACTAAATTCAAAATGTAAATTTGTTAAGAATAAAATTTAAAAAAAAATATTTTCGGATGTATCAGTTCTGAAATGTGAACCATGCTCTATTGCCCAACAATAACAGTCAGCAGTTTTATATATTAATTATTCAACTTTCATGCAGATTCATACGATGGTATCCTTTGACAAAAATCCCTATTGTGAAACAACATGAGTTGCCAGTATATTTCATGTGAAGAGAAATGGTTAACCCATCATCATGCAAATGAAGGTATCAAAACATGACTAGCTTCAAAATTGTCCTCTATTATAGAGTCATTGTCATTTCGTTTCCGTGAAAAGAACTAAAACGCCATTATACTTCACGATTAACACGACATTGTTTCACTCTTCCTCCTATCATAATCATTATCTAACAATTAATTTTAATGCCATGCTGTCCCGGCTGATTTGACATTTTGCAGATACAAATTCAAAATGCAAAAAAAAAGACAAAAAAAAGGAAACTGTGTCTCTCAGTGAAACATTAACAAGTCAAGCTGTGTTCACACAGTGTATACTCGATAAACACCACAGTGTTTACTTCTCGTCAAAAGATCTCTAATCGTGTTTCAAAAGAAAAATAATATGAACAAATAGGGGTGTTACGGAAAACTGACTTGAATGAAACTTGATGACTTGTTGTTTGCAGACTTGGATTTGAATAATTCCCATCATTTATGAAGACATGATTTTGCTGTTCAAAATTCGTTTTATTGTAAATGCAACGTATTCTTTGATATTTGAATATGCTTAAATTTTCCCTTGCTTGCACATAATTCAAATATTTTGCTGAAGAAAAGAAACCCCCATGCTCGTCCACCCACATTATTTCAATGTGACAGATTCAGGAATGCATAACTACCTGCACTGGGTACGAAGTGTAGAGCGGGTATATACTGTTAGACAGGTGCGATGTTTAGATGACTGTATTGAATCACCTGTAAGCGGATTTAAGGGCTGGGTCGATGAAGAATAAACAAAGATTATTACGGGACCTATCATGAATTGTCTGACCCATGCGTTATCCTGTGATTTATTGTTATTCTAGGTTTAAATTACGATCACCCGTAACGAGTTTAATCTGACATGTTGAATTGAATACACGGGAGAGGTGATGTTACAAAAAAAAACAAATGCATCTTCGAGTAAGACCTTGAAAAAAAACTGACTTGAATTTATAATACATGAATCAGATAAGCGTGCGTGGGAAGTGGATTTGTGGTCTGTGCAAGAGCAGACTGTAGTTGTAATGCAGATGAATTAAAGCTACTACACTTTTAGATAAGGTAACATATTTGTTCAATATCGTATACATAGATTTAGGCAGATAAGAGACAGTGAATAGTTGCACAGACGCCACAATGTTTAGTTTGAAACGCCTGTTTAACTTGATGTATCAACTCATCGATGCACAGTGGGGTTTTATACTGCATTAAGAAGATGAGAGGCTCGCAAGATCAGCGCAAACATTGCTTACATGTATGTCGTTCCCCACGAATGAAGTCGTATGAAAAATACCTTATACGAGGTTAGAGCAACTTGCCTCCAAGGGCGCGCTACCATACATTTACATAGTACGTATTAAACTAGCTTACACATGCGTTTTAAAAGTTATAAAAGTGATTTAAAGCTACGGCCGTGAGTGTGTATCTGCATACGTAGGTGGTTGAAATTGATAAAGTGACATGTTAAATTGAAAAAAAAAGAGTCAGGTGTTTAAGCTACCGAAATGGAGGCAAATATGCAAGCAGTCTCGGTACTTCAGGGCGATCACAATCAATAGCATACACAGAGCTTCGAGCGAACATTTAAAACTTGTTTGACAACTAAGATATTTGCGAGTACAGCAAAATACCAGAAAGATGTTGAGGCAGGTAAACATGCATAGAAAAGGGTACTCACTGTCTCTGAAGATCTGCGTTTTGCTCGTGAACGCTGCTGCACTTAATTTCCAGGGCAGCCTTATCCTTACTGAGGTCGTCAATGAGTCTCCTTGCCTCGGCCAGTTCGACTTCGTACATCTGCTTGATGTTGGTTGTTTCCTTGCCCCATTTGGACCTTAACTCATCCAGCTCGGTCCCCAACTTCCTATTTTGTGCCTCAAGGAATCGCACCTTCTCGATGTAGCTGGCGAACCTTTCGTTCAGGTCTTGCAAATCTTTCTTTTCCCTTTCTCTGTTAGTCTTGACGGTGTTGACACCGGTGTTGGAGACGTTAGCATATCCCCCGTGGCCCATCCCTCCCATAGAAGAACCATAGCCGTATTCCACGGTTCTGACCAGGGTGCTTCCACCGGTACTGTGGCGAATTGGGAGGGAAGATCGGCTCATGATATTGCTGGACCGGGAGCCGAGGTTGGCCTTGTAGGGGATGTCATCCAGAGACTCGTACCCACCGCCGGAACTGCTGCTAATCACTGTCCGTTTCTCCGTTATCGTAGACTGAGACATGTCTGTTGGTTGGTTTTATCGAAATAGACACTGAAACGAAAATCCAGATAGCAAATAAGATATTAACACAAGCTTCAAAACTAAAATGCAACTTGTCTGCTCCTAAGTCCAACTATCACTGTAACAAAATTGATAATTTCAAAACAGTTGCGCGCTGCTATAAAACCGATATGGAAGGCTTTACAAATATGTAAAAATAATCCAAACAGTTACTGCATAAGAGGTAAAAGTGTGGACCACACGCTACAAAATGAAAATAATTCAACGTCTGAACTATTCCTACCTTCAGTTCAAACTGTGTGTAAAACAGTACCTGCTTCTTCTATTTATATATTATGTACATAAACTCATAATATTTAGTGAACTCCAACGTTGATTGGCTGCGCTTGTCACGTGGTGTCTCCAAGCGAAAAAGTGAATGATTCAACAGGCGTTGCTGGTAGCTCTCTCGCACTTTCGATTTGGCCTGTCATGAATTACCGAGTAAATGCTTTGACAGCAGATTCTTGCATTACTCTTCACGTGCCAAATATGTACATTTATGCTTTATATGGTTAAATTCGACTAACAATACTATTACAAGGTATCGTCTGCTGTCGTGTATAGCGGGGCGTTTACCGCATGGGCGAGAATATCGATTTGACGTGAATAATGAGCGGTGCAGAGGACCTTCAGTGTAACCTCCCTTGCTTGCGGGCACCGCGGTTTGTGCATTTTTTATGATGTCATAGGTAAGGGGTTGGAAACAAATCGGCCTGTTAACCGTGTGAATTCCCTGACAACAGATGATGTCAAACACCTTAAACCTGTCAGCTTAGCGTTTCTTCAGGTTACATGGTACATGTTTGTTACAATGAGGATGCGTGATATTATAGAAACCAGGTAGTATGCAAAAGAAATATTCATTAGAGAATATACGTATAATTATGTACATTACATGAGGTTGTGAATATAAATAGTATGAATGTATGCATGTATGTATTTATGTTTGCATGTATGCATGTGTGTTTTTTCATGCACATATGTTTTGTGATTAGATAGATAGATAGATAGATAGATACATACATACATACATACATACATACATACATACATACATACATGCATACGTATTTTGTCTGTGTAAATACCGAACAAAACAAAAAAACAACAACAATAAAAACGGTCTGTTGAAGAAAGCGAATATCTTGTGTGAGTTAAGATTATTTCGTCTGACATATAACAAAGATATAATTATATTATAATTCAATTTGGCGAGGGCTTTAACCTACGAGGATTTGTATAATACATCATCTGCAAAATAAAGAATGTGTTATTTGATAGGTTATCTTTAAAGATTTAAACAAAATATTATCAGCAGGAAACTGTATGCGTAACACATAATACTAAAATAAAGTATATGGAATATTCTCCCGGGGAAATACGTTTTAACATTTGACCTGGATTGCTATCCTTTCATTAAAAGCAACACATTTATGCTTAAATCAATATCTATCTATAAAAAACTCATAATCTCGCGTAACATTACAAATTCCTACAAAGTTTTAATGGAGGAAAACAATAGTCTAAATTGCTGTTTATAAAAAAAAAGCTCATAAATAGCAATTAAGTCTAAAGAGTACAAGAGCGGAACTGGAGACCGGCCGCTGCCTCTAAATCAGACTTGTTAGCAATTTTATGTAACTTGATTTGCTGGCGGGGATATTGGTCCAACATTTTATTATCTGAATGATTACGAGAATGTTTCCTCATCTGGACGTGTCCTTCCCCGCTGATGTATTATCCTGGACCTCGGATGTTGACATATTGCCACGTCCAGTACTTAGATCAAATAGCACCCTGACATGAACTCGATCAACTGTGAAAGCCTCCGCCATCTAGAACAATTTTTTATAGGAAGGGAAGTATCGAACGCTTGTTTGAACATTTCCCGAGAGCATATATACAAATATATAGTATTGATTGGCCGTAATACGAGAAAACGGTTCTGTAAAACATTTGATTTCAGAATGTGTTAGTATGTGATGAAAAGGTTAGGTATGATTGTTTTAAATCAGAACATTGTATAAACAAACATATAAGCATATTTTATGTAAGTAAGTAAGTAACCAACCAATCTTCCATATGGTCAACAAACAAAACAAAACTAAATCAATATCTCTATCTATAAAAAAAAAACTCCTCATCTCGTGTTACATTACAAATCCATACAAAGTTTTAATGCAATCATTTTTAGAGGAAAAAGAGTGATGAAAAACGCCCCTACGTGCGATCCAGAAAGAAAATCTTCCATTTGGTCCACAAACAAAACAAACAAAAATATATATAAAAATACATGATTTTCTCAAAACATAATTTTGTAATTTGTGAATTTCTAAATGTCTATTAAATCCGTCTCTCTCTAAACGTGATGTTTCGTAACCAGCTTTCCATACATCGAGTTTAGCAAATGCGTTACTGTAGAATCATTAATTTTCGTGGGAGACTAACTTCCGTTGATTTCGTGGATGGTTTTATCCACGAATATTTACCCCCTGAAAACTGTTTATTCCAGAGACCTTAATATGTCTTCTAGAACAGGGTTCAACAAATAAATGTACCAACGAAATTTATTTAATTAATATAATTACCAATTTCAACCAAGAAATTAAATATTCATTTGTTTCTTTTATTAGAGAAACAAAAATGATGAAATTCACGTTTAAGTATTTGTGTATTACTTAACGCTAAGTATGGTTGATAGAATTCCAGCCTGGCTCGAATGCCACAACTTGCGTGAAGTAATACTTAAATTAATAAATTAGGTAGAAACGCATTCCACCAAACATGCTTTACAAAATACTCCACCACGTACATGACTAAGTTGACATTAATAATTACCTTAATAACTAACAATATGTGTTGAAAAATAAAATATTTGGGTATCTTTTATAGAGAAACATTATTGATGAAAAACGCTCTTAAGTACGGCTTGATTTGACTATTTGTGTTTACCCCCTAAGTTCGACCTAGAAATAAAAACCTTTGACTTTGAAAGATAATGGGGATTGTTGATTAATTTATAGGTATGTAAGTAAGGCAAATAAGTCAGTCAGTCAGTCAGTCAGTCAGTCAGTCAGTCAGTCAGTCAGTCAGTCAGTCAGTCAGTCAGTCAGTAAGTCAGTCAGTCAGTCAGTCAGTCAGTAAGTAAGTAAGGTAAATACGTCAGTCATTCAGTCAGTAAGTAAGAAATAAGTAAGTAATTTGATGTGGATAACATATTTTGCCTTAACTAATCTTCTATAATGTTCACAGATGTATATCGTTATGGCGAAAAAACCAATTACACATGTATCTCTATTCAGCTGACGTCCCAACAGACAACCCTTATAATGTTTATACATAAATAAATGAATAAATAATTGACGATATGCTTTAAAACTATAGCTTGCTTCTTGCTCGTAAATTGGATTGACACACTTTATATCCTGCGGAAAGTTTTCATGTATGTTCAGATGTGTTCCCCATATTCGATCTGTCTTACGTTTTATGACACTAGAAGGCGTAAGTTTTTTTGTCAGACACTAAGTTTAGGTTGAACAATGTTTTGTGGGGGAGATGTTTTTGCCTTGTTCATTAGACAACACTTCATTACATTTCCTGTTTCATTGTACACATAAGCAGAATAAGTGATATTTTATCACTGCTTGTGCTCCTCGATTTTAAAGGAGAAGAATAAGAAGTACCTGTTTCCTATCAAATGTCTTATGTAATAAAGACCTATGATATATATGCATATACTGTATAAGGACTTGCAGGTTCCCGAACGTGTTGGAAAACACACACACACACACACACACACACACACACACACACACACTTAATCTAGATGTAATACCAAATAAATAAGTAAATCAATATATCTACATAGTAATTTTATTACATAAGTGTGTGTGTGTGTGTGTGTTTACGATAGATTTTTTCCACAAAAAATCCAAATTGTATGTTAACAATAAAAATATGTATAATATTACATTTTAAATGACTTTTTATATAATATATTATATTCTATTGCTTTTCTAGATTTCGCCTAACGAATGAACTATATCTCTAACGACTCGGGTGATTCGATCACAGCTAGTGTTAACTATGGATGATGGCAGGGCACGGTAACCTGATGACTCAGGTCGCACTCTCGGAATCTGGAGGATTGAAAGCTATAATCAAAGAGCTGCTCTGAATATCGCCTATGGTGCGGCGGCTGAAAATCGATGATCGAACCATACTTGATATTCGGATAACCTCTAAACGTTTTTGTTTTTTTTCTCTTCTCATTATTGAAGAGCGTGACCAGAGAAATCAGATCATAGAGGAATAAGTCTGAACTCTATTATCAACCATACAGTTACAGTAGACTCAGTGGTAAGTGCTCGTATTGCTTCAATGCAGTTCTAAAGTCATCGGACATTAATGTGTTGATTAATGATTTAACAGGAAGTTGAGCAAGACCGTTGAAGCAAAATAAATGAATTAATTTCGTTTCCCCAAGGCTGATCGATTTTCAGGCTTTGTGAAAATCTTGTTAAAAGGAAAGATGTTTTGTTGTTTTTGATTTTGCAAAAGCAAATCAACTGAAATGCAATACAGCAAAAACTAAAATGTATCTAGTAAAATGGTAGATTTATAATTTATGATGTGGTCTAATATTTCTAATTCTGTTGCTAAGGATACTATCTAAGTTTCTAAAACTCTAATTGTATTGTAACAAATTCTGGAAATATTAGAAATTAGAAAACATTTTTCAGACATCTATTAATCGGCATGATGACACCCTAAACATCTGAATGTCGGCAGTGAGTCACCGTACAGTACAGTACAGTCCTATCGGGGTTGCGGGGGTATGCACGTTATGACGGGTCGTCACTTTAGACAAATGACCGCACTTAGTCACTGTCTTTTATGTACGGTGAGTTCCCTGTGTCGCACGTGTATAGATACGGACCACGACATACCGCTGTCATCTAAAGTGGCGGTGGACTCCACCCCGTACACGAATCCGTATCCCCACCTCCCTCCGCACGTCAGTCGTGAGTAATGACAAGATCACGTCACGGGGACAATGTCCTTGTATCCATGCAGATGATGCTGTGTCAAAAAATGCAGCCTTTCAATGTCACAAAGATGCGTACATGCATAAACCCGAAGCAAAAATACTGCCATAACTGGGATAGTTATTGAAGGCATAAATATTAGCATCTAGATGTCATAAACGTTTGTATGACTCGATCAATAATACTAGTGTTCCGACGCTAGTAAAGTCAACTCTTTTTACAACAGCTGTGTTTATTTCAGCGAATGTTTCTGTTATAAAGAAACTGTCATGGTAAAGAATAGAGATAAAGAAGGATAATGCACTTTAGTGTTCAAGACTACTGCTGTTATAAAGAAGATGTTGTTATAATGAATGTCGTTGTAAGGAGGTTTCACTGTATTTACCTTTTGGGGTTTGCCTTCCATTGACTTTTTTTCAGTCATCTGGAGACCATAGCTAGGTTGTATCATGCTGTAGATCATTTTGCTCCGAAATGAGACGTAAACCTACGTAAATCAACGAGCATCTTGAACACCTGATCTACATGCTGGTGTATAATTCCACACCTTGTTTCACACATGCTTTTGAGTTTTTCCCCAATCACTGACTGGTCAATTTAAACACACATATAAAATATTTTTATGATGTTTTGCTTTATCAAAAATCACGAAATGCAACATCGCTATATCATTGCATTTTTACCAAAAGCAACATGGCGTGATTTTTGATAAAGTCCTATGGATGAAAGTTAACAAAAGAATAAATAATTATTTGTGTGTGTTTAACATTGCTCTCTATATGGGGCTTTTACAGTGGTCAATTTAAAACAACGAATTTTACCGGGTATTGATGTTCCTCTAGGGAAATGGTCTATGGACAGCTAGCATGACGACATGACACTGTAAAATTCACATTGTCCCGAAACCGGCACACCAATGACTTAAATTATCCTATATTAATGAAAAGCACCAATGTACTATTTTAACGACTTACGTATGTGGCTGTCGGGGCTCACAATCCCGTGGACGGCAAGTTGTGATATTGTCATTATCATTATTATCAGCAGCAGTAGTAGTAGTTGTTGTTATCAAAAAGGTGTATTTGTTAAAAATATTTTGCCTCACCGGTCAGGTTCAGTACTGAATAAATAATATGAAATGTTGCATTTTGTAAATAAAGACACCAAAACATATAAGAATTATAAGCGTTATTCAACATGTGTTTTTTTTAACACTTTTTATTTCTAAAAATTTCTTTGACCTTCATATTTTCATTTGAATATTATGAAGTAATGTTATTTTCACGTGCGCAAGTGCATTGTATATTTATATTTATGCAGATTAGGAACTGTATGGTCTAGTCTTTATACTAAAGGTTCTGTTCTGTCGGCATCATGACTAAATACACAACTCTAGGACGTGCAGAAACTCTCAGTCAGTATCTATTATTTATATAGACATATTACAAAACCGCCAAGACGTCTAGCATCTCGCCAATTAAAGCACTCTGTAATTATTTTGCTAATTGTCTTGAAATCCGATCACGTGGTACGTCTATCACCTGATCCCGAGTATATGAGAAAGTTCAATCTGTCTGACTTTCTTACTTACACAGCAATCAGCATTTGATTGTGTTTAAGTTATTTACTTTTTAACCATTTCATAGGATACCTAATATGGTTTGATACTGAACTTCGAATTAATTAATAATTCATATGATATTTAATAGTAATTACGAGATACTTATGGCGTTAAATTAAGAGAGTACTGTCGTTAATCTCGTAATGAGAGAATTCGTTTCGAAATATCATCGTTATCACGACATTAGAAAGAGATGAGGAATATAATTATATCTTTTTTTTTGGCACGATTCGGCTTCTGTACCTATCACATATGAACATAACATATGACTGATTGAATTTGTAACAGATACCAACCATAAAGATAATTTATGTAAATATATTTGTCCGAACACAAAATAAAACTCCTTATATATCTGCGCATGAAATGCATTTAAAATATAAAAAAAAATCAATGCAATGACTTAGAAACGTTTTTGACACACACGCAATATTTGATATCTGTAATGCGGATATATATTTTACACATGTCAATATATTCATGGAAAAAGGACATTTCAGTAGGTGATATCGATTCTATTGTCTTTTGTAAAGTGTGGATCTATTTTATATTCAAATAACACCATCTATATTATGTTTAAGATATTTGATCAATATATTTTACAATATAAGTAATGTTTCATAACGTATTATATTTGTAATATACGCATATCTAACACTTATTTCAGGAAAAAGAAAATTAAAAAAAATATGACGTGCCTGATATCTAGTCGACAAAACACTGACTGGTCCGGCACTGTTATATTTCTATCAATAGGCAAGATACTTTGTATTCAGATCATGTGCATCTTAATACAATGACACCTTGCTGCATTCATGTAGAAGCAACAGCTTTAGCATTCCAAATCGTTTCATTTTCTTTCTTTTCTATCGTCCAGTTTTAATTCTAATGAATTAAACCTGGCACCATGAACAACGCAAATACTAGTGGTAACCAGGACTTCTTTCTGTAGCGATTTCTTTATGCATAAACAAAAAACTAGATTCGTATTTTACTTTAAAAGAAAAATTTAAACTGATTTGACCCTAAGAAGCGATACAAAATATAACTATCGAAGTCGTTTTATGGGACTACCTTTTAAAGCTTTTGAACTGTTTTCTAAACAAGATGTTGTGCAATGATTACTGTTAATGCGATTTCAGTCAAATGGCGACGTGCGGCTAATTATGGGTGGAAGACCCGAGCACGTCGAAACATCTGAACAGATTAACCGACCTACTGCCCAAAAGGCGTAGCCACTTGAAAAATCCGAGAAACCCTTTCGGAACTTGAACCTACAGCGGTGAGGTGCAAACAAAATGTGCATTGGACAATTGACCAGAAATAACATCATATGAAATTTGATGTTGAGTTTGTTACTGTTTAGCTCTGTCTGACTGTGCACTTTTATCGAGTCGGGTGTAACTTGATTAGTCGTGGCTTATGGACGGAAAATAGGTTAATACAGAAATTGTTGTTGTCATAGGTCGAAACAATGAGCCAGCATGTAAACTCTCCAGCCGATTGGTACCAGTACTAGACCAGTTGGAATAATATTAATGAAATAACAGCTTCCGGAACCAACACGAGGTGTACATGCTCTGCTTGAATTGGCGTTTTGCCCATTTAAAGATCGTTCCTGAAATGTTCTAGGATAGAATTTGCATTTGTCCTGGTATTTTATATTGTAATCAGCTGACCGAAGGAACTATTAACTCAAGGGTCTCGTTACTACTGTATATTGAGTGACCCTGTTAACATATATATATGGATATAAAGTAAAGTTTCCTTAATGCAATAGCGATTTTCGGAGAACCGTGCCTAATTTGAGAGCCATACCAAGTCCAGTCCTCGTTTACTTGAAAATGAGAATGGCACTCAAACTATGTCCATTAGTTTCAATAGGACCACTTGCATTTTTCTAGAGATCGTACTTATTAAGAATTGGAGCAGTGTGTATCATTGCTACGTGACCGTCACCACACTAAAGGCATCAAGAACCAAGACAAAACTGTTAATATTGGTTCCGTTTGAAAATAGGAAATTACCCGTAAGTATTTTATTTCTTCAGGACATGTGTCAGTCTTGGGAGAAAAATATAATCTTTCCACGGAATGTGGGATATCCATCAGCAGCTGAGCCGTTTTTTCAAACACTACGTGTACCCATGGAAATTGTTTTTGCGCGAGCGGACTACAGTTTCAATCTATTTTGTTTCCGTGCATACCACGGTGGAAGTCACCTCAGTTGTCCGAGCTTTGAGTTATTTGGAGAAATTCATCCCTCGCCAGAGCTCAGATAATCGCAATATTACTATATTTCGTACGTTTTCTGTATACCGTTATTATCTCTGATCTTACACGACTTTGCGCCAAATGCCACCAACGGTGACCTTATTTAACCCTCGGCCTGGCTCCTCATTCAACACCCAGCCTTTTATGGCCATATTTTCCCCTTGAGGTCCAAGAGGTTAACGGCTGCAAGCCGCTCAATCATTTTTTTCCAGATGCGCCTTCTTCTCTTTTATCAACGGTGTCATGTTTAGCGAGTATTGCAAGGAACACTGCCAAAAAGAGTCCGATCAGTAGTTTTCGCACATTTACAGACATTACTCTTGGCCCTTTTTGACAGAAAAAAATGCTACCTTTGTGCAGACCAGAATGGTAATTTCGTTTTAAGGCAGGAACAAGGAACGTGGGAACACTCGCCTGTTCCTTTATATAACAGATGCACACGCATCAAGAAGTGTTATTGAAAATGATTTGGTTTAACATGCCGTAGAGTGTTGTCAAGTGTCATTGATTTCAGATTCGTCTAAAAGCGGACTGTGTATACTTATTTGTATTCTTATATACAGCTTAAGCAAAATAATATGTATTTCATTTACACTATTAACCGATTAAAAACTAGTTAATTTTGTTTCCTGCATAGATTTTGCAGATGCTTCAAAATCAAGACGTGTGAATTTACTAAATCTTAGTAATAAATATTGTATCGTAATCAATTTGAGGGAGGGGTGGGGGTAATTTTCGTGATTATGGGATATACTTTTTTAACAGCCGTCCACGAATATATGCAACCACGAAATTGAGTTAATTACAGATACATTGAAATTTAATGTCAACGAATATTAGTGTATTTTACAGTATTCACTCTCAGACCCTGCCAATGTTTACGAAACACCGAAATATTTTTATCATTTTGAGTATTTGTATGTTTGAGACAAATGAAGTACTCACAAAACAACTGACATGGCTCCATTATTCTAGTTTCTCCAATAAAAGTATTAAGCTATTTCATTTCTAAACACAGATTGTAAGCTAATAAAGTTATTTATTTCAACTTAATCATGTACTTGAATACTAGTATTTCGGATAAACAGGACTGGTGGAATGTGTTTCTGTCTAATTAAAGAATGTAAGTGTTACTTAGCGATAAGAATTATTGGTGGAATTCGAGCATGACACCACATCTAGGCACATGTTTCTGACACTAGGTCTATCAGTTTTGGACCTTAAGGTCTGAGCATCAGTTAAGGTTTGTATACTTGTAGCATTTTCAATGAATTTTGTATGCCGAGGCAAGAGATCGAACCAGCGACCTCTCGGTTTCGGAGTGAACGTCCAAACTACCGGACCACACTTTTCTCGATAATGCAACCGATCGAATAAAGGCAGACAAATAGATATTAAAGTAGTCATTTGAAATAATAAGCTGTTTCTAAGACTTTAGTTTGGTTGAATCCTACACATTGGCATTGAGTCAAATGTGTTTAGCTAAAAGTTTCTCTTTCAAGACGATATGTGCAATGACTTACACAAAACTCTCTGCCTGTGATACGACAGTTCTTGGTTTAAAATTCGATACGAAAAATAGCCAAATGTTGGTGATGTGCATTAAATGCTTATAATTCAGAGGAAATAAACTATGCATTAGAAACGCATTTAGAACCAGCATGACGGTCCAAAGGTTGTCCGTCTGGGGAAATTTGCGATTGCCAAAACTAGACTCGAAGTAGACAAGTTTAATTAGAAGAAAAATGTAAAGGATTCCACAGAGACACTGCTTTATTTGATGTTGGTGAGGGTTCCTTAAGCAGACGCAAACAAAACCTTTTACCGTATTTGATACATAGACAGACGGGGCAGTATTTAATTTGCTTCTCAGATAAATGCAAAAGCATCAAAAGCATTTAAATCTGCAGAGCCTGAATTGACTAAAAACTGCCAGATTGTTGTGAAGTTTGCCTTGGGGTTCAATTTATTTAATACAGACAGCTGTTACTAACCCGTTGGGCCGTTATTAGTAAATACCTTATGATGTTCATTTTTTTATTTCTTTACAACTTCGATGGTGGGACGTTGAATCAATCATACAAACATACAAATCCCACGTGTGGCGGGTGTTTGGTGTGTGCTTGAGTTTTGATATTTAAATTGATTAAAAATCAAGAAGCTAGTTTATCAGTTGGAGGGAACATCCAATAACCATTATTAACCATTCTATGCAAAATTATAAATGACAAAGGAAATGTGGTCTTCATCAATGTTTATTCACTTGAGCGATGAATAATTGATTTAATATTTTGTTAACTGCATCATTCTGTCACTTCTAAGACCTCCTAACTCACTTTTTGCAGCGACAATTATTTCTCGCGTAATGGGACATCTACGAAAAATTCCAGCTAAATTATCCAATCATATTCTCTGAAGTTATCATGTGATAAAATTCTTGTAATTTATTGGACCATTTTTTTTTCTCCACAGTCTCGAAAAGGTAAAAATATTGTGTTTATAAGAATAGCGCATGAAATAACGAATGAATATAAAATGAAATTTTATGCTTAATATTAGGTATAAAATACAAATGTATGAATTAAAAAATAAAATAATACAGCTGATTAAACACAACGTGGAAATATGAAAATAAATGATTATTAAAGTTTGCTTGTTTTGTTTGATATTTCGTCCCACCGACTGATTTCAGCCTTTTTGAGGACTATTTTTACTGTTCGACATTTCCACAGATTTTATTTCTACTGATTTATTTCAGAAATAAATTACCAACAGAAATAACCCATAACACGGTATTTTAACCAATGGTGCTGCCACACTGCGGATTCTTGAAATAGAGACACTCAGTCACACGATCCTGACAATATAGTGACTGTCCAAGAGGTAACCTTTATTTAAAGACCTATTATTCTCCCAAAAGCAGTGTAAGAAAAGCGTGTGTGCGACTTATTTGTTAAGAGATATTTACAAATATTTGAACATTATGTACCATTTGTGATAGTCTACAGTATGTCAATGATATTTTATATTTTCTTTTTAGTGAAAATTGTGTCGCTGACTTTAACACTCACTCATCCCCTCACCGCGTGGGTTCGAACCTCGGCAGGGTCATTCGGATTTTCATGTGAGGAAGCCTTCCAGCTGGTTTGCGGTAGGTCGGTGGTTCTACCCGGATGCCTCCGTGCATTCGGGGTCTTCCTCCACAAGTAATTAGCTGGACGTCGCTATATGACTGAAATACCGTCGAAGAAACTCAAATAGTCAAGTCAATAGTCTAGTTAAAATTGTATCGTTATGAAATATAATGTGCCTTTAATCTTAGAGCCAAGCAGGGACAATGTCGCGTTCGGACTGAAGGGTTTGAGGTGGCAGACTGTATAAGAAGCTTACATGCGACTCAAAATTGAATGATTTGTAATATCACCCTGATATTTCCTATCATTGAAATTTTTCTGGCGCTTTTAAAGGCATACGCGCCCAGTACAGTTATTTTACCATTAGACAAAGAAGGAAAAATAAAACTATCCATGGTAATTTTCTTAAACTTTGCATGATTATAGAGAATTATACTAGAAACAAATTTTTTGGGTAAAAAACTGAGGGTCATCATTCTACTGATTGGGTTATCTGCCCCTAAAAGTGAGTTTTTGCTCTTTTTTTGTGTAATTCTCTATCATCATGCAAAGTTTAAGAAAATTATCATAGCTAGTTTTAATTTTCCTTCTTTGTCTATATAGTAAAAAGAACTGTATTGGGTGCGTATGCCTTTAATATCAGAACTTGCATCTTAAGTTCATAAATTGATTTACAAAGATGCGTACAATATAACAAGACCGATTGTAATAGAATAATGCTACCGTCAGCATTGCTGCGGCTGTATATTTCTGAAATGTTCGTTTTGAATGATTTCTTATACATTTGAAGCATATATGTTGTTTTTTAAAAGAGTTTATGGATTTCTGTCCTTCGTGTAATGTCATCGAACTCTTGAAACATAAATTTTGTTATATAAAGATTTTTGTGAATTGGGCATTTTCGTTGTTGTTGACTATGCTATAATAATTTTTTTCTTGTGTAACATATTTGTTTGTCTGATTGTTGGGTGTAATGTCCCACCGACAGTATCTAAGTTATTTAGAGAGAGACTATGTCTCCTCTAGACAGATATAGTGCTGCTTCACTGCAGTATCACGCGGTAGACATGTGGCGTGGTAGGTATCATTCCATTTATGTCTCAACCCAGGAGCCGTCACAAATATATGTAAGTTAAGTGTAACTAGTGTCTTTCCCATATTGGCATAACGTAGAAATAGACAAATATGTACACAAGTCTATAGACAATCGATATTTTTTTCTCTCTCTAGATTTTATACAGTTCGTTGATTGTGTCAAACAGTATCCTACAAATACATGTGAATTTCAGAGTGTACAGATTGTAGTCTTGATGAAGGAAACATTGATTTCCGTGTAATTTATTTAGAAACATATGTAGACGTTATTCCCAAATGCAATATATCAAAGAAACATGACAAAATGTAAAGATATTACAAGATATATTTAAGCCATATTTGGATCATATAAAATAATGTAATAGCGTTCTTTTGCGGCTTTTACAACGTCAATGAACTTGGCGACTTGTTAATATGGTCATATTTCATTGGGCTCCATGTAAGAAAAAACAAATAAGCCATGAACGAATCCCATGGAGAGATAATAATGCTGCCTGTCACAAATAAATGATTATTTTCATGTTTGATATAAGAACATATATTTCTTTTTAGGTGTGGAAGTTAGGTAGGCCTTTGTCTACATTTCTGACCGACGCAACGTTGGACAAGAATTTTCTGGTTGCCTTCGCCGTGGTGACCCAGAGCTACTAATTAATCACAGCTGTTGTTTTGCTTTTATACGTATTAAGAAAAATGTATGACTGGGTATTACACAGAGACAGTGACGCATCTTTAGTACTAGCACACCCACTCATTTATTAATTAAAAAAAATATGACTAAACAGGCTGTACTAAGCTTTGCTTTTTCTTGTTCAGTTAAGGTGTTTCGTAAAATCAGTTGTTTCCTAACTGAGAAAAACCCTCAAACAAAAACAATTTGAATATTCATGAGGTAATTGGTATAATTCAAGCTTGTGCATATAAGCTTGAATTATGTTAATATTTAACAATACATGTTTATCTATGTAACAATATAATTATATTACAATAAAACATGAAATATAGATACAACTCGTCCTGTTTAAGACTTAGCTGTTTATTGATCTTAATGATGAAGTACAATGCACACAAAACGTTATTGTTACTTCATAAATGTCCAGATCTTAAAAAAAAAGATAAGCATATACTTTGGGAGGTTCGAGGTTTGTACTAGCAACGACATACCACATTCATTATGATATGAGTACTGGTGGCCAAGCATAAACACAGGATACATGTATTTGACTGGTTTGCCTAGTGTCAGGATTAAAGTCACATGTGTATGACATGATACTGCTGTGTTGTAAAACCATTTCTCTACCCTCCAAATGAAGACCATTAATATGCACATATTGTGTCCCAAGCAATGTGTCCCAACGGCTATTCCCTATATATTGAAGTCAATATATTGTCCTCTTACAACAACAACCCATCCCCTCTGTGTAGAGTATGCCTATATCTTTTCAAGAGACAAATGTAACACGTACATATGAATTTAGTATTTTCAGTAAACAACACAGTACGTCACATATACGCGGATATATATTCTCACCATGACTAGGCCCCGGTATGCATGTACGTATACCTGAACAGGTGACAGAGATGAACTGTCTCAGCAGCCGTATAAACAAGTAGGTACCCTGCAGCCATTGAATACAAATGTGTCATGTCAATATATCATCTGTAAGACGTCTGTGGTTTATTCATAATAATAAGTTGTTTACGTAACCATACGCCTTGATGTTTAAGGCATGTGGTGTCATAAGCTGTTTATGCTTAAGTCTAATTAAAATGTATGTTCTGCTCTGTATTGTTCGACTTGAAACGTCTTAAAATACAAAGTTGTTATTTTCGTGTGATTATTGCTGGGGAATGCATCAATCCATGGCTTCAAAACTAATGGGCATAGTTTGAGTCTGAATATTTTCGAGACCTCGGGGCCTGGTCCTGTGTTCTCGAAAAAAAAAACCAAGGTCTGATCTCAGGCTAATACTCAAATATCAGCCAAATTTGAGTTATAGCATGAGTAAGATATTTGAGCGGTGTTCTCGATAAAATAAACCTGAATCCAAAAATCATGCTAAAACTTATGTTGAGCAATACCACGTGTTCTCAAAAATAAATGAATACAAGATTTGACTTGGCTAAGAATATGCCTAATAGACGTTCTGAACAGTACCCAATTATCAAATTAAGTTAATCGTACTTCAAGTCTTATTTTGAGTATGAGTTCGATTTACGATATCTTCGAGAACTTATGGCCTGGAGCATATATATTGTTGCTAGGTATGCTTTCCATACACAGACTCAAACTATACCCAATAGTCTCAACAGGGATTTGAGTGTGATACTCAAATTTGAGCCTGAGATTGTACTAAGTATTTTCGGGAACACGGGAGCTTGTCTATTAGTTTGGACTTTTCAGGCGAAAACGTCTCCCATTTCCCATGCGGTAGGCTAGTAACTGTATCCGGGAGTTCTGTATTCACCCTGGGTCCTCTCCCGCTTATAATTAACCTGAAACTTCAATACGACGAGAATACCGACGTGGTGTCAGTAAAGTCCAAAACAACATCAATGATAACAACAAGAAAAATATATGCAGCAAGAAATATATTCGGCTTTAGACATAAAAACAATGATATGAAAGTTAAAGAAAGTAAAGGTGTTACAATATAATAAATGTATTTAATATAATAATGCCGGCAAGTTTTAAATGGTCTGTGATTTTAAAATAACGCTAGAAAACGTATTGTCGCGAAGTTTGGGAGATGTTATGCACATACCAGTGAAAAAAGGGGACAAAAATGTAATATAAGCGAACCATCTAAAAAACATTCAAAGCGGGATCACTATCGGGGCTCTTAGTGTAGCAGACGAGTACTTACCAACTGTGCCACAGATGCTGATGCTAGCTTACGCACTGCGAGTTTTGCGATTAAGAGAACTGTTTACTTTTCAACTGGGCGGTTTTAATGTTTTTAATTTCTTTTCAACTAGATGTTTTTTAAGTTTATATTGGTAAATAAATTCGTTATATGCCAACTGACAATCATGTAGAAAGATATGCACCCTGAAACTCACATGTTATGATCGAAAATCCTAAAATAATTTACCCCCCAAAATAAGTTGTTAACCGAGATTAGATTGGTTAGGATAAAATCCATTTTATACAGCAAACGCAGAAAAACACGCGCGTGTGTATATGGAGAGTCATTCCGGGTGTCTGGATAGCATATAGTGGTAACGCGCTTCGATTCTCACCAATTCGCTCCGGGTTCGATTCCTGGTCAGGTACGTGAGAGGGTAAAGTGATCGCCCGTCCGGACATGTTGGTGTCTCCTGGTTCTCCGGTTTCCTCCCTCATTAATGACCGCATATGCCGCCACCAGAGCCATCGAGATGATTTATATAGGTTGTGAGAATTTGTTTCGTAATGTAAAATAAACAAAGTTTAAACTAGACAGTCATATCTTAAAGTGATATTAAGATAGTCATACCCACATTTCACCTTAAGGTCGACCTACCGCGAACACTCAAACATTTTATTTACTACTAGTTTTAGTAAGTTATGTTATTAATTATATATATATATAACGACAGATATCAAACATTGCGAACCCTGTGATTAATTAATGTGCTGGAAAAAAAACTAGAAAATTACAGTTTAGCCATGGATAAGAGGATATCAAATGTTGCAGACGTGTGGTGGTATATTTGGAGCGCTTGTCTGTTGCCATGGAAGACGGAACGTATATAGAATGATGGACTAGCTACTGGACGTGCTCCCAGACAGAAAACATTAAGGTCAATGCGTTGTGTATGGTAAATGAAAGGATGCCATTAAACGTACTTGAGCTTGAGTCAGAGAGAGAGAGAGAGAGAGAGAGAGAGAGAGAGAGAGGAGCTGAAAACTCAAAAGAGTTATATGCCTAAAGCCACGTGAGCTAGGCATTTGTCAAGACAACAGGTAGACATTGCCTTGGGTGGAGCTAGATGTGTGGTTTATGCAGGTCATTTCGGGTCAGTTTTGAAGTATGGGTGTGGTAACACCTTATATATATATATGTATGTGCAATATTTATCATAGTCAAATATTTGTTCGCCGTCACTATTCTTCAATTTAAGGTTATCCATCTATCATTAAATTGTGATCATGGTCAAGCAAATGATCATGGGAATTTTAAAGTAAATGCAAGACTTTATTGACTTTGAGCAAAAGTACCTACAGCTCCAAATCAATGGATGATTGCATCTGTACTGAAGTCTTTTTAATCATTTGAAGAACCATGATTATAATCAAATGATGGATAGATTACCTTAATTTTATATAATGATAACATTTTCTGTATTGTAATGCACTGCGATTTACTTTATGTACAAAACACCAAAATATTTTTTTCGATAAATCATTATTAAGATAATTTATACTATGCATGGTATCAAATTGTTTTGTTATTATCATTTTATGTTCTGGCGATACACCGAGACGTTCAATTTGATACTCCCATACAGAAAACAGATGTGTCAGTAAAGTTAGAAGACTAATGGTACATTTTGACAGTTTGACAGTCTATTTCCTGTTTTGACTTCTACAATAATTACATCGTCAACCATTAAAAGTTTACAATCTATACCACCTGGCAAACATTATTGCACATAACAGACTTCTCTCTCTCACTTGCACACACATTCTGGATCTTGCGTGTGCCACATATTTCGGAGCCTCTTTGTGAAAAAATATTTCAAAATACACTTACAGTATGTAAAACAACATTAAGCACCCGAGCCCAGGAAAAAAGTGCCACTTTCTAACCTTTGTCATCTAATTCTGACCTTGACCTTTGAACTACAGACCTGGGTCTTACGTGCGACACATCGTCTTCTCTAGAAGAACATTCATGTCGAATCAAAATCCATCAATGCATGAATGAGTTAGTCGCCGGACACGAACAAAATCTTCTCCTTCTCGACCTTCGACAATGTAATAACTGCGTTTTAATCTTTACCTTTAGCGAAACAATACATTATATTCTACAAATTTGACACTTACAATAGAATGTCATGGCAATAGCCGGGCCCAGTTATAGCGTGCACGCCGAAATTTGTGGATTCGAATCCCAGTGGGGTCTAAATGCTTTCAATGTCTCATACAGGACACAGAGTACTGGTCCAACACAGACACCGCCAAGAAGAGTTAAGAAGTGCAAGTTTCAAGAATGTGTCTTTAATTTGACGTTTGGCGAAATTAAGCTGAAACAGTCAGACGACTTTAAATTCGTAAATACCCTACAGAATATAAGTGCAATTTCCTTAACTGATAACAAAGTCTGATAGCATAAGAGGCCTCACTTATAATTTATTTACGACTATCATACTATCTTATAAAATACAGACTAAATATTTTGTGTCTATTATTTTCCGATCAAAATTGTCTGCGATATATGTCTATGTCTTGAAAACCATGTTTTTTTGCTGACCCGCCGGTTGTCAGGCGGAAATTGCTCAATATATATATTATAAACACTAAAACTGTTTACATATATATAAAGTACCATTAATAAGAAATGACGCAGTTGGCAATATTTGACTTGTTCCCTTAGCTCAAAGGGATAATCACTGTATTCCACAGATGTATTACTTATAGTTAATTAAAAAAAATAAAAAGGGAAGTTAACT